>CM061550.1:163894375-164494375 GCA_030864225.1 Capsicum baccatum var. pendulum
ATATATACATGAATCGTTTCGGGATTATAACTAGAACCACCCCTTTTCTGGATCCACCTCACATCAATAACCTGCCCCCTGCCACCTATAGGTAATTTTAGACAAGTTTCTTTTGAAGTAGATACCTGAATACCACGTATAGCTCATAGCAATCTATCTTCCGGGGAATACGATGATTCTTTCATGACCAAGACTACAAGTAGTCTCAAGCTAACCCTGTAAGCCTTCTACTAAATCTGAAACTCATATTAAAGGGAATCTGAGCATATAATCAATATGAATTTTTGCATTCTATTTGAACATAATATCTGAGAACCCATAACTAGAAAGTATGATCAACAAATACTGAAAATTTGAGTTATGAGTAGTAGTCCGACAGGCCTCTACTACTAAAAACTAAAGAGCTGCAGGGATAGACACCCAGCTGACTCAAAATGACTGAAAGTAACTGATATTAAACTACTAAGGCAAATTGTAAGACTGAATAACCGGGTCCCAGATTATCAGATGTAAATGGAGATGCTCAAAATCACTCATGCTGCTGAAGTTGAGCACCTAAACCTATATTATTAAACAATGTAGCACTAGATATATATCTGGATCAGTACTTTGATAATGTACTGAGCATGTGGGGGTGAATGCACAAGTAAAACAATATCTCAATGTTCATCAAAAATCACTAAAAATACATACTAAATGTAATGACTCGCATTGGCTTGAATAATCGAAAGTTGAAAATCATCAGCCATAAGTAAGGAAATATGTCATATAAGTCTTGTGAGCAATCACATTTAGTTATCGGCTGTGACGCAATGGACATGGCGGAAGCAATGGACGCAAACCCCTCAACAAAACATCAATAATAGCTAGCTAAACCCAAGAAACTCCTGATGTCAGATGGAGAAATGGGTCTAGGCTAGTTTGTCACTGCTTCGATCTTTTGGGGATCAACTCTAGTGTTGTCACCAAAAATAATATGATCTAGGAAAGCTACTAAACTTAGCCAAAATTCACACTTACTGAATTTGGCGAACAACTGGTGATCTCTAAGAGTTTGCAACACAATTCTAAGATGATCTGTGTGGTCCTCTTCACTATGGGAATAGACAAAAATATCATTTATAAAGACTATGACAAAAATATCTAGGTATTGTTTGGCTGTTGGAGCATTTGTTAGCTCGAAAGACTTGACTAGGAATTCAAAGTGACAGTAACAGGTTTTGAAAGCTGTCTTGGGAATATCACATTCCCTCACTCAAAGCTGATGATAGTCAGATCTAAGGTATATCTTACAGAAGTAACTCGACCTTAGAGTTGATCAATAAGCAATCAAATATAGGAAGAGGATATTTGTTTATAACTATGACTTTATTTAGCTGACGATAGTCAATGCACATACGCAGAGAACCATCTTTCTTTCGCAAAAATAAGACGGGAGCGCCCCATGGAGAAACACTAGGCCTTATGAAACCTTTATCTAAGAGGTCTTTGAGTTGCTCTTTCAACTCTTTAAGCTCGGCAAGATCCATATGATATGGAGGAATAGAGATGGGCTGAGTATCAGGAAGAAGATCGATGTCGAATTCTATTTCTCTGTTGGGAGGTACCCCTGGAAAATCTTTTGGAAAGACTTCAGGAAACTCATCGACCACACGGACTGACTGAACCATTGTTGTCACAAACTTAGTGTCCTTGACTCGAACTAAATGATAAATGCACCCTTTTGTGATCAACTTTCTAGCCTTAAGCAAGGATATAAAATGACTCTTGGGAGACACTGAATTACCTTACCACTCAAAGACTGGCTCATCTGGAAACTGAAACTTCACCACTCGAGTACGACAATCTATAGATGCATAACAGGAATGGATCCAATCCTTGCCCAAAATAAGGTCAAAGTTTACCATATCTAATTCTATTAGATCTACTAACATGATCCTATGAAAGACAGTGATAGGACACTTTCTATAGATCAATTAGGCAACAACTAACTCACCTACTATGGGTAGAAACTGAGAAGGTCTTAGAAAGATTTTTAGGATCTATTTTAAAATTTACCACAACCAACGGAGTCACATAAGAGAAAGTCGACCCTAGGTCTAACCGCACATAAACATCAAAATGAAAGACACAAAGTATATCGATAACAACATTTGATGAACTCTCCTGCTCCTGGTGGGATGGTAAAGCATAGAACCGATTTTGGCGGTGACCGCCACAATGGATCATGAAAGAAAAGAGATAATTTTCCCAAAACAACCCGTAGCCTTTTGCTCATAAATATGGTGCGCTTCACACCCATGATCAATACTCTACGTACGCGGCTTGTCTGACTCCCTAGGACTCTTTAAATCTCAGGCTCTGATACCAAGTTTGTAACGCCCCAAAAATGGGTTCCGGTCCCGAGACATCACACGGTGCTCAAAACTACAAGTAGTCTCAAGCTAACCCTATAAGTTTTCTACTAAATCTAAAACTCATATTAAAGAGAATCTGAGCATACAATCAATACTATATTTCAGCATTCTGTCTGAACATAATATCTGAGAACCCATAACTAAAAATTCTGATCAACAAATACTGAAAATCTGAGTTATGACTACTAGTCCGACAAGCCTTTACTACTAAAAACTAGAGAGTTGCAGGGACAGATCCCTAGCTGACTCAAACTGACTGAAAGTAAATGAAATCAAACTACTAAGGTAAACTGGAATACTGAATAACTGGGTCCCCGAACAATGAGGACTCACCAACTGTCAGATATGGATGGAGATGCTGGAAATCACTCACACTATTGAAGCTGAGCACCTGAACCTACATTATTAAACAATGCAGTACATAGTCATATATATGGATCAATACTTTGAGAATGTACTGAGCATGTGGGGGTGAATGCACAAGTTAAACAATATCTCAATGTTCATCAAAATTCATAAAAAAATTGCATGCTAAATATAATGACTCACATTGGCTTAAATAACTGAAAACTGAAAATCATAAGTCATAAGTAAGGAAGCATGTAGTATAAGTCTTGTGAGCAATAACATTTAGTTCTAAGAGTTGTACTTGTATTCTATATTTAAATCATGTAAGCTAAGTGTAGAAGGGACTCACTTTTGTATCTGTGAACTGAAAGTTGAAATCTCATCACTAAAGTCTGATGTAAATCAATATCTGAATAAAGTTGTGAGCCTTTACACTTAGTTTCAAAAAGCTTTTCTATTATTATTTTCTATTAGGCTTTAGGGAGGTTCTTCTAACTGGCATAAACCATATAAGCTATCATGGAGTCCAAAGTCTAGTTCCCCTAAGGGGAAAACCTCACGTTGGGGAGAGGTGTCATACTCTTGCCAGGGAGTATAACTTGAACTAAGTGATCACATCTATAATTGTCATCCATATAGAAATGAAAATAATCTGAAAATGTACCTATGTTGGCTCGTAGTTCTAGGGAAACAGGATGCACAAAATCCACACTTTCCACTCGATGCTAAATACTACTCCCTCTAATCTATATGATCATTCTGTAGGAAATCCACTTTAATTATTATAAGGATTTATGCTGAAAGATAATTATGCATCTGTTTGTTTAAAACTGAAATTTAAGCTATGAAGTGGATTCTGTATCTTAGCTATGGATCAAAAGGTCAAATACTGGCTCAAAGACTGATCATAAACATATCATGGGATGCTTAAAAGCATAATTTATTGGAAAGCATTAGCCAAGCACGTGGAATTTTTATTTTTATTATATAATGGGTGGGAATGAGATTTGGTTTTAAAATCTTTGTCCGCTAGGATATCCTATTAAAGTATATAACTCATCTAAAAATTTAAACGGTTAAAAAAATACATCCTTATTCTTTAACTATAATCTCCATAATTTCTTAATTATAAATAAATAGAACAAACGAAATGCAAAGAGAAAAATCATGAGGGAGGTAGTTTGGGAGATGGCGGCACAACTCTCTTCACATCAACACTAATCGGTTCGGTAATAGTATATCGTATCGATTTGCTCATGATGATTAAAATAGAAGGGAAATAATGAGTAATGACAATCGAACCAATACTGTTGTGGTAGATCCACTAATATAATTAGATCATAGGGCTTGGCCACGTAGTTTTTAGAAATATGTTGATGTAGCATACTTTGCGTCTATTTTCTTTTATCTTTTTTTGATAATTTTTTGTTTATTTTTGTACACTGTCTACTAAGTAAATGAGTTAATAAGAGTTTTAAAAATCAACTAAGTAAATGGGCTAATCAATATATATATATATATATATATATATATATATATATATATATATATATATATATATATATATATATATATATATATATATATATATATATATATATATATATATATATATATATATATATATATATATATATATATATAAAGGAGAACAATAGAGGGGGTGATGTGACACCTCTCTATAACCTCCATTCATATTTATCTTTTTTGTGATTTTTTTAAATTTTTTCTTTTATTTTTTGCATTGATCAATTTGTTCAAAAAATTCTATCACATTTATTTATTCAATTATATTTCATAGGTTACAAACAAAACTCCATCTATTTATATTCTCCATTTAAAAACATGTCTCTTGAACTTCCTTCTTTATGACTCAACTAATCTATAAATAGCAAGCATGAAGTGTCTATATGTATGTTGTTATTTCTCAAGTATTTTATTAATATTACTGGATTACGTAATACCTAATTATTTTGGTTTATTGTTAATCTAATTCAGTTTCATTGTATTCATTTTTGTGCTCTAACCATTTTTATTTGTTGGTTGCTACAGTTGAAATTCAAAAGGAGGAAGAAGAAGAAGAGAAGAAGGATTTGTTTACATAAATATTTGTAGTTGAGGAGAAGGGAAAGAAGTCAAGAACGCACCTCAAGTAAATAGGTGCGGGTATTGACTTCATCATTATCGAAATTCATTATGATGTAAACAAATTTCCTTCTTTTGTTTCTTTGAATTTCTTTAGTTAAATCAAGTTTTTTCTTTTCTCGTGTTAAATATTTATGGTTTCACTTTTGCTTAGGGCTAAGGACCAGTTCCTTTCTCCAACTATTTATTTTTAAGGAAAATTGCAAAATGTTAAAAATTTCTAGATGTCTTTAAGAGGTTTCTATCAAGTATTTCGAGATCTTCACTTCTCATCAGATTGTTGATAATTTTATTTGTGTATATTCACTAACATTTTGGTGGACGGCTATTTGTGTCAATATCATCAATTGTCTGATTTATAAAAACCCTGTGTTGTTTTGTATATAAAAATTATGCCCTATTTTGTATTTTAATATACAGAAAGTATTGGTATGATTGGCGGCTAATTATGTCAATTTTAATTATTATAATGAGTCTTTTGTTTCGATTAGAAACGTGGGTTGTCGACTTTACTTTATCTATTGGAATGTCCTCCTTCATATTTGATTTCTACTCTTGATCTCTTCTAATATGAGTCAATCAATGAAAATACGAAATTTTGATTCAAGTTAATAGTAGAAAATTTTCTTCCTTTTTCATTGTTGCTTAAGGTAAGTTTTTCAGTTACAATGTAATACAATGTTCACGTATGAAAGAATATGCGTAAGTACTAATTACACGATGCATTTTGAATTTAACAGAAGGGGAATTCGTTTAGCTTACTCCTTTTCAATTTGAGTTGTAGTTTAATCTTGAGTTGTTTTAACTTATTCTATGTTATGTTAGTGACATTCAAAGGAGAACAAAGATAGTATATTTTTTGTTGATAAGAATTTAATTTAGATTTCAATGCTTTTGTGTTTTGAAGTAGAAATAACTAAAGATTCAGCAACTAATCTAAAAACATGCCCATGAATTTGATAATGTTCTTAACTTTAATTTCTCCTTTAATCGCTACCTTTATTAATTTAATTTTTAATGATTTCGAAATTGCCAACTTAATTTCTCATGTTTATAACCTCCAAAAATTAATGTACAATTTTGAGATATTTTACTTCAAGAAAAAATATGTATCACACCCTATTACATCTGAAGATTTAAAATGAAGAAAACGAGAAAAAAGTCAAAAAAAGAGACATTTCACGTAGTTTTATTAAAGTTTGTATATAGTATGATATAGTTAGATTTTGAATATATATATATATACACACACATATTTTTAAAATAAAAATACTAAATTGTCACTATTATTTCTTGTACGTTATGATGAATCTTTTATTTTACTGTAGCGGCGATTGTATCTTTTTCAATTTCTCTCCTCTTAGTTTTGTTCTTAATGATACTCATAATTGTCAACATAACCTTTTATGTTTATAACGTTCAAAATTATTGTACAAGTTTATGATACTTCTCTCTATAAATAATTCACAACCTTTCACTAAAGCTCTTAACTTTAACCTTTCTATTAGTTTTGTTCTTAATTATACTCATAATTGTCAATGTGCCCTTTCATGATTATAACCTCCAAAATTGATGTATAAATTTATAATATTTTTCTCTATAAATAATTGACAACCTTTTACTAAAGCTTTTAACTTTCACCTTTAATTATCTTTATTAGTTTTGTTCTTAATGATACTCATAATAGTCAATGTAACCTTTCATATTTATAACCTTCAAAATTGATGTATTAATTTATAATACTTTTCTCTATAAATAATTGACAATCTTTTATTAAAAATCTTAACTTCCACCTTTAATTATCTTTATTAGTTTTATTTTTAATGATAATCATAATTGTCAGTGTAACCTTTCATGTTTATGACCTCCAAAAATTGATATGTAAGTTTATGATCTCTCTCTATAATTGTCAACCTTTCACTAATTTAGAAAATTCGATTTGAAGCTATACGTTTATTCATCTATTTAGTTTTTTTTGAAATATTATTAAAAATTACTTTTTAGTTAATATTAAAACTTAATTTGCTTCTTTGCATATTGCATTTGTAGAAAAAAAATAATTTTGAAATGAATAAATTGTCTTTCTCTTTTGTTGAAGAGAAGTAAGAAAACATTTTTATTACGTATGATTAGAAAATTATAAAATGTATAAGAAATAAGTAACTATAGGATAATGATAAAGTTTGACCTCATAATAGATTGAAATTATTTTTTAAAATAAAATAATATTGTAGTGAAAGAAAAAAGTTAAATAGATATCTTAGAAAACTTTGGGTTCTTTAGAATACGGTACATAACAAAAGTGCTCATAAATAATACTTTTTCCATTACATTTTAATTTGTTATTTTACTTAAAAATAAATGTCTCATATTAGTTGATCACTTACTAAATTAGGATAGCATTAATCAATTTTTCTCATTTTTTCCTATAATTAATATTATACATTAAATATGAAAAATTATGCATAATTTCATTTTCATTCTTTTTTTATATGTAATATATAATGTGATAATTAATTATTAAATAGTTATGTGTACATCATTGATACTTTTCTTTCATTATTTTAGATTTCAAGAAAAACATATTTTTGCTAGATCGAATATGCATTAGAGCACGATAATAACAAAGTTGATTCAATTGACCACAAATTAACAATATCTGAACACTGAAAAGGTTCACATTATACTTTTGGAATGAAAAAAGTATTTGATATTAATGTATACAATCAAAATATTTCATGGTTGAGTTTCACAATTTAAGGTTCTTTGATTATTTTTATCGCGCGACGCGCGGCTAAGTTTCCTAGTAAATTAAGACAAAACGCATGTTAAAACTTCATTATGGAGAATAACTGCTCTATTACATGTCAATATTAAACCTCCCTATTAATTAGAAAGTTTAAAAGTGACAGTAGTTTTGTATTTTTAGGTAAATATTAGAGGGATAAAATTTCATAGCTTAACTCAGTGATCGTTATTTCTTGTTGAACCATGAAATATATTAATGCTTATTTCTAAGTAGTCGTTTGGCTATGAAAATTAAAATTTTCTGGAGTTGGAGTTGAAATTGGAGTTGGAGTTGTGTTTGGCCATGTCTTTTTTGATATTTTTTTTACTTCTGAAAAAACTGTTTTAAATATGATTTTATACCCTAACTTTTACAAACTATCAAAATCACCCAACTAAAATTTACCTACTAATGAAAAAAGAACATAATTAGCCACTATTATAAAAATAATTACATATACATGGTCATATTTAATGAATTTCAATTATGACATATATAATATTTACATTAATAGTCGTTTTCTCATATTTGAAAATTTTAAATATGGATGTTATATTAACAAATCACTGTTTTCTATTTTTTAGGTAACAAATATTATATTTCAAACAAATTTATTTTTTTAGGAATTTATTTAATTTATTTCCTTTATTTTCCATTCCTAAAAAATAGAAAATGATGAGTTGTTATTAAATTTTAGGGTGCCGCTAATTTATTTCTTTAATTTTCTTATACATGAAAGATTTTACTGTGTGAATAAATTATTTCTATGTAAAACATGCTTTGCATATTTATGGTATATTATATCATATACCATAAATATATAAATATGCTTAGTATGTTTCTTTATACTTTGTATTTTTATATATGTGTATATTATACCTGCTATAAACTTCATATATAACATAATTTGTATATTTATATTATAAATATGCTTAGTATGTTTCTTAATACTTTGTATATATATGTGTGTGTATATGATATATACATGGTCTAAACTTTATATATAACATACTTTGTATATTTCTATTATAAATATAATACTTTATATATTTATAGGTATAAATATAATACTTTATATATTTATGGGTATAAATATAAATTAGCAGTAAAATGTCTTAAATAAGGGAGAAAATTAAATAAGAGATAAAAATAATGATGAGAGAGAAAAAGAGATATTAATTAGGATAGCATTAAGTTTGAAATTATAATTATCTTATTCTTTAAAACTGCTATATACGTAATATTGAAAAAGTAATGTTATAAGGAGAGTTTCATGTAAAAATTTAAAAGATTGGAGTTATATGTAATAATAAAAAAAGTTGAAATTGGAGTTGGAAAATTGTGAAAACAACAAAAACTTATTTTTCCTTTTCAGAAAAATTTTCGAAATTGTTTTTTAAATTTTCATGGCCAAACACCACAATCCGAAAAAAAATTTGAAAAAAAAAAATTTCATGGCCACACGGGCCCTGATTTTTTAAGATTGACATTTGATGCAAGGTGGTACTTTTCTGAAAATTTCACTGGGTTGAAGCTAGAAGATGGAGACGAACTTGGTACATCAAGTTGATTATCATCCTTTATCTTGAATGAATCCTTCTAGATATGTCCACTTGCAATTTCATAGCTAAAAAATACAACATTTTACTGTATCTTGGTAGTAGCTTAATTGTCACTCAATTATGGTTTTTTTAGTAGCAATTATATGTCAATACTTTTTGTGTAAAATTTTCTTTGTAATATCTTTTGCAAGTTTTTTTTTATAACTTTTATTAACCTTTAGCATTTAAAACATTAGATATGCTTAGATGCAGATCGAAATGAAACTATAATTTATAATTTATGAATTTTGGATCATAATATTTTTTAGATTTATTAGGTTTTGGATGTACTATTACATAACATATCAAATGAAGTTTTAGGTTAAAAAATAAAATAAAATTATATCACATGCATAGAGATATGTAATTTAAATATACTTATAAGACGAAAATCTTTCTAAAAGAGAAAAATTTGAATGAACGACACACTAATTGTAAGTAATGTAAAAGATTTAAATTATTAAATTTAATTTATTTGATTTTAAAGTTAAAATATATTTTAACCGATTTTTATATATCTAATACGGTATTTTATGATCGTGTGAAGCGCAACTTATTTCACTAATAATATAATAACTACTATTAACTATAACGAAATAATATGGTAGTTAAAGTATAAACAACCGCAAATATATAGAAATAAAAGATCCGATAACAATAAATTAGAAAAAAAGAGAAGAAATTTAGCCAGTTTCAATAAAGTAAAAAATATTTTTAATGTCCTTATCCAACAACTTGATGAGGCTTCCCAAGGAAAGAAAAGGAAGATGGTCTAGTCTTTTGCCAAGCACACCATGTCGACATAACAAAGAAGCAAAATATACTTCTTCGGTTCTCCCTATCAATCAATCAAATTGTTACGCTCTTTCCGTCTAAACTCTTGAGCCAAATCCAAGCTATAGTGCTACTATTTTCCCTCAATAAAATCTCGAATCCACATCGCCGGAAAATATCTCGTAGGGGAGTTGAGACGTCCAGCGACGATGAGCGTCGACTCCATGACTCGTAAAGCCGACGTGGACGCCGTGGCTCGGAAAGTGGAGGTGGACAATCGAATTCCTCTTTGCAATTACTACAGGATCGCCAATAATCTCCTCCGTCAGGTACAATGTTTTGCCAATATCCTGCCCCCTAAATTGATTGAGTTATTTGAATTTTCAATTCGGGTTATTATTTATATAACTACTAAAACTGGAACTTTTACAACTACAACTATACCGTTACGATCCGTTAAATGATTCTTCTATATCTGTTCTGCTCTATTTTGGTCAGTTTCATCCAGCAATTCAAAACCCCTTTATTTGCTCTGGTGCCAACTTGATAGAGTTGGACTTTTTGTTTCACTTTTCAATTGGAGTTTTAGCTTTTTACTCGTATAAGCTGTTAATGCGGAACCATTGCACATACAACTACAATTCCGACTCAATCCCGAACTATTCCACTCTACTTGTGCCCATTTGATTGGAATACTGAGCATGACCCTACATTGTCATTGTTATGATTAGGGCGTACATAGGTTGGGTTGGTTCGATTTTTATTAAAAAAAAAACAAATTAATAATATCGGGTTATTAAAACTATAAATCAAATCAAATCAACATAAAATTGGTTTTTTCGATTTAGGTTTTAGTCGATTTTTTTGGGTTTTTTCGGTTTTTTTAAATAATATTTAGTTTTTACAATTATATTATGATCGAAGATTAGATCAAATATGTTTTCGCTCATGTCCTAATGAAAAATCATAATAATTATGTAAAAAAAACTCTCTTGAAACTAAAAAGTGAGATGAAGAGTGAAAAGTTTGGTTTTAAATTTATATTAGGTTTTGGATCATTTAATTAACAATTAATGGACAAATATTACAACTTAAAGACCCAAATCTAAATATATATCTACATCTACTTTCAAATTATTGAAAATTACTAAAACTAATTGAAAAAGTATTTAAAAAATAGAGTATAATTAATATTTTATGTATAAAAAAGTTCGAATATTATATCTATACTATATTAAAAGTGTGAAGGGGCTTAAAAATGACGTTTGAACTTTTTTCCCTTCATTAGAAGCCTCTACAATTGATAAAAACGTCTTTTTGTTATTTTCCTTAATTTATTATTTAATTAGATTAAAGACTCCTAAAATATATGAAAAGAATTTAATAACTCCTAAAATATATAGAAAGAATCCTGATAAACTAAAAACTCCAAGTACTTAAAATTATAAAGAAGAATAAGTAGAATATTAGGAATAAAATTGTAGGACAAGTCAAAGTTAAAAAGGGAAGAAATCGTTGTGCACGTAAAAAAAAAAGGCGAAAAAATTTATATTTAATTATATGATTTATAAAAGGAAAACTTTATAAATAGAATAAATTTAATTTATCGCATGAGTTTTTGGATTTAATAACATATATTTATTGATTTTGATTATTTAATCTAGGTAATATTTAGTATTCTAAAAATAGAATTTTGCCTTATATAAAAAATACTCTTTATAATTCTATTTAAGTAATATTTTGGATCAAAATTTATACGAAACAAATTCTTATATTGTACTTTTGCTTTTTATTTTAGTTTTGATTCATGTGTTTTCTTACTATCATTATCATCATCCCTTTTGCCTTTATTTATTTCTTTTAAATCATACTTTTAAAGATTATATATGAAAAATAATAATCAACAATTGACATTGATTCTCTCATTTTGATAATTTCTTGTATTTCTCTTTTAGTTGAAAGTTTCTAATCGAAAAATTAGATTAGTATGTTGCCGCCGAATGAAGTTGTCAAAAATTAAAGGTTTATTGCTCTTTTTTTCTTTTACTTTCTTTGCATAATTGTGACATAATTTTGATTATCGTGACATAAAAAGGGCTCCAATCCTATTTTTCTTAAAAAAAAAAAACATATCAAGGTCACGAATCAGGATAGGACGTTAAATTTTTTATTTATTTATGAGTCATGTTTTTTGAATATTGTAACTTTTATGTACAATTCAACTACTATAGAAATCCATATTATATCTAAGTGAGACATATTACTTGTTATTTATGTTAAAGAAAATCATAATACTAATTTATGAGAATAACGTAAAAAAGGCTGCTATGGAATATAACTTTCACCAATATTACATTATGCATAGTACCCTCCTCTATCGAAGGTTGGGTTTGATTTTGTTGGTTTTAGTTTATATGTGAATGTCTTGGTTGCTTGTAATCACACGTGGATATTTTATCTTCATAATCTAAATTTAAAGATTTGATGATATGGAGCCACATACAAATGTAGATGTAGGAATTCGACTAAATATAATTCAAATATCTACTTAAAAAATATGACTATATAGATTTGAGATATGAACACGAAAATTCGACCGATATTTATGTAAGGAGGAGGATCCGAACGCTTATATATAAAAGGTCGTTATTCAACATTCTTCATCACAAATTTTTAAGGTATTATTCTTTCAATTATTTTTGCCTTCGACAATATTGCATTTTTTTCTATAGGAATATTTCTTTTATCATCTTTTGTGCATGTAATTGATAAGGTTTTAATTTTACTGTTGTGTCCAATTTTAATCTTTTTTTGGCATAAGATTTATAAGCAAGCAATGTTATTATAATTAGATATCTTTGTAAAATTTATAATCCACTCTATTTGAGTAAATTACTATTTAACTTTTTATAATAGAGTTATATTTAAATATCTATATAAGCTTTCGCAATAGACAAAATCGTCTAATTTTAAATAATCAAAGGTTACACGTGCGGTTAAACTAATATATATATATATATATATATATATATATATTATGTCGGTTTGATTCGGGTTCGGTTTGACTTTTTTTTTGACAACACCCAACCAAACGAAGAATGGTTGGGATTTTTTTTCTAACGCCAAATCAATCAAACCAAACCATAAGTCAATTTTTTTTCTCGGTTTGGTTTGGTTTGGTTCGTCGGTTCGGTTTGACTTGACAATTTAGTCTGTACACCCCTAGCTATAATGATAAAACTGTAGCTTTTACGGCTTATGTCACTCAGGGGTTCAAGAAAATAAAAATATAAACTGCAAATAAGCCAACAAAACACAATTTCAAGGAATGCAATAGTATATGATCCATACATACAAAAGCTAGTTTGTCACAAAAAACGATCAACTATTTAGAGAAAAGCTTACCTTGGGAGAGACGACAACTACGATTAACTATTTATCTTTGTGCCTCTTAACTTTCGACTTCAAAGCTACTATAACTTCTAAAAATAGAGCCCATTTATTATTTGAAACTTTTGATGCTTAGTTTGAATTTTAGTTTTTTGAAAATTGAAAGTAGTAGAAGAAGAAGAAGAAGAAGGGAAAGGGATTTTATTCCTTAAGAATTAAGTATGAGTTTTAATTTTTCTATTCCAGAATTTGGATAGTTGCCTGGGATTCAAGTATGAAACAATCAAACAAATCAACAATCATGAAACTAAGAAGCATGATTTTGATTTTTGGCTCTTGACTCTTGTGGGTAACGGGGGAAGCCTCTTCTGAAATGGAATGAAAAAAAAAAATCAAGAACTGAATGTAAAGATTCGAAACAAGAAGACAGGAGTTCATATGGAAGGCCCTGTATAGCTGGGCTACCTTGTGATTAATATATGAACATATATATATAGAAAATCTACCCTATATATGCGGTGTAATTTTTTGCCGAGGGGATTCGGATAAACCTCCTCTCGTACCTGAAGATTTGCCCCTGATGCCTCACTAAAAAGTTAGTTATCTGTTGCATTCCAGAACTTCATATTGACAAATGGTTTTGTTTGGAATGAGTTTTGTGATTGTCTTATGGTTTACTTACAAGCTAATATTCACCGTGGGGAGAAGAATATCATGGACTTGTATATAATACTTCTGAGATATTCAAGCTGAATCAAGAATAGTTCTTTTTTCTTGTTGTGGCCAATTTATCCTTAATTGGAGATTTTTGTGTTTGCTAATAACATAATGGGGTTGTTTGTACAGTTTGGTTACTGAAACAATACCTTCTCATCGAGATTACCAGGCTTTGCATCCTAAAGAAAGAGCATTATCCAAAAAGGTCGGTGCTTCTTCAGTTCATTTTCCCAAATGGTCCCTTACAAATGGGCTATGTTGAACACTTTTTCTTTTATTTACTAATCAACATTCTTGATTGCAAATTAATTCTCCATGTGATTTGTATTCGATTTGTTATTTTTAAGTAGTCCAGATACAATTTGTGATGGTGTGCTTTTAGTTGATTTTTTGACTTGATGAAGCCAATTTTTCAACTTTCGATTGTTTGATTGCCTCAGAAGCTGTTAGCTGTGATAGATGAACTAGAGGGTTTAAAGCCTGAATTCCAGGGTCAGTTTCAAGGAATTGGTGAAGTTCAAGTAGCAACTCAGCATTACCAACTCAGTAATAAGGAGAACCATCGATATAGACCAGTTGGAAATTCTTTAGGACGGCCTTCCACCAACAATAAAGCATCTTCAGATTATGATAATCAATGGGTACGTAACATACTGTTTTTTGTTTTGTTTTCTTTGAATTGTTGGGATTTTGGTTGATCTACTGCATTTTGTGTTATGATTTTGATGATTTGTTTTTTCTATTACTGTATGTTGTTTTCATTTTTCCTGCTTTAGGAACTAGAATGGTAAATAACTTAAATTATATTAGTTGTCAAGTGCGCTTTGCTGTCTGATTTCATTTACTTGCGTTTAGGGGAAACTTTCTCTTACTTGATGTCACAGTTTTGTATCCTTTTTCCATCTCAGAAAAGTAAAGGGTATCATTTCTTTGCCTCTGATTTCATATCCAGCTTATATTTTGTCGCTGTAACTTTCAAAGCCTTCTCCTTAGCCTTGTTTCTCTTTCTTATACTTTTCCTCTGTTCTTATGGAACACAAATTTGTATATGGTAAAATTGCAAGCCGTAACAAATGCACCTTCATCTACGTGGAAGCAGAGTAATGAATATTCTCGTATTTCATTCCCAAGTACGATTGACATGCAATTCCAGAAGCTGTGAGTATCCAAATTAAGTAAATTACTAATTTTCGTCAGGGGTGGGGGTGGTTGTGTTGCGGAACATGAAAAAAATTATTTACATAATTTGTTCTCTTTGTTGGTTTTGCATGGGAGGAAGTGTAGAAATCAGAACTATACTTAGGAATAGTAATTTTGGGATGTTTGTAAGTAAGGCCAGTATGGAATGAAGTAACGTAAGAAAGAAAAGATTATTCAACGAGTTCCTGAACTGTTTCAGCAGCAGTTGTAATTGTTTTTCCTCATTCTTCTTGTTCAGTACACTTGCACTCATGTAGATACGTTGGGAATTCTTTGACTTCCCAAAGACTCACTTTTCTATAGGCTTTTAGAATATTCTAGGTATATAATAATCTAACTTAACTACTTTTGAGACAACCAAGATCTCTTTTGTGTAACACAAAGACAACACATTAATATTAACACTTCCCCTTAATGAATCGGTCTTGAACTCCCAAAAGCTCATGTTCTGAAATTTTCCTTGGCAACGCTTTTGTGATAATACCTCGAGCTCAATATCTTGTTCTTCAATCTTCTCTCAGATGAAATGATGCTTCACTGCAACGTGTCGTGTTGGTTGCTATAAATTGGGCTTATGGTCATTGCTATTACTGATTTGATGCAGAAAATCGCATCTCATATACCCAAATATGGGTGATTTTAGATATTTGACCCCAATAAAAAATAGCTTTACAGAATAATAGAAGTATCATTTTGTCCCTCTACACCTCAAATATATTTTTTAAACTTTAGATACTTATTTGTCTCTCAAATTTTATTTTTTATTATTTTCACCTTTTATGTTTTCTTTTAATTTTATTATTCTATTTCTTATTATTTTCACTTTTTTATTTTTTATTTTTTATTTTAATTTTATTATTCTATTTTTTATTTTTTTTTATTTTTATTTTTTCCTTTAATTTTATTTTCACGTTTTAATTCAGTTGTCTCGACCTTTATTTTCTTCACTTTTTTCTCAAGCATTATCTATTTCTTTTTCTTTTTTTTTAATTCATTTGTTTTTAACCTCTATTTTTCTTTTATTTTTTGTTTTTATCGGTTCTCTTTTTTCTCCCTCATTTTTCTCAAACTTTATTTTTATTTTTTCCTCTCATTTTTTATTTTCTCAATTTTTTAAATTCTTCACTTTTTTTTAATCTTTATTTTTTTCTTATCTTTTTTTTCTCACTATCTTTTTTTTTTTTTCTATTTTATTTGATCATTTTTTTCTTTTTTCAGTTCTCTTTTTTTTCCTCATTTTTCTCAAACTTTATTTTTATTTTTCCTCTCATTTTTATTTTTCTCAATTTTTTTAATTCTTCACTTTTTTCTTGATCTTTATTTTTTTTCCTTTTTTTTCTCAATATTTTTTTTATTTTTCTATTTTGTTTGATCGTTTTTTTCTTTTTTCTCAACTTCTATTATATTTTGCTAATAAATAAAAAATTAGATAATCCACAAAGTTATCTTCTTTTTTTTGACATCTAAGCAAATTTAAGGGCATGAATTGTTGTTACGAAATTCTTTGAAAATTTTTGAGATAAGTCGTGTCTCTAAGGCGAGAGTTGTCGAATATCTTATAAATAAAGGTATAATGTGGTAGTGTCAACTCTTGCCTGTGGGGTATAATCTATTATTTGAAAGTCCTTGAGCTAAGTCTTGCCTCTAAGGCAAGAGTTGTAGAACATTCAATAAATGAAGACATAACATAGTAGTGTCAACTCTTGCCCGTGGGACATACTTTGAAGTTTAAAAATCCTTGAGCTAAGTCTTGCCTCTAAGGCAATAGTTATAGACCATCTCATAAATGAAAACGTAACGTGGTAGAGTCAACTCTTGCCCGTGGGGCATAATTTATAATTTGAAAGTTCTTAAGTTAATTAAGTCTTCCCTCTAAAAGAAGAGTTGTAGAATATCTCATAAATGAAAATATAGCGTGGTAGTTTCAACTCTTATCTGTGGGGCATAATTTGTAGTTTGAAAGTCCTTGAGCTAAGTCTGCCTCTAAGAAAATAGTTGTAGAACATCTCATAAATGAAAACATAATTTGTAATTTGAAAGTCCTTGAGCTAAGTCTTGCCTCTAAGAAAATAGTTGTAGAACATCTCATAAATGAAAACATAACGTGGTGGAGTCAACTTTTGCCCGTAGGTCTTACCTCTAAGAAAATAGTTGTAGAACATCTCATAAATGAAAACATAACGTGGTGGAGTCAACTCTTGCCCGTAGGGCATAATTTGTAGTTTGAAAGTCCCTGAGCTAATTAAGTTTTGCCTCTAAGGCAATAGTTGTAGAACATATCATAAATGAAAACATAACGTGGTAGAGTCAACTTTTGCCCGTGAGGCATATTTTATTGTTTGAAAGTCCTTGAGCTAAGTCTTACCTCTAAAACAATAGTTGTAGAACACCTCATAAATCAAATGTGGTAGTGCCGACCCTTACCCATGAAACATAACTTGTTGTTTGAAAGTCCTTGAGCCAAGTCCTGCCTCTAAAGCAATAGTTGTAGAATATCTCATAAATGAAAACATAACATGGTAGAGTCAACACTTGCCTGTGGGGTATAATTTGTTGTTTGAAAGTCCCTGAGTTAAGTCTTTCCTCTAAGGTAAAAGTTATAAAATATCTCATAAATCAAAATACAATGTGGTAGTGTCGACTCTTGTCCATGAAACATAGCTTGTTGTTTGAAAGTCATAAGTCTTGCATCTACAATGTAGTAGTGTCAACTCTTGCCCATGAAATGTAGCTTATTGTTTGAAAGTCGTAAATCTTGCCGTTATAATGTGATACTATCAACTCTTGCTCATGAGATTAACTTGAATGGAAGAAATCGAAGAAAAGAATAAAAATAATAAAAATTACAAAAAAAGAAGAAAATAAAGAAAATATTTAAAAAATAAAAATCAAAGAAAATGTAGAAGTTGAGAGAGAATAGGAAAAAAATAAAGGTTGATAAAAATAAAAAATATATTAACTAAAAATAAAGGTCGAGAAACAAATTAAAAAGAAAAAAATCAAAGAAAAATAAAAAACTTTATTTTTTTAATAAAAGTAGACGTTGAAAGGTGTAAAGAAAAGTAAGGGTTGAGAAAAACTAAAAAGAACAAAGAAAAAAATAAAAAATAAAAATAATATAAAAGAAAAAAGAAAGAAATTGAGAGGAAAAAAGAAAAAAAATAAGGGTTGAAAAAATTAATAATAAAAAGAGAAAGAAAAATGAAAATCAAAGTAAAATTAAAAAGAGAAAAAAAATAAAAGTTAAAAGATATAAATATGGAGTTGTTATCCATTATGAGGATCATTTATGTAATTTACTCCATTAATCAAGGATAATTTTATCCAAAAGAATATTAGTTAATAGGTAAAGGCTATTTTAATGAAACTTTTTTATTTGGGGCTAAAATTTGAAGACCACCTCAATTTGGGTCTATTTTTGAGATTCGCCCAATTTGATGTCACAGAACATCCTTGTTGTCTTACTTTTCTCCAGCTTCCTTCAAAATTCTTCTTATCCAAATAGCTTGAAAAGTTGCCATGGCTTGCTAATATATATTCAGCATCTGCGGGTAATTGTGCATCTATTTCTTGCTTCTTTGATTGCCAAGAAAATGCTCCCGAACCAAGTGAAAAACATAACTGTTGTGCCTATTCATATCAACTTAGAGTTTGTCCAATTACTATAACAAGCCAACTTACTTTAATTTTTGTCCTCTCTGACTTCTTCACTGAATACCATAAGCCATGTTCTTTTTTAAAGTTGTTCCAAGGTGAAAATAGATTGCATAAATCTTGACAATAAACTTGTAACAAACATAACATTCGGCTTAAAGGTCGTAAGCTAGATCAAACTTGCAATAGTGCTTCTATAAAACGTGTTGTCCACTTTTCTTCCTCCATCTTCCTCATCAACTTTGCAATTGAAGCAAGTGGTGTTGTCATTGTCAAGCAAACTTGTTTAACTTCTTAAGTATTGTTCCATCATAGTGTTGCTGCAAACAAGTGCACCAACAACTTGTTGATAGATCTCAAGACCAAGAAAATGATGCAATTATCCCAAATCACTCATCTCATCTCTCTTCATCATGTCTTTTTTATCTCATTAACAATATTCACACTACACTAGTAAAAATCAAATCTTCAACATAAATTGCAACAATAAGAATGAAGTTAGCTCGTTTCTTCTTGTTCGAAAAAAGTTACTTCGTTACTTCGCTGAGGAGTTGTCTCTGCAAATTTATGAATATGATGCATGATTCTCAAGTCATCCCTAAGAAAGGGAGTTTCAAGTACATGGGGCTATTATTGAAGACAATGGAGAGATTGACGAGGATGTCACATATCGCATTGATGCGGGGTTATTGAAATGGAGGTAACATTTGGTACCTTATGTGACGAAAAGGTGCCACTAAGAATTGAAGATGAGTTCCATAAAGCAATAGTTGGAGTGTTAGGCAACGTTGTGTATGGGGCAGAGTGTTGCCCAATCAATAACTCTCATGTTAAGAAGATGAAAGTTGTGGAAATGAGGATGTTAATATGGATGTGTCAAGTTAATTGGAAAGATATGGTCCGAAATGAAGATATTTGCATGAAGGTAGAAGTGACCTTCGTGGCGGACGAGATGCGAGAGGCTAAGCTGAGATGGTTCGAGGGTTAATTTTAAGGTTTTCGGGGGTTTTAAATCCCCGCAAAATGTAATTCCGGTGGTTCCCAAAACTCCCACAATACAAGCCATCGCAAACAAGTTGCGGCAATTTTTTTTCGACCCTCATAATTAATTTGCGGGGGTTATTTTGCGGCGGTTGATCCCCGTTGCTCTTAATTTAATTCTTTTTATAATAATTTTTTATTTAAAAAATGCGGGGATTTAAAACCTCCGCAATTTTTTTTATTTTTTTTTAAATTTCGTAGGACCCATCTGTTTTAAATAACTAATTATAGATTCTAATTTTAGCTTAAATTTAATTGTTCCTTTAGGATATTTGTTCAATTCATATATCATTAATACAACATGAGTAATTAAAAATTGTAATTGACAAGCATATCAAAAATACATTGAACATTAAGTAGCCGTTTGGCCATGAAAACTAAAATCTTCCGGAGTTGGAGTTAAAGTTGGAGTTGTGTTTGGCCATCTCTTTTTTGAAAAAAAAAATTGGACTTTTGAAAAAACTTTTTTAAATATGATTTTATGCCCTAACTTTTACAAACTATCAAAATCATCCAACTAAAATTTATCTACTAATGAAAAAAGAACACAATTAGTCACTATTATAAAAATAATTACATATGCATGGTCATATTTAATGTATTTCAATTATGACATATATAATATTTACATTAATAGCCGTTTACTCATATTTGAAAATTTTAAATATGGATGTTATATTAACATATCACTGCTTTCTATTTTTTAGGTAACAAATATTATCTTTCAAACAAATTTATTTTTTTAGGAATTTATTTAATTTATTTCCTTCATTTTCCGTTCCTAAAAAATAGGAAAATGATAATTCAAAAAATTATTTCACATCAGATTCTTTCTGTTTTTTTTTTTTCAAACAAAAAGTTAAAATACGAAGAAAAAAAAAATCAGAATGAAAAGCGTCCATTGTCTAATGGATAGGACAGAGGTCTTCTAAACCTTTGGTATAGGTTCAAATGACGCAATTTATTTTCATATATATATTTTTTTTTTAGATTTTGATAGCAAGAAAGACTGTTTGAATATTTGAATCCAAGATGCTTAATTCCTTTTTTTAAGTTATTAAATTTTAGTGTGCCACTAATTTATTTCTTTAATTTTCTTATACATGAAAGATTTTACTGTGTGAATAAATTATTTCTATGTAAAACATGTTTTGCATATTTATGGTATATTATATCATATACCATAAATATATAAATATGTTTAGTATGTTTCTTTATACTTTGTATTTTTATATATGTGTACATGGTATATATATGATATAAACTTCATATATAACATACTTTGTATATTTATATTATAAATATGCTTAGTATGTTTCTTAATACTTTGTATATTTATATATGTGTGTATATGGTATATACATAATATAAACTTTATATATAACATACTTTATATTTTTATGGGTATAAATATAAATTAGCAGTGAAATAATGCCTTAAATAAGGGAGAAAATTAAATAAGGGATAAAAATAATGATGCGAGAGAAAAAGAGATATATTAATTAGGATAGCATTAAGTTTGAAATTATAATTATCTTATTCTTTAAAACTGTTATATACGTAATATTGAAAAAGTAATGTTATAAAGAGAGTTTTATGTAAAAATTTAAAAGATTGAGGTTATATGTAATAATAATAAAAGTTAAAATTGAAGTTGAAAAATTGTGAAAACAACAAAAACCTGTTTTTTCTTTTCAGAAAAAAATTTCGGAGTTATTTTCTGAATTTTCATGGCCAAACACCATAATTTCCAACTCCTGAAAAATTTTCCTAAAAAAGGGGGAAATTTTCCATGGTCTAACGGCCCTCAATTGACTTTATCTTACACAGCTCTTGGCCATGTAGTAGTACAACTCTCTACGTCTCTATGAATATCTTACAGCTCTTGGCCAAGCAAAGTACACATATCAACTATATATAAAGTGGCTGCAAGGGGTTTAAGATTTGGTGGGTTGGGGTTGTTAAAAGGCACTAAAGCTCGCATTGTGCAAATGATCTAGGGAAGGGCCGGACTGTTTCTAATCACATGACACTAACGTTACTAGTTATTCCTCTTCGTGGTTGAGGGTTGTTAAAAGAATATGACAATCCAATGTATTTAAGCTATCGCTATGTACGTGATTCAAAAAGATTCTAACCATGTGACAATGACTTTACCAATTACTCTAGCTTCATTTTTAGAAGGGGGAGGAGGGTTGTGAACTGGAAAAAGAAAGAGACAGATTTGGACGAGTCAAAGACAAAGGCAGGCATGGAGTAGTCACAAGTCTTGAAGAATAAAGAATAAGGCACGCATGGAGTAGTAAAAGACAATGCCAAAAAGAAAGCACAATTTGCTCTTTTTAATTCCCGATAAAATCAAAAGGATAAAGTAACAAGTGAGATTAGTAATAAACCTGAAAATAAGACACGTAATGTACCAAAATAAGTTAAAAGTAGATGAAGAAGTTGATGTAAGGAAATACCTCAAGCGTAAATAAATCACTATAATTGTGTCTTTGCATTAACAAAATAAAATCCATAAGCATATATAACAAGAAGATCAAAATATATCACTTTGTCTTCCTCGTCAAATCATCATCACATTGTCCTTTGCCTCTTTTTACTTTGTCTTCTATCAGTTACTAATTCACAAAGCTACCCTAAGGATTTTCGTGTTTCAATAGAAAATGGACCCCCTACCCCAATCCCAGGTCATCGTCAAGTTGCTTCATTAGGTTTGTGCCTTGTGGAAGTTAACAGTTCTCCTAGCTAAAGTTGGATATTACGCCCTTCTGCTATATGATGATGGGGTAATTTGCATCATGCATGGAATTATAGCACATATAAATAACTCATCCAAGTGTGATCGTCGTCTTAGTTCAAACTATATTAGATTCTCTCTGACTACACCTGTTTCTGAGGGGGTCTGATTTCCAACTCACGTCTCACAGAACCATAGATTTTAAGAAGACCAGGGGTCTAATTTCCAGTTGATCAGTCAACTGGTTCAATAAGTTCTAAAAGCAGGGTTAGTTATATATACCCTGGTGTGTAGTGTTAACTATATGATGACAACAAGATGTCCAAATCCTTCAAATAAGGAAAAGATAATACAAGTTAACTTCAAATAGACAAACAGGATCAATCAATGGAAAAGCCGAAGCTGTTAACATGTTGGAGAGTACTATCCTTGACCGGATGTAAAGTATTCTCTCATATAATATCATGCTACAAGAAAGAGGTCAACCAACCAATAGTAAATGAAGATGTGTTGTAGAGGTCAACAACCACAACGCATAATTCCTAAACAAGTTGGAGTTGGCTATATGAACCCTCGTTGGGAAGGAGGAGGTTCACCATTTGATCTCTGTTTCTGAGGGCGACCTGGGTGACGTCGTGAAGGTTGCGAGGCTGGACTTTCTGTTGTTGGCATGGATGGAATTCAACATCAACAATATGGAAAAATATAGTTTACGAAATTGGAAGAAGTAAAAGAAACCGATATACGCTTAAGTCTTTTAAGACTTCCTGAAACTTTAGCTTAAGAAGATGTAGGATGTTTTAAAGTTACAACTTCTTAAAACTTACTAAACCTTTAGTTAAGAAAATAAGTAAGTTTTATGCTGGAAATTATTTAAAACTTACAAAATTTCAATTAGTTTAAAACATTAACTAAGTTATATGCTGGAAATTATTTAAAACTTACAAAATTTCAATTAGTTTAAAACATTTTATGCTTTAAACTTGGAACTTATCAGAAACTCGCTAAAAGGAAAATAGAGCTAACAGTGGAACACATTTTTCGTGGTCTCAACCTTTTCAGACCCTCTTATTTCCCCCTTTTACATTTTACATCAAAGCTTTACAAATGGCAAACTAGTTCGACGATATGTGCTAGACATTTTTCATTCATTTACATAAATTATAACAACTATCCTCATTCCTAAACAAGTTGAGGATGAGGATGACTAGTTAGCCATATGAACCATGCTTCTCCGTTTAAATTCATCTCGTGTACTTTTATCATTTATATAGTAATCCACACACAAAAAAAAGGAAAAGAAACCTTGAACCAAACAATAAGGAGAAGGGAAAATAAGAGGCTCACCATCTGATCTTTGGCGTTTCGGAGGACGACCTCGGCCACGTCTTAAAGGTTGTGAGGCTGTCACTTCATCATCAACATGGAAATATATAGTTTAAGAAATTGGAAGAAGTCATGGAAAAAGATATATGTTAGCTTTTAAAACTTACTAAAGCTTTAGCTTAAGAAGATGTGGGATGTTTAAAAGTTAGAACTTCTTAAAAGATTACTATAGTCAAAAAAAGATGTAAGCTATATGATCTCTCACAGATCATATTTCTCCTTTTAAATTCATACTTCAAATTCTATCTTTTATCATTCTCAAGAGATACTCCATCTCAACCTTGTTCCATTTAAACATAACACTATCATCCATAAGCAATTTCCTAAAATTTTGTTATTCATATAAGGACTGATAGGCAGATGGAGATTGATACCACAACAACAGTATACCTAGTGCAATCCCACAAAGTGGGGTCCGAGGAAGGTATATATAGCGTTCGTAGGCCGTATCAATGCCTTAGAGGTAAAGAAGTTGTTTCCAATAAACCCTCAGGAATACACAGTCCAAAGCAATATTGTGAGACTTTTTAGCTAATATCTTAGGCTAACACGCTTGTGTGACTAATATCTAACTTCTTTACATAATCTAAAATCTTATTGAACCCTTTCCCCGCAAAAGTCATATAAACAACGAAAAACTAAAGGTTATAATTGAAACCTTTGATGAAAAATGAAATACCCTCCTTCTCAGTAGTCAGAAATTGAGTAGCACATAGATTCAAGACATGAAACATAACTTCACAGGCTTCAATTGACATATCATCCTGCTTTAATGCAAAATATTACTCATTTATACAATCACAGAGGGATGGAGGCACAAACTTCTCTAACAACAGAGTTTGAAATTTACCACAAGTCAATAGTGGTAACCCCTACTACTAACATTCATAGCATCCCATGGCAAACAAAAACCCACCATATGGAATTTTGGGGAATCCCTACCAATTGGGCATAATTGATATGAAATTTCTTAAATTGGAAAAGGAGAGAACTCACTCTAAAGTCAATCGGAGCTGGAAAGTAGCAACGGCCGGCGCAAAGTAGCTGTAGAGAAATGTTTGGGGAAAATGAGAGAGAGAGAAATGTTTTTTTGGGGGGAGGGGGAAATACTCTTTCAGTGGGCGGTATTTTTTTTTTTTTTTTTGATGTATAGCGCGGGTTAAAAACCCCCGCAAATTATATAAGTTTTAGTGATATTTTTTTGATAAATAGTGGAGGTTAAAACCCCCGCAAATTAATAATTTTTAGCAGCACATTTTTAACCCCCGCATTTAATATAATTTTGCAGGGGTTAAAATAAACCCCCGCAATTATACCCGTTTTTTGTAGTGCCTCCTGTGACATACTTTATGGAGAAAGACTTCAATCAATATTTATTTTTCTCCATTTAGCTTTTATTGCTTGTTTGGATTTGTAACTATGTGACCACTGGAAGGTAAGGAGTAGTTTGATTACACTTTATCAGATGATTGTACAAGAAGGAACTAGATAGATTGGAGAAAAAAAAGTACATATGATAAAAAAATGATAAATAAAGAATTTTTTGTTGGATTGGGTCAGGAATCCAAATTTGGGGCGGTATGGAAAAAGAACTTCCTATGTCATACTGTTCAATGCTCGACAATGAATTGATTTGATAGGTCCTATTCTTTTCTTGTTGACCCTCATTTCAATTGATTGGATGTTCTTTCCATGCAGCTACTAAAGAGGAATTATTCAAGGATCTATGCGTAAGTGGTGGTATTAACTCCAATGGAGTTCAACCCATTGATGTGTACATCTAAGATAAGAAATCTTACCTCCAATGAGAAAGTGGATGGAGCCGACTTTGAATTTGTTCAACTTTGTGAGGAAGGGACTGAAAGAAAATGATGAATCAATGGTGGTAGCTGAAGATTCTCCGGCGAAAGAAAGAGTTGGATCATCAATTTTATGCTTTTGATATTTCTTGTTAGATTCAAGTTTCACTTTCCCCTTTTGCTTCCCTTTTACCCTTTTTCTTTAAGTAGTTTTATTTGTTTTTTGTTGGGTTATGACAATTTGGGCCTTCCCCGAAGTTCTCTTTGATTCTTCAATAAATGGTTCGGGCCTACTTTAATTAAAAAAAAAAAAGATAGTCTATATTATAACTAAAAATTACACAAATACAACTTATGTTTCTAATATTATAAAAAATCTCAACTCCCTAAACATATTACAAAAATTTCAACCTATGCACAGAATGTTATATATATGTCAGCTATGTTATGTATATTAATAGGAAGAGAGATTAAAGTAATTAAAAAAGTGGGAGAGAGTGTAATTACTTCCAAAAGGATTGATATTTATGTTATTTATACTTACTAAATATGTTACGGCTAAAATTAAATCATGATTAAAATATAAAATGTAACAAATATTTATATTGTATTTATGAATAATATATACATAATTATAATATATATATATATATATATATATTCAATTTGGTTATTTTGTCGGTTATTTTAGAGTAAACCAAACCAAATCAAATTAGTATCGATTTTTTAAAATTCAAAATCAAACCAAACTAAACTTAACCAAATATCAGATTTTTTTAATCGGTTTAGTTTGGATCACGATTCGATTTGGTTAAAAAACAAACCATGAACACCCCTATTTGCAATAATGTCTGTCATTTTTTAGATATTACCGAAGCAAAATCAGGATTTGAAGTTTACGAGTTTAGAATTTTATTTCTTAAGATAATAGAATTTGATCAAAGTTGATGAAAACTACAACTATAACAAGTGATTTATTGTACTATTCAAATTTTTCAGACAATTATTTAATTTGGTAATATTGACTGCTTAGTTGTTTCATCTGACGTTATATTTTTGTTACATATATTATGCAGGATTTCTATGTTTTCTGTTGATGAAGGGGTAGTGATCTAGCTAGGAGGATGTTGGAACATGATCAAAATTATAAATAAAGCTTAGAATTTAAGTGTATACAATCTTAAAGCAAGATCGATTTGTTGCAATTTGTAAACCTAAATTCAAACGTTTGTGCACGGTTGAATGTTATTGTTGAATATCTTATAAGATATTTAAAATTTGATTAGGGTCTCTGCTTTTGATAGCTCTGGACCATATTGAGTTTATTGATTTATTGGAGAGCATTAGCTAAGCACGTGGAATTTTTATTTTTATTATATAATGGATGGAAATGAGATTTATCTTTGTTTTCTAGGATATTCTATTAAAGTATGGGACTCATCTAAAAATTTAAACGGTTAAAAAAACACATCCTTATTTTTTAACTATAATCTCCATAATTTCTTAATTATAAATAAATAGAACAAATGAAATGCAAATAGAAAAATCATAAGGGAGACAGTTTGGGAGAAGGCGGCACAATTCTCTTCACATCAACACTAATCGGTTCGGTAATATTATACCGTATTGCTTTGTTCATGATGATTAAAATAGAAGGAAAATGATGAGTAACGGCAATCGAACCAATACTGTTATGGTAGATCCATTAATATAATTAGATCATAGGACTTGGTCACGTAGTTTTAAAAAATATGTTGATATGACATATTTTGCGTCTATTTCATATTATCTTTTTTTGATAATTTTTTATTTATTTTTGTACACTGTCTGCTAAGTAAATGAGTTAGTAAAAGTTTTAAATATCAACTAAGTAAATGGGCTAATCAATCCATCAATATATATATATATATATAAAGTAGAACCATAGAGGAGGTGATGTGGCACCTCTCTATGACCTCCATTCATATTTATCTTTTTTTGTGATTTTTTTGAATTTTTTCTTTCATTTTTTGCATTGATCAATTTGTTCGAAAAATTCTGTCACATTTATTTATTTAATTATATTTCATAGGTTACAAAAAACTTCCATCTATTTATATTCTCCATTTAAAAACATGTCTCTTCAACTTTCTTCTTTATGACTCAACTAATCTATAAATAACAATCATGAAGTGCCTCTATATATAATGTTATTTATCAAGTATTTTATTAATATTACTGGTTTACGTAATACCTGATTATTTTGGTTTATTATTAATCTAATTCAGATTCATTGTATTCATTCTTGTGCTCTAACCATTTTCATTTGTTAGTTGCTACAGTTGAAACTCAAAAGGAGGAAGAAGAAGAAGAGAAGAATGATTTGTTTACATAAATATTTGTAGTTGAGTAGAAGGGAAAGAAGTCAAGAACGCACCTCAAGTAACTAGGTGTGGGTATTGACTTCATCATTATCGAAATTCATTATGATGTAAACAAATTTTCTTCTTTTGTTTCTTTGAATTTCTTTAGTTAAATCAAGTTTTTTCTTTTCTCGTGTTAAATGTTTATGGTTTCACTTTTGCTTGGGGCTAAGGACCAGTTCCTTTCTCCAACTATTTACTTTTATGGAGAATTGCAAAATGTTAAAAGTTTCTAGATGTCTTTAAGAGGTTTCTATCAAGTATTTCGAGATCTTCACTTCTCATCAGATTGTTGATAATTTTGTTTGTGTATATTCTCTAACATTTTGTTGAACGACTATTTGTGTCAATATCATCAATTGTCTGATTTATAAAAATCATGTGTTGTTTTGTATATAAAAATTATGCCCTATTTTGTATTTTAATATACAAAAAGTATTGATATGATTGGCGACTAATTATGTCAATTTTGATTATTATAATGAATCTTTTTGTTTCGATTAGAATGTGGGTTGTCGACTTTACTTGATCCATTGGACTATCCTCCTTCATATTTGATTTCTACTCTTGATTGCTTCTAATATGAGTCAATCAATGAAAATGTAAAATTTTGATTCAAGTTAATAGTAGAATTTTTTTTTCCTTTTTCATCGTTGTTTAAGGTAAGTTTTTCAGTTACAATGTAATACAAAGTTCACGTATGAAAGAATATGCGTAAGTACTAATTACACGATGCATTTTGAATTTAACAGAAGGGGAATTCGTTTAGCTTACTCCTTTTTAATTTGAGTTGTAGTTTAATTCTTGAGTTGTTTTAACTTATTCTATGTTATGTTAGTGACATTCAAAGGAGAACAAGATAGTATATTTTTTGTTGATAAGAATTTAATTTAGATTTCAATGCTTTTATATTTGAAGTAGAAATAACTAAAGGTTCGGCAACTAATCTAAAAACATGTACATGAATTTGATAATGATCTTAACTTTAATTTCTCCTTTAATCGCTACCTTTATTAATTTAATTTTTAATGATTTCGGAATTGCCAACTTAATCTCTCATGTTTATAACCTTCATAAATTAATGTATAATTTTGAGATATTTTACTTTATGAAAAATATATATCACACTCTATTACATCTGAAAATTTAAAATGGAGAAAGCGAGAAAAAAGGTCAAAAAAAGAGATATTTCATGTAGTTTTATTAAAGTTTGTATATAGTATGATATAGTTAGATTTTGAATATATATATATATATATATATATATATACATATATATATACACACACACACACACACACAAACATATATTTTATTTTTTTAAACACTAAATTGTCACTATTATTTCTTGTACGTTATGATGACTTTTTCATTTTGCTGTAGCGGTTACTGTACCCTTTTTAATTTCTCTCCTCTTAGTTTTGTTCTTAATGATACTCATAATTGTCAACATAACCTTTTATATTTATAACGTTCAAAATTATTGTACAAGTTTATGATACTTCTCTCTATAAATAACTAGGAAAATTAACCGCGCTTCGTGCGATATTAAAAAATTAATTATTTTATTTGATCAATTTTATATTCACTTTAGATTTATTATCTAATCGTAATATTATAACTTGTTATAATTATATTATGAAGAATGTTTTGTTCCATAAAAAAAAAAAAATTAACATTTATTAAATGATGGATAATATATTCTTTATCAATAAATTAAAATATATTCTCTAATAACAATTTAATTTCATTTCTATTGCGTATTGAAGAAGTTGAGATTTTAATTTGAAATAATGTACTTATGTGTGCTTATAAATGCACTAAGATGGTAAGATAATTTCTTTCTCATTATATATATAAAACAATTTCAATAGCATAAATCTCTTTAATTCGTCAACACTATATACTGATTAACTCCATATTACAACTACCTTAATGTGCATCGCATCATAAAAAAATCATGAAAGTTTGTATTATAGAAGTTACATATAAAGAACATACACATCAACACTCACACACATACACCTATTTTTTCACGTTAATTATGAGAAAATAGATGAAAAAAGAAATGCAAAATTAGTATACAATTTTTTAAACTTTTGTTTGATAGTCTCTTTGACAAATGATCAACCTTCAAAAGCCTATAAAATTTACAATAATAAAAAAAATCATGAAAGTTCATATTATAGAAGTTACATCCAGAGAACATAGCCATGGACACTCACACACGCACATACCTATTGCTTTTACGTTAACCATAAGAAAATGGACGAAAAAAAATACAAAATTAGTGTATAATTTTTTAAGCTATTGTTCGATAGCCTTTTTGACAAACGATCACCTTTCAAAACTCTATAAAATTTACAATAATAAAAAAATCATGAAAGTTCATATTATAGAAGTTACATATAGAGAACATACTCATGAACACTGATACACACACACCTATTTTTTTACATTAATCATAAGAAAAAAAAAATAAAAATACAAAATTAATGTACAATTTTTTTAAGCTCTTGTCCGATAGCCTCTTTGACGAACAATCAACCTTCAAATGTCTTCTTAATAAGCTTGAATTTAATACTATAAATAATAATTTAAAGAACACTATTTCAGATATAAAACGTAAAGGATATTCTTGAGTATGGGTCTCATGAAATAAAATATTATGACTTTATATAGATGAAAATGGAGGAACATTATAAGTTATCTTAAATTTTATAATTAAATAATTGGAGGTTATGAATATGAAAATTTAAAAGTAAGTTAATGACATTATTAAGAGTAAATTTTTTTTTTAATTATATATAGATATAAAATTTACTTAATACAAATCAATTACATTAATTATAAAGGAAGATAAAAACAATTAACAAAATATTTAGAGTTTGAAAATTAAAAGAAAAATGGTCTTCTTGAACATTAACTAATTGAGGGTTATGAATATGAAAGACTTAAGAGTCATGGACATTACTAATATTTAAGTGTAGAATTTATGTAATTGAATATATACACTCTTAAGTATATAAATATATTTTTATGTGAATTTTCATCAATTACGTATTTTCAGTCTTCTAAAAGTTTGATGTTTATATAATATATTCTATAAGTGAAACAATAATTTCATTTTTCTTAAAAGAAAGTAGAGAAAAAGAAAAGATTCCATAAAATTAAATTTATTTTCATGCCTAGTTTTAGTAAGTTTAAAACTTTTTTATCATTTATATATATAACACAAATCTAATTATATGAATCTCATATTTTTTATCTTATTTTATCCTTTTCATTTCTCTTTAAACTATAAAATGTGAAAAATCAAAAACTACAATTTAACAAATCAATAAACAACTTTCTTATGAATTAAAATGTCATGTAAAAATTATAAACTAATGTTACATTCTCATATTTTATCAAAAAATTTACTAAAACTGATGTACATAATTTCGGAAGGATCCAGAGATACTTTCTTAAGTAGCATACGTATACGTTTGCCTCCTTCCTTTGCTTTTACTTCAGAAAATAAACGCTCTGGTCTAGACACACACATAATAAGTTGACATCACCAACGAAAAAATCAGAAAAATAGTTAACTAAATTAATATAAACTTTTGAAAATGTTATATTGTGAATTGAAGAGGAAAGAAGAACTATGAACTATCACACATATAAATATATTTTTTCTCAAAAGAATTTTAAACACTAATAGTTAGATTCTTATCATCTCAATATCCTACTTCATTTGTATGTCAATCGAGCCTTAAAAGAGTAAAAAAAAAACACTAAGTGTTGCATGAAACGAAAAAAAAGGATAACTAAATTGTTAACTAAAAGTGCTAAGAGCAGTTGGATATTAAATTTAATAAATCGAAAATATAAAAAATATTACACTTTGAACTATATCTTGGCCGGTGAGACTTTTCTTTGTTGCTATATGCTATGTTTCATACCCACTGTGAGATGAGGACAAAAAAAATTGTCATGATAGTAATCTTCTTTTCATCTACAATAAAAAATTTAATGAGATTAAGATAAAGAGAAATACAGGATTGCAAAAAATTAATTAATGGGCACATAACATAAAAGAAAATTGTTCAAATAAAATAGAAAAAAATTCAAAAATAGCAACTCTGTAGCCTTAATTATAACTTTTATAGCAACAGTTTCATAATTACGAAAAGTAGCAAATTGTATTTCGTATTTAAGTAAAATGTTGCTATATAAATACATATACAAATATATATGTATTACTCATAAATACATATGCACAACTGAAAAATACATATTCTTCTATTACTATGAAGTGAGTAAAATATTACAAATATATATGTATAACTCATAAATACATATGCACAACTGAAAAATACATATTCTTCTATTACTATGAAGTGAGTAAAATATTGTTACTTTTGCTATAAGTTATAAGTTTGAAAAAGTATTGTTATTTATTGTAATTATAGTCTTAAGGATGCTAGTTTATGTAATTTTTTCAAAAATTTCAGAAATAGCAACTCTTTAGCCTTAATTATAACTTTTATAGCAACAGTTTCATAATTACGAAAAGTAGCAAATTGTTTTTTGTATTTAAGTAAAATGTTGCTATATAAATACATATACAAATATATATGTATTACTCATAAATACATATGCACAACTGAAAAATACATATTTTTTCATTACTATGAAGTGGGTAAAATATTGTTACTTTTGCTATAAGCTGTAATTTTTAAAAAGTGTTGCTATTTATTGTAATTATAATCTCAAGGATGCTAGTTTTTGTAATTTTTCCAATAAAATAATACATAACTCTTTAAAAAAATAGAAAAATGTACGAAGTTTATTAATAGACTGTGCATAGCATAAAAGAAATCTACTCTAAAAAAATAAAAAAAGCTTAGAGGAGTGACTTTCAGAATGCACATACCTTGCAAGAAATAATTGTCATTAGACTTTTTCAAGAAACAATTGCCATTGTTTCACACCATTTAAAGAAACAATTGTCATTAGATTTTTTAATGCAAAATTAAATAATTGGAGGTTATGAATATAAAAGGTTTTAGAGTTATGAATTTTATTAATATTAATTAAGAGTGTAATTTATTATGAATATTAAGAGATGTGAGTTATGAAAATGATTTTTAAAATAAAATAATTGAAAAAAAAAAATGAAAGAAAAACTCCAAAAAAAAGGAGAAAAAAGATAAATAGAATCCTTGGCCGAGGAAAGGTGTCACATAGGCATATCTATAATCCTCTTTTATATATATATATATATATATATATATATATATATATATATATATATATATATATATATATATTGATTCACAACCTTTCACTAAAGTTCTTAACTTTCACCTTTCTATTAGTTTTGTTCTTAATGATACTCATAATTGTCAATATACCCTTCATGTTTATAACCTCCAAAATTGATGTATAAATTTACAATATTTTTCTCTATAAATAATTGACAACCTTTCACTAAACCTTTTAACTTCTATCTTTAATTATCTTTATTAGTTTTGTTCTTAATGATACTCACAATTGTCAATGTAACCTTTCATGTTTATAACCTTCAAAATTGATGTATAAATTTATAATACTTCTCTCTATAAATAATTGATAATCTTTTATTAAAAATTTTAACTTTCACCTTTAATTATCTTTATTAGTTTTATTCTTAATGATAATCATAATTGTCAGTGTGACCTTTCATGTTTATAACCTCCAAAAATTGATAACCTCCAAAAATTGATGTATAAGTTTATGATCTCTCTCTATAATTGTCAACCTTTCACTTATTTAGATGATTCGATTTGAAACTATACGTTTATTCACCTATTTAATTTTTTTTGAAATATTATTAAAAATTACTTTTTAGTTAATATTAATACTTAATTTGCTTCTTTGCATATTGCATTTGTAGAAAAAAAAAATGTGAAATGAATAAATTGTTTTTCTCCTTTGTTGAAGAGAAGTAAGAAAATATTTTTATTACGTATTATGATTAAAAAATTATAAAATGTATAAGAAATAAGTAACTATAGGATAATGAAAAATTTTGATCTCATAATAGATTGAAATTATTTTTTAAAATAAATAATATTGTAATGGAAGAAAAAAGTTATTAAATAGATATCTTAAAAAACTTTGGGGTTCTTTAGAATACGGTACATAATAAAAGTGCTCATAAATAATACTTTCTCTATTATATTTTAATTTGTCATTTTACTAAAAATAAATGTCTCATGTTAGTTGATCACTTACTAAATTAGGATAGAATTAATCAATTTTTCTCATTTTATCCCTATAATTAATATTATACATTAAATATGAAAAATTATGTATAATTTCATTTTCATTCCCTTTTATATGTTATATATAATCTGACAATTAATTATTAAATAGTTATGTGTAAATCATTGATGCTTTTCTTTCAATTACTTTAGATTTCATGAAAAACATATTTTTGCTAGATCGAATATGCATTAGAGCACGATGATACCAAAGTAGATTCAATTAACCACAAATTTACAATATCTGAACACTGAAAAGGTTCACATTATACTTTGGGTATGAAAAAGTATTTGATATTAATGTATAACAATCAAAATATTTCACGGTTCACTTTCACAATTTAAGGTTCTTTGATTATTTTTAATATATTAAAATAGATTAAATAATATATATTTAATAACATATTTTATGGTCGCGCAATGCGCGACTAAGCTTCCTAGTATATTGAGTAAGACAAAATGCATATTAAGACTTCATTATGGAGAATAAATGCTCCATTACATGTCAGTATTAAACCTCCCTATTAATTAGAAATTTTAAAAGTGACAGTAGTTTAGTATTTTTAGGTAAATATTAGAGGGATTAAATTTCATAGCTTAATTCACTGATCGTTATTTCTTGCCGAGCCATGAAATATATTAATGCTTCTTTTTAATTTTTTAAGATTGACATTGATGCAAGGTGGTACTTTTCTGAGAATTTCACTGGGTTGAAGCTAGAAGATGGAGGCGAACGTGGTACATCAGGTTGATTATCATTCTTTATCTTGAATGGATCCTTCTGAGATATGTCCACTTGCAATTTCATAGCTAAAAATACAACATTATACTGTATCTGTTATAAATGTATTTATATTATATTGAATGTCTATCAAGATCTACTTTGATAGCTATTAGGATTTGAAACATCTGTTTTTTACTCAAACTAGGAATAAATTTCCCCTATAAATGGAGGGGTTTTGTTCATTATATTAACAATCTTATAATTTCTCATCGTCAAGAGAAGAAATAAGAATCACTCTCTCTACTCTTCTTCTTTATTCTTTCTTATTTTATAATACGTTATCAGTACGAGACTCTGCCAAACAAGATGAGATTATAAATCTGAAAGATTTCAAAGTTAGTAATTCGTTATATTATCTTTCTTTTGCTACTACCGATATAATTATTAATGAATTTGAGGAAAAATAATTGGTTTGGAACCATTTATATTTTAGATTTATTCCTCAAGAACAATATTATCAAAAGGGATGATAATATGTTGGGTTCAAGTCCCATCAATTTATACCTAATACGTCTTTATATGGATAATACGTTGAGATTGGATCTCAATGCATGTATTGATGATATTGTGATGGCTAAGGCAAAATAATGGGTGTTTGATGAAAAGTTATGAAATTCGACCCATTGAATATGCTCCATTCCATGAAGTGAATGTGGTAGCAATATATTATAATTCTGAAATATGACAATCTACTTCATTCTTGAGGTGTATGTGGTAGCAGTGCATAATATATCTGAAAGAAGACAAGTGATTGAATGCACGAATATACGCGTGGACGGAAAATATGATAATGATCATAAAAAATGATGATATTTTTGCACGCGTATTATGATCATAAGATATGTTAGAGAAAATTTCTCTAGATCATATGTATGCCTCGAGTTGCTCCTGAAGTAGCAATATTTTGAAAGAAGTTCTAAGCTATCATAATTTGATATGCTTAAGGCATGATTATATTTCATTCACGGGGAATGAGAAACTTATTAATGTAAACGTGTACTTGATTGTGATGGTATCACAACTCACCTCCAAAAGAGGTTGAATAATTGAGAAAAGTTATTTTGAAATCTACTTCTGAAGTAGTAAACCTGAAATTTATTCCTATAATAGTAAATCTGAAATTTACTAAAGCAAAAACACATATAATAGTAAACTTGAAGTTTACTAGCATAAAAGTTCATAAGTTGACATGAACGATTGCGACATCTTAAAGATGTGCATATTAAGTATTAAACATATATTGAAGAATTCAAAAATTCTTCATGAACTTTAATGTTGCTTGTTCTCATGATACGTTGGTTGGATCAACTAATTTTGGGATTGGATCCCTCAGAATATGAAAATAATAAAAGGTGAATAGGGGCCCGTTCACCTATCATGTGATATCTTGAAAAGATGCATCAATAAGATGATCACATGTACATTCATTGTCAACCTGCAATTTGACATTCATAAAGTTATTTGCTCAACAAAATTGAGTTAAGAACATAATTTTCAGATTGTGCAATCAAGAAAGTTATCTTGATGATGATGGTTTGGTATTGATGCCTTAGATAAATAGTTAAACCATCGCTAATGAGAACAAAACTTCATGTGTTGATCTGAAATATGATATGTTGCATACAATAACACTTGTATGCATTAGACCAGTAAACTATAATTATTTCTTTCCCTTAATTGGTTCAAGGTCATGAACCAACTATTCCATCTAATAGTTTTGATGTGTGGTATACGATTAATAAATGTACCATGATGCACAAAGATGGATCCATCAAAGAAGATGGAGGATGTATGTTAGCTTTCCTAACATAAGGGGAAGATTATAAACATCTATGAAGTATGTTAGGAATTATCATCAGATCCTCGTTCAAAAGATAATTCAAGTCAAATGTCGAACGCATCTCATATTTAAGCTGCAAGTGCTCCTATTTTATGTCTCTAAAGGACAAAGTCTATGCATGCGTGAAGCGTGATAGACCAATAGATTTCAAATGAAATAGTACTTGTATAGAATATGGAGCAAATAATCATAACAGAAAGGTAATATGCACGAGCCTATGACATAACACTGCATGAAATCTTATGAGAGGTTTATGTACCTGAAAATAATGAAGTGACGAGATCTCAAAATGTTATGTCGCACTGTGAACTGATACGAAATGATATATCATCAATATATTTGACATAATATTGACGCAAAATTGTGAAAGATTACGAGGATCTGAATTCTACATTTATTTAAGCATGCTAACGTAGAAACATTTATCAAGTGATATGAAAGGGTGCATCTTGGTAAGTGAAAACTTATTTGATTTGCAGTCCAGACACTTGAAGATGTCATACATAAAATGTTGAATATTGTCACTTGACAAAATTTGTATGAAAACTTCTTTAAGGATTCAAAATATAAAAGTTTCTAGAAAACTTATTGATAATCCTTATATTGTATAAGTTTATAGCTTGAAATTATTGAAACTCTTGGAGAGTTTTCAAAAGCAATAAAATTATTTGCTGAAATGAGAAATATACCAATTTGGATTGGTTATGAAGTACCATATCTTAGTACAATTGGTGTACTCATGTATCTTGTAAAAAACTACAAGACCCATTATAGCCTTTCGCTCAATTTGTTAGCGAGGTATATTTCTACTCCTACTAGGAGACATCAAAATGGGATAAGATATATGAGTTTATTTTATTCTAAATGTTGCAGTCCCGATCTTACTGGTCATGCTGATGTTGGGTACTCATCTAATCCGTATAAATCTCGGTCTCAAACATACAATGTGTTCACATGTGGGGATACTGCCATATCTTGGAGATATAGAAAGCAATCTATCATAGTCACTTCATCGAATCATGCTGAGATAATAGTTATTCATGAAGCAAGCTGAGAATGTGTGTGGTTGAGGTCCATGATATATCTTTTTCGAGAAAAATGTGATGTGAAATATGACAATCTACCTACAATTTTATACAGAAATAATTCAGCATACATAGAACATCTTAAGGGAGGATTCATAAATGGAGATAGAACGAAACACATTTTGCCAAAGCTTTTCTACATACATGAGCTATAAAAGAATGATGATATTAACATGCAATTGATTCATTCAGCTGCCAATGTGACTGATTTATTCACCAAGTCTTCTCCAATTACAACTTTTAAGAAGATGGTGCACAAGATTGGGATGCAAATGTTCAAGGATGTTCTCATTAGGGGAGTTATTACGCGTTGTACTCTTTTTCCCCTCTGAGGTTTTGTTCCACTGGATTTTCCTTGTAAGGTTTTTAATGAGGCAACCGAAATGCATATTATTAGAGATGCGTACTCTTTTTCCTTCACTAGATTTTTTTCCTACTAGTTTTTTTTCTAGTAAGGTTTTAACAAGGCACATTATCTGCCAATTAGACATTCAAGGGGGAGTGTTATAAATGTATTTACATTATAGTAAATGTCTATCAAGATCTACTTTGATATCTATTAGGATTTGAAGCATCTGTCTTTTACTCAGACTAGGAGTAAATTTCCCCTATAAATAGAGGGATTTTGTTCATTGTATTGACAATCTTATGATCTCTCATCCTCAAGAGAAGAAATAAGAACCACTCTCTCTATTCTCTCTACTTTTCTTCTTCATTCTTTCTTATTTTATAACAATATCTTGATAGTAGCTTAAAATTTTATTTGTAGTATCCTTTGCAAGTTTTTTCTTATAACTTTTATTAACCTTAACATTTAAAACATTAGATATGCTTAGATGCAGATCGAAACGACGCTATATCAAATGAAGGTTTTGATAATATTTAAAATGCTTGAATTTTAAATCATAATATTTTTTAGATCTATTAGGTTTTGGATGTACTATAACATAGCATATCAAATGAAGTTTTAGGTAAAAAATAAAATAAAATTATATCACATGCATAGAGTATGTAAAATTAAGTATACTTATAAGACGAAAATCTTTTAAAAAGAGTTAATGCAAAGATTTAAAATATTAAATTTAATTTATTTGAATTTTAAAGTTAAAAGATATTTTAACCGATTTTTATATATTTAATACGGTATTTTATGACTGCGTGAAGCGTGACTTGTTTCATTAGTAAAATAGTAACTATAACAAAATAATATGATAGTTAAAGTATAAACAATCACAAATAATATAGAAATAAAAGATCCGATAACAATAAATTAGAAAAAAAAAAGAAGAAATTTAGCCAGTTTCAATAAAGTAAAAAATATTTTTAATGTCTTTATCCAACAACTTGATGAGGCTTCCCAAGGAAAGAAAAGGAAGATGGTCTAGTCTTTTGCCAAGCACACCATGTCGACATAACAAAGAAGCAAAATATACTTCTTCGGTTCTCCCTATCAATCAATCAAATTGTTACGCTCTTTCCGTCTAAACTCTTGAGCCAAATCCAAGCTATAGTGCTACTATTTTCCCTCAATAAAATCTCGAATCCACATCGCCGGAAAATATCTCGTAGGGGAGTTGAGACGTCCAGCGACGATGAGCGTCGACTCCATGACTCGTAAAGCCGACGTGGACGCCGTGGCTCGGAAAGTGGAGGTGGACAATCGAATACCTCTTTGTAATTACTACAGGATCGCCAATAATCTCCTCCGTCAGGTACAATGTTTTGCCAATATCCTGCCCCCTAAATTGATTGAGTTAAGCTCTATATTTGATTTTTCAATTCGGGTTATTATTTATGTAACTACTAAAACTGGAACTTTTACAACTACAACTGTACCGTTACGATCCGTTAAATGATTCTTCTATATCTGTTCTGCTCTATTTTGGTCAGTTTCATCCCAGCAATTCAAAACCCCTTTATTTGTTCCGGTGCCAACTTGATAGAGTTGGACTTTTTGTTTCACTTTTCAATTGGAGTTTTAGCTTTTTACTCGTATAAGCTGTTAATGCGGAACCATTGCACATACAACTACAATTCCGACTCAATCCCGAACTATTCCACTATACTTGTGCCCATTTGATTGGAATACTGAGCATGACCCTACACTGTCATTGTTATGGTGATAAAACTGTAACTTTTACGGCTTATGTCACTCAGGGGTTCAAGAAAATAAAAATATAAACGTGCAAATAAGCCAACAAAACACAATTTTAAGGAATGCAATAGTATATAATCCATAGATACAAAAAGCTAGTTTGTCACAAAAAACGATCAACTATTTAGAAAAAAGCTTACCTAGGGAGAGACGACAACTATGATTAACTATTTAGCTTTGTGCCTCTGACTTTAAACTTCAAAGCTACTATAACCTTTAAAAACTGAGCCCATTTATTATTTGAACTTTTGATGCTTAGTTTGAATTTTAGTTTCTTGAAAATTGGAAGTAGAAGAAGAAGAAGAAGAACCAGAAGGGAAAGGGATTTTATTCTTTAAGAATTAAGTATGAGCTTTAATTTTTCTATTCCGGAATTCGGATAGTTGCCTGGGATTCAAGTATGAAACAATCAAACAAATCAACAATCATGAAACTAAGAAGCATGATTTTGATTTTTGGCTCTTGACTCTTGTGGGTAACGGGTGAAGCCTCTTCTGAAATGGAATGAAAAAAAAAATCAAGAACTGAATGTAAAGATTCGAAACAAGAACACAGGAGTTCATATGGAAGGCCCTATATAGCTGGGCTACCTTGTGATTCTTGTTCAGGGGGTTCAAAATTAATAAATGAACATATATATATAGAAAATATACCCTATATATGCTCTGTAATTTTTTGCCGAGGGGGTTCTGGTGAACCTCCTCACGTACCTGTAGATTTGCCCCTGATGCCTCACTTAAAAGTTAGTTGGGTTCGGCTATATGAATCCTGATATCTGTTGCATTCCAGAACTTCATATTGACAAATGGTTTTGTTTGGAATGAGTTTTGTGATTGTCTTATGGTTTACTTACAGGCTAATATTCACCGTGGGGAGAAGAATATCATAGACTTGTATATAATACTTCTGAGATATTCAAGGTGAATCAAGAATAGTTCTTTTTTCTTTTTGTGGCCAATTTATCTTTAATTGGACATTTTTGTGTTTGCTAATAACATAATGGTGTTGTTTGTACAGTTTGGTTACTGAAACAATACCCTCTCATCGAGATTACCAGGCTTTGCTTCCTAAAGAAAGAGCATTATCCAAAAAGGTCAGTGCTTCTTCAGTTCATTTTCCTAAATGGTCCCTTACGAATGGGCTATGTTGAGCACTTTTTTTTATTTACTAATCAACATTCTTGATTGCAAATTAATTCTCCATGTGATTGTATTCGATTTGTTATTTTTAAGTAGTCCTGATACAATTTGTGATGGTGTGCTTTTAGTTGATTTTTTGACTTGAAGATGCCAATTTTTCAACTTTTGAGTGTTTGATTGCCTCAGAAGCTGTTAGCTGTGATAGATGAACTAGAGGGTTTAAAGCCTGAATTCCAGCGTCAGTTTCAAGGAATTGGTGAAGTTCAAGTAACAACCCAGCATTACCAACTCAGTAATAAGGAGAACCATCGATATAGACCAGTTGGAAATTCTTTAGGACGGCCTTCCACCAACAATAAAGCATCTTCAGATTATGATAATCAATGGGTACGTAACATACTGTTTTTTGTTTTGTTTTCTTTGAATTGTTGGGATTTTGGTTGATCTGCTGCATTTTGTGTTATGGTTTTGATGATTTGTTTTTTCTATTACTGTATGTTGTTTCCATTTTTCCTGCTTTAGGAACTAGAATGGTAAATAACTTAAATTATATTAGTTGTCAAGAAAGTACTTAAAATTTATTCATGTGCGCTTTGCTGTCTGATTTCATTTACTTGCGTTTAGGGGAAACTTTCTCTTACTTGATATCACAGTTTTGTATCCTTTTTCCATCTCAGAAAAGTAAAGGGTATCATTTCTTTGCCTCTGATTTCATATCCAGCTTATATTTTGTCGCTGTAACTTTCAAAGCCTTCTCCTTAGCCTTGTTTCTCTTTCTTATACTTTTCCTCTGTTCTTATGGAACACAAATTTGTATATGGTAAAATTGCAGGCCGTAACAAATGCACCTTCATCTACGTGGAAGCAGAGTAATGAACATTCTCGTATTTCATCCCCAAGTACGATTGACATGCAATTCCAGAAGCTGTGAGTATCCAAATTAATTAAATTACTAATTTTCGTCAGGGGTGGGGGTGGTTGTGTTGCGGAACATGAAAAAATTTATTTACATAATTTGTTCTCTTTGTTGGTTTTGCATGGGAGGAAGTGTAGAAATCAGAACTATACTTAGGAATAGTAATTTTGGGATGTTTTGTAAGTAAGGCCAGTATGGAATGAAGTAACGTAAGAAAGAAAAGATTATTCAACGAGTTCCTGTACTGTTTCAGCAGCAGTTGTAATTGTTTTTCCTCATTCTTCTTGTTCAGTACACTTGCACTCATGTAGATACGTTGGGAATTCTTTGACTTCCCAAAGACTCGCTTTTCTATAGGCTTTTAGAATATCTAGGTATATAATAATCTAACTTAACTACTTTTGAGACAACCAAGATCTCTTTTGTTTAACACAAAGACAACACATTAATATTAACACTTCCCCTTAATGAATCGGTCTTGAACTCCCAAAAGCTCATATTCTGAAATTTTCCTTGGGCAACGCTTTTGTGATAATACCAGCAACTTGATTTTCGGACTTGCAATACTCGAGCTCAATATCTTGTTCTTCAATCTTCTCTCAGATGAAATGATGCTTCACTGCAACGTGTCGTGTTCGGTTGCTATAAATTGGGCTTATGGTCATTGCTATTACTGATTTGATGTCACAGAACATCCTTGTTGTCTTGCTTTTCTCCAACTTCCTTCAAAATTCTTCTTATCCAAATAGCTTGAAAAGTTGCCATGGCTTGCTAATATATATTCAGCATCTGCGGGTAATTGTGTTTCTATTTCTTGCTTCTTTGATTGCCAAGAAAATGCTCCCGAACCAAGTGAAAAACATAACTGTTGTGCCTTTTCATATCAACTTAGAGTTTGGCCAATTACTATAACAAGCCAACTAACTTTAATTTTTGTCCTCTCTGACTTCTTCACTTAATACCATAAGCCATGTTCTTTTTTTAAGTTGTTCCAAGGTGAAAATAGATGGGATCTTGCATAAATCTTGACAATAAACTTGTAACAAACATAACATTCGGCTTAAAGGTCGTAAGCTAGATCAAACTTGCAATAGTGCTTCTGTAAAACGTGTTGTCCACTTTTCTTCCTCCATCTTCCTCATCAACTTTGCAATTGAGGCAAGTGGTGTTGTCATTGTCAAGCAAACTTGTTTAACTTCTTAAGTATTGTTCCATCATAGTGTTGCTGCAAACAAGTGCACCAACAACTTGTTGATAGATCTCAAGACCAAGAAAATGATGCAATAATCCCAAATCACTCATCTCATATCTCTTCATCATGTCTTCTTTAACTCATTAACAATATTCTCACTACACTAGTAAAAATCAAATCATCTGTGAGAAAATATAAGAGAAAAATATTATAGAATTGTTGTAACTACATTATTATATTGAGGCCCTATTTATAGACAATACATTCCAATCCTTTTCCTAATAGGACACTACATTACAATCCTTTTCTAAGTAGGATTTTATATGCTATTCCTATTCCTACTTATATTCTAACACTCTCCCTCAAGCTGGTGCATAGAAAACATATGTACCAAGCTTGTTATGGATGTAACTAATATGAGAATCGGTGAGGGACTTGATGAAGATATTTGCAATAAAATTGATAAGGACTGCTTTGGTTGTCTGGGAGACCTCAATTGAAATGGAACAAACTGAAAAAGTGATCCGAAAAGTAGTAAATGTAGCCGTAAAGTTGATGTGTCGCTGGAAAATTGCCGAAAACTGGTATAAAATATACGGGTCATCTTGAAATCAAGAGACGAGTAGATCTTGAACATGAAAGTCACCGAAACTTAGCCGAAACATGCTCACACGCCGGATTATTAGATTGGATGGCTGAAAAGTGACTACAATCTGAGGAAAAAAAGTATATGGGTAGGGTCGAAATGATGACACAACCCTACTGAAAAAGAGAAATCTGTGTAGGGTCGGAATGATGGCACGACCCTATTGAGAAATAGAAATTATATGAGTAGGGTCGGAATGACGGCACGATCCTACTGGAAAAGAGAAATTATATGGGCAGAGTCGGAATGATGGCACGACCCTACTGAAAAAGATCTGAGGATTCACCGGAAAGACGTACGGAACTATGTAAATTAAATCTGAGGAGTCACCAGAAAAATGCATGGTGCTATGCAACTCAGATATGAGATAGTAGTCCGGAAAGATGCACGGTGCTACACAAATCAGATATGAGAAAATAGTCATCGAAAAGAAGTACGGTGCTAAGAAAAATAGATATGAAAAAGTAGTCACCGGACAGATGCATGGTGCTACGCAAAGATATGAGAAAATAGTCACTAGAAAGATACACAGTGAGCCAGTGACCCAACTTTTGCTAATATAATCATTGGCCAGACGAGCGGCATATATGGATTATAGTCGCCCGCTGGCAGCGGAAACTCTTCAATTCTTTACCAAGATCGTGGAAGCTTTGATACCATGTGAGAAAATATAAGAGAAAAATATTATTGAATTGTTGTAACTACATTATTACATTGAGACCCTATTTATAGACACTACATTATTACATTCCAATCCTTTTCCTAATAAGACACTACATTACAATCCTTTTCCAAGTAGGATTTTATATGCTATTCCTATTCTTACTTATATTCTAACATCATCAACATAAATTGCAACAGTAAGAATGAAGTTAGCTCGTTTCTTCTTGCTTAAAAAGAGTTACTTCGTTTCTTCGCTAAGGAGTTGTCTCTGCAAATTTATGCAAATTTATGAATATGATGCATGATTCTCAAGTCATTCCTAAGAAAGGGAGTTTCAAGTACATGGGGCTATTATCGAAGGCAATGGAGAGATTGACGAGGATGTCACATATCGCATTGGTGCGGGGTTATTGAAGTGGAGGTAACATTTGGTACCTTATGTGACAAAAAGGTGCCACTAAGAATTAAAGATAAGTTCTATAAAGCAATAGTTGGAGTTTTAGGCCAACGTTGTTTATGGGGCAGAGTGTTGTCCAATCAATAACTCTCATGTTCAGAAGATGAAATTTGTGGAAATGAGGATGTTAAGATGGATGTGTCAGGTTAATTGGAGAGATATGGTCCGAAATGAAGATTTTTGCGTGAAGGTGGAAGTGACCTTCGTGGTGGATGAGATGCGAGAGGCTAGGCTGAGATGGTTCGGGCATTTCGAGAGGAAATACACATACACCCAGTGAGGAGGCATGGGGGTTGAGTTGGGGAGCCTGAGGAGTGGTGGGGTTAAAGAAGTATTAGAGAAATGTGATCAGGTAAGACATGGTAGGCCTTCATCTTACCGAAGACATGACCCTCTAACAGAGAGTGTGAAGGTCGAGAATTCGGGTAGAAAGCTAGTAGTAAATGATTTTGCATGTGGTCTCTCCGACTACAACAACATACCCAATGTAATCCCACAGGGTCTGGGTAAAGGAGGATGTACGTAGACCTAACCTTTACCTTAGAGATATGGTCCTTCGACTCATCAGATTTTTTTTTTTTTTGATAACCATGGTGTCCGGGGCAACTTGCGTGCACCTCGACTAATTCCACTAAATACTTGCTGCCGCCTTCCACCAGCAATGGATAGCAACTCTGTCCACCAAGGCTAGAACGGATGGGAAGAAACCACCTAGTGTTTGTTTATGTTGGGAATTGAACTCGAAACCTCATGGTGCATAACCCAACTTCATCGAACCACTAGTCCAATTAATATTATTTTCGACTTTTTATTATTTTACTATTTTCATATTTTGTGATTTGTCAAATTCTACTTGTCTCATATTCCTCTATTTTCTTACTATCCTACTATTACTTATGTCTTCATAAATGTTGCGTTTTTGCTTTCTTTGAGCTAGGGTCCCTCAGAAACAACCGCTCTACCAGACAAGGTAGGAGTAAGGTTTGCATACTCTCTACCCTCCCAAGATCCCACTTGTGGGATTATGCTGGGTATTATGTTGTTGTTGAAAGTAGTTGCCAATTTTACTATACCATCAGATGATGCTTGTTTCAATCAATACAATGCCGTTTTGAGCTTGTACACTTTGTCTGGTTCTCTTTTAACAAGACCATCATGGTTGATTTCTTTTTCAAGTTCACCATTCAAAAGTGTTGATTTTATATCTAGTTGGTACAATAACCAATCTTTTTATTCAACATTTTTATTATTTTACTAGTTTCATATTCTATGATTTGTCTATTTCTACTTGTCTCATATTCCTCTATTTTCTTACTATCCTGCTACTGCGTATATCTTCATAAATGTTGCGGTTTTGCTTTCTTTGAGCTAGGGTCCCTCGGAAACAACCTCTCTACCAGATAAGGTAGGAGTAAGGTTTGCATACACTCTACCCTCCCAAGATCCCACTAGTGGGATTATGCTGGGCATTATGTTGTTGTTGAAAGTAGTTGCCAATTTTACTATACCATCGGATAATGCTTGTTTCAATCCATACAATGCCGTTTTGAGCTTGTACACTTTTTCTGGTTCTCTCTTTTAACAAGACCATCATGGTTGATTTCTCTTTCAAGTTCACCATTCAAAAGTGCTGATTTTATATCTAGTTGGTACAATAACCAATCTTTTTATTCAACCAATGCAATAAGAGTTCGACTGTGTCCTTCCAAGACACGGGGTGCAAAAGTCTCATGATAATCACCTCCTCCTGTCTATCGTGAACTTCAGACCAAAAAATGTTTGACATTCCCTTCCCTTTTGACATCGGTTTTCCATTTCAATAACAATTTCATTCTTTCTTCGGATACGTCATTTTGTTGTGGAGTGTACCAATAGTTACTTGCCTTTCTATTCCTTAATCTTAACAAAACTTATCAAACTCTCTTGAGGTATATTCTTTACCTATATCTCTCTTAACGCCTGTATATAGCGGTCACTTTGTTTTCCAACATAATTTAAAACTTTTTCCGAACTCGTTATATCTTAGATTTTTGTTTGATGAAACAAACCCAAGTTATTCTTGTATTATCATCAATGAACAACATCAAGTACCTACTCCTACCTTTATACAACGGATACTTGGTTTTCCAACATAATTTAAAACTTTTTCCAAACTCCTTATATTTCAGATTTTTGTTTGATGAAATAAACCCAAGTCATTCTTTTATTATCATCAATGAAAAAAATAAGTACTTGTTTCCTCCAAGAGATGTTGTCCTCATTGGTCCACAAATATCTTTATAAACCAGCTCCAATACTCATTTTGCTCTCCATGCACCACTATGTGGAAAAGAGCTATGATGATGCTTTCCAATTGCACGCCCTTCACCAACACCACCACCATCTTCAATTCTTGGCATCCCGTATATTCTTTTCTTTTAGTAGCTTCATCCATTGGAAGTACAAGTGTCCTAATAATCACTAAGGGTGTTACCTAGTGTTCAATGAAGTGGGTTGAAAACCTGAGGTTTAGGTTCAAATTATAGTAGAGACAAAAACTGCAGATGATTTCTGCTCATCTGTCCTTTCCTTGGTGGATAGAGTTACTTAGTACTTATTGGTGATGGGAGGTGACATGTATCTCGTGGAATTAGTCAAGGTGTGCACAAGCTGGACTAAGCACCATAGTTTTAAAAATCATGCAAGTGTCCTAGCCTCTTGTGCCATGGCTAAAACTTGTCTTTATCTTGTGCTTTAAAGGTTACATCTACCCCCTAATTGAAGATCAGTGGAGAACTTATTCCTTTTTCAATCCTCACCTTTGCCATGAGTTTCTTATCGTTTATTGTATTATAGATTGTGCAGTAACTATCTTGAAAATGAATTAGCATATTCATCACCTACAAGTTGCTTGAAACTAAGATAATTTTTATCTTAATTAGGAGCCAAAAGTACATTATGGATAATTTTAGTACCTTTGGTTTAATGCAAATTGTGCGTCTTCCAATTGCTTGAACACACAACTCATTTCCCATCTTCATTTCAGCCTTCACTTTGTAATTCACCCTTGTAAAGATGCTTTTGTTCCTGGTCATAGGTTGTTGCACTGGTAAAGATGCGTTCACCCTTATATTGCTAGCTACTTGTGTTTTTGTGGACAAGTTGAGATGGTATTATAAAGGACTTCCAAAGAACTTTTCCTAGTCCCTTAACAACCTTCGCGCATGAGCTTGTACCATCAACTCATGCACACTAAAGGTTGGATAAGTTTTTGTCTCCACAATATCAGAAATTATAAAATCAATTTTTTAAGTCAAGCTGATTAAAATTCTCTCAACAAGTTTCTTCTCTTTAATCACTTCCCATATAAGCTCATTTGATTGTAATCTCAACAACTCTAGGAAAATACTCAACTCTCTTCATCCATCATCTTTATATTCTCCAAGTAACTTCTTAAAGTTAGACGTTTAATAGTCATACCTTTGTGTTTCCTTGAAATTCTTGAAGTAGAACTTTTCATGCATGGTTTGCGGGTGTACCTCTCATGATTCATGGAAACAAGGTCTCAATCGTTGCTTGCTGAATTTATGCTAAGGCTTTAGTCTCCTTCAAAGCCTGCATTTCTGCTGCAAAAGAGCTGCTGTATTTTATGAAGAAGTTTTGGCCTTTAAGTACCAAAAATCACAATTTTCTCCATTTAAAATAGGAAGAGACAGTTGAGCATGCCTTGTTCACTTGTGCCAACAGTATTTAGCCTTTCTCTTCTTCAAGATGTTTTATTCCACACCCAGATTCTGTATCGAACAAGCTCTGATATCACTTTATTGGTTTTGTGTGAGAGGAAGTGTAGAAATCAGAAACTCTAGGATGTTTCGTAGTAAGTTTGGAATTGGACATAGCAACTTAAGAAAGAACAATAACAGTTTTACCGAGTGAGTTATTATTGTTAGAATATGAGTAGAAACAAGAACAATATATAGGATCCTACTTGAAAAGGATTATAATGTAGTATCCTACTTGGAAAAAGATTGAAATGTAGCCTCTATAAATAGAGGCTCAGTGTAATAATGTAGTTACTACAATTCTATAATAATTTCTCTTATATTTCTTACATGATATCAGAGCCTCTACGATCTTGGTAGAGAATTAAAGAGCATTCGCTGCTGGCGGGTGGCTATTACCCATATATGCCGCCCGTCTGGCCAATGATCTATGTTAGCAAATGTTGGGCCACTGTGCTTCTTTTCGGTGACTCCTTAGATCTGATTTACGTAAGGTCGTGCCATCATTCCGACTCTACTGATATAATTTTTTTTACCAGTAGGGTCGTGCCGTCATTCGGACCCTACCCATATAATTTTATGGTCTAAAACAGACTCCTTGAGCCTGACATCCTATTTATATAATTTCATTTATATAATTTCTCTTTTCTAGTAGAGTTGCACCATCATTCCAACTCTACCTATATAGTTTTTCTCATATTTTGACCACTTTTCAACCGTCAAATCTAATAATCGGGCGTGTGAGCATGTTTCAGCAAGTTTTTCGATGTCCTTCCTATTCAATATGTACTCATATCTTGATTTCGAGATGATCCATATAATTTATACCAGTTCTGGCAGTTTTCTAGTGACAAATCAACTTTCCAGCGACATTTACTATTTTTCCGACCACTTTTTCAGTTTATTCCTTTTTCAACCGTCATCGCTCAGACGTCTTTACCAATTTTTCACCAAGTCCCTAATTGGTCCTCATATTTATTACATCTATAACAAGCTCGGTACATAATGACTTGTATGCATTAGTTTGAGGGGAGTGCTAGAATATGAGTAAGAACAGGAATAATATATAAAATCCACTTGAAAAAGGATTATAATGTAGTGTCCTACTTGGACAAGGATTGGAACGTAGTGTTTATATATAGTCTCAGTGTAGTAATGTAGTTACAACAACAACAACAACAACAACAAACCCAGTGTATTCCCACCTAGTGGGGTCTGGGGGGTAAGATGTACGCAGTCCATACCTCTACCTCTAAAGAAGTAGAAAGGCTGTTTCCGATAGACCCCCGGCTCAAGACACGAGACACCACACAAATACATAGTAAAGCACGAAACAGGATTTCATAACATAAATACGGCACCCATAAGTAATAGAAAACAGAGGCAAGCACCCAGATTCGTAATAAAACATGAAACACGGAATCATAACAAGAATAATACCCCCACCAGGTAATTCCCTACACTAGCGACCCAAACTGGCCCTAGTCTTCTGCCCTAATTCGCGACCTCCATACCTTCCTATCTAGGGTCATGTCCTCGGTAAGCTGTAACTGCTCCATGTCCCGCCTAATCACCTCACCCCAGTACTTTTTCGGCCTACCCCTACCCCGCCTAAAACCATCCAACGCTAGCCTCTCACACCTACGAACCGGAGCATCCATGCCCCTCCTCTTCATGTGTCCGAACCATCTCAATTGGACTTCCCGCATCTTGCACTCCACTGGAGTCACACCAACCTTCTCCCTGATAGTCTCATTCCTAACTCTATCCTCTCTAGTCAGCCCACACATCCAGCGCAACATTCGCATTTCCGCCACCTTCATTTTGTGGATGTGGGAGTTCTTAACTGGCCAACACTCCGCACCATACAACATGGCCGGACGGACTACCACCCTGTAGAATTTGCCTTTAAGCTTGGGCGGCACCTTTTTATCACACAACACCCCCGACGCGAGCTTCCACTTCATCCATCCCGCCCCAATAAGGTGCGAGACATCCTCGTCAATCTCGCCGTTACCCTGGATCACAGACCCGAGATACTTGAAACTATCCCTCTTGCATACCTCCTGTGATTCCAGCTTCACTACCACCTCATTCTCCAGCCTCACTTCATTAAACTTGCATTCCAAATACTCTGTCTTGCTCCTGCTCAACCTGAACCCTTTAGACTCAAGAGTTTGTCTCCACACCTCTAATTTGTCATTCACACCCCTCGAGTCTCGTCAATCAGAACTACATCGTTTGCAAAAAGCATACACCAAGGCACCTCCCCTTGAATACGCCGCGTCAACACATCCAGCACCAAAGCAAACAAAAAGGGGCTAAGAGTAGATCCCTGATGCAATCCTGTCAAGACAGTGAAATGCTCTGAGTCTCCTCCCGCCGTCCTCACCTGAGTTTTCGCTCCGTCATACATATCCTTAATTGCTCTGATATATGCCTGCGGGGCTCCACTCACTTCCAAGCATCTCCATAGCACCTCCCTGGGGACTTTGTCGTATGCCTTCTCCAGGTCGATAAACACCATGTGCAGGTCCTTCTTCCATTCCCTATACTGTTCCACCAACCTCCGTACCAGGTGAATTGCCTCCGTCGTCGAGCGGCCAGGCATAAATCCAAACTGGTTTTCCGAAATAGACACTATCCGTCTCAACCTCACCTCGACCACTCTCCCAAATCTTCATAGAGTGACTCAATAACTTAATCCCCCTATAGTTATTGCAACTCTGGATGTCACCCTTGTTCTTATAGAGAGGGATCATGGTACTCCACCTCCATGCCTCGGGCATCTTTGCCGTCTTGAAGATTTCGTTGAACAATCCAGTCAACCACCTTACACCAGCCTCTCCAACGAACTTCCAAAACTCCACCGGTATCTCATCCGGCCCCGTCGCCCTACCCCTCCGCATCCTGCGAACAGCCTCTCTAACCTCTTCTACCTTAAAACATCTACAATAACTAAAATCCCGACCCTCCTCTGAGTGCTCCAGTTCCCCTAACACAATAGCTCTATCCCCTTCGTCATTCAAGAGCCTATGAAAGTACGACTGCCATCTACTCTTAATGTGGCCGTCCTCCACCAACACTCTACCGTCCTCTCCCTTGATCCACCTCACCTGGTCGAGGTCACGACCCTTCCTCTCCCTAGCCTTAGCGAGTCTAAACAACTTTTTCTCCCCTCCTTTCCCCTGTAACCCTGCATACAAGCTCTCAAGAGCGGCCGCCTTAGCTGCCGTGACTGCTGACTTAGCCTCTCTCCTAGCTAGCTTGTACTCTTTCCTGTTTACGCGCTTCTCTTCTTCGTCCTTACTCTCAACCAACTTAGCATACGCCCCTTTCTTGGTCCCCACTTTCTTCTCCACCTCTTCGTTCCACCACCAATCCCCCCTATGATGCCCGGCCCGGCCCCTAGTAACACCCAACACCTCACTCCCTGATGCACCTAGCCTCCCTATCCCACATACTATCCACGTCCCCCCTACACTCCCACACCCTCATTCCAGCCAACTTCTCCCCTATCTCCCACGCCTTCACTGGCGTCAAGCCGCCCCACTTAATTCTAGGTCTACCCTCCTTACTCCTCCTCTTTCTATTCTTCTTTATGCCTAAATCCATCACCAAGAGCCTATGCTGGGTCGAAAGATTCTCACTCGGGATGACCTTACAGTCCTTACACAACACCCTATCCCCTTTCCTCAGCAACAAAAAGTCAATCTGGGTCCTGGCTATCGCGCTTCGAAAGGTGATCAGGTGATCGTCCTTATTCGGGAAGCCTGAGTTCACCACCACCAGCCCAAAGGACCTCGCAAACTCCAATAGAGTAGCCCCCTCTTCATTTCTCTCCCCCAAACCAAAACCACCATGCACATCACCAAAGCCTCCCGGTTGCGCCCCGATGTGCCCGTTGAAATCTCCTGCTAAAACAATCTTCTCCGAGCTAGGCACGCCTCTCACTACCTCCTCCAAAACCTCCCAAAACCGCATCTTCTCCTCCCCCCCCGAGCCCACTTGCGGCGCATAAGCACTACACACATTCAGGGTAAACCCCCGAATGACCAACTTAATAGTCATCAACCTATCGTTGATCCTCTTCACCTCTACTACCTGGCCTCTAAGCTCTTCATCTACTAAGATGCCAACTCCATTCCTACGCCTCTCGCTCCCCGAGTACCACAGCTTGTAACCATCCACATCCCTAGCCTTAGACCCTACCCACTTGGTCTCCTGAACACACGCGATATTGATCCTCCTCTTCCTAAGAATCTTCACAAGCTCTATGGACTTACCCTGAAGGGTCCCTATATTCCAAGACCCAACCCTCAGCCTACCATCACTATCCACACGCCCACCTCTACCACCCCCGCGGCCAAACCTTGGCCTCCCTCCCACTCCCGCTCTTTCCTCATCCCCCGCCCCCACAACGGCCCCACGCCCCAACCCCCTCGAACATGACCCTATCCAACCATTACCTCCCACAACCACTACTACAAGAAAATAAATAAATGAGGAAATATAAGAAAATATAATCAAAGGCAAGAACGACCCCAGCAACAGCAACAACAGACAACAGCAACAACAACAACAGACAACAGGCAATATCAACCACAGACAGTAGGCAATATCAACAAATCAAAAGCAGATAACCCAATCAAAAGCAGTGCAGTGCAAGAAACGACCACAGCAACAACAAACAACAGACTATATCCACAAATCAAACGCAAGTCAAGGTACAGGGGATACTACTAGCATAATACGAAGAATGAAATAATTAGGGTTAGAAGTCACCGGGTGACGCTTGTAGACCAAGCCGGAGAACCAAAACCCAGCGTAGACTGGGTTCCGGGGATTTCCGGTGCTGAGATGGAGCTGCGGCTGCTGGAGACGGAGGGAACTGGTCGTCGTCCGGGTGCTGCGGCTGCTGGCGACCAAGCGGTGGGTACAAACGGAGTTGCGGCTGGGGACCGATCGGCGGCTGGCTGGAGACCGAGGGGAGGGGGGGGGTTGGATCTCGCCGGGGCTGCTGGAGACCGGGGGGGGGGTTGGATCTCGCGCGGCTGCTGGAGACCCAGGTGGGGGGGTGGGGGTGGGGTCTCGTCGGGGCCGGAGGGGGAGGGGGGTTGGATCTCGCCGGGGCTGCTGGAGACCGAGGGGGGGGGGGGTTGGATCTCGCGCAGCTGCTGGCGACCGAGGTGGGGGAAGGATCGGCGACGGATGTCGGGGCCGGAATCGGGTCGGGTCAACGCCGAAGACCGGCGACGGCGATGGGGGCCGGGAACCGGGGAGAGAGAGAAGGTAGTGAGAGAGAGAGAGACCCGGGGGAGGGTCGGCGCCGGCGACCGGAGCCGGAGATCGGGTCGGGTCGACGCCGAAGGTCGGCGCCGGCGACGGGGATAACAATTTTAATTGTTTTTCCTCATTCTTCTTGTTCTGTACACTTCATATATGTAGAGAAACACTCTGGCGTCCCCAAGACTCATTTTTCGAGAGGCCTTTAGAATAATTTAGATTCATAGTAACATACTAACTACTTTTGAGACTGCCAAAATTACTTTTAAGACTAAGACAGCATTAACTTTACCAGGCTTTGTGATCCTATTTCATTGATGTTTGAGCAGAGATACTGCTGTTGAAGAAGTTAGAATTGTTTCTTCTCCTAAAGGGTTGATATCATCAGGCTTTGCTTGAATAGAGTCAATTTGTCAAATTTTTGCGCGAAGTTCTGTGGTATAGGGTTTCATAGCATTTACGATATTCTGTAGTAATGGGTTATGAGCTTTTCTGGACATTTTGCAGTTGAAGAGCTTGCTATGAAATTCATATGTTTTAAGTTTACCTGAATAAAGCTTATTCAGGTTAGAAGAGGATTGCTTGGCACATGCAGCACTGTTTTTTTTTTCTCAACTTGAAACATGCAGCACTGTTGTTGCCAGAAAGAACTAGTGAAATTATCATTTTTAAGCAATAAATCTAGTCCCCATGTTTTCAACAACCTAACTTTAATCAATACAACTTTTAAAACTCATCTGAACTTTTGTGCAAGTCAAGCATGGATGTTTGATTTGTAATGGTGGAAGTTTATTTTTCTTTTGAGTTCTGCCATTCTTCTGAATGTATATTGTATGATAGTTTGTATTGGTAACAAGAAATTTCCTGATGTAATTAAATTGTTGTTGAATAAATTTTGTTGTTGCAGATCACTCAATTTTTCTGTTCCAAAGCAAGAAACATTATCAAGGCACTCTTTTTTTGGCCCCAATGGTCTTCGTGGTCAATGGTCAGGACCTTGTTCTGAGATAAAGGTAGTTTTGTTCAGTTTAAAGGTAGTTTAACATCTTATGATAGAATATAGCTAACTAAATGGCCTATTTTGTTTTCTACAGGTTAATTACCCAACAAATGATGATCTAGCTCCAAATGAGATTTTGAGGTTAGGGCCCTGCCAAGTTTGGTTATTGCTATTTCAGCCTACTAAGAGCTCTGAAGTCTTATGAGACAGACAACTGAATTAGTATATCATAGTAGCCCAAAGTTTGCACTGCCTGTGTTTCTCTTTTTTCTTATTTCTGCAAATTACTTTGGTACGACATTTTGAATGTTCTGTCACTATTTTTATAGCCTCAATCCAGTTGGAGAAAGACCTTTGGTGTCTAATGACACTAGCTTGAAAGTGGATAAGTCTGCTATGGAATCAGTTCTTTCTTTGAATGATGGGCGGTGGTCACATCCTACTGAGGATTCCAATTTTCAATTTCTTGATGATGTGCGGAGTGATAATATTCCTTTAAGTAACTTAAGGCAGCCTTTGCCCCCTCCAGTTTTGGCACAACTACAACAAGAGTTTCATCCTATATGTCCATCCAAAGTTGCAGATCCAAGACCTGGGCCAGCGAAATCCATTCAAGATGGACTGTCCAGTTCAAATTCTTATCAACATTTGCATGTTGTGAGTTCTTATTTTATTTTACATTATTTGTCTTCTGTATCTCTTTGATCCGTAGAAGTCTTGGTGCAACTGTCATGCTTGTAGGAAATTTTAAGTCAGTTTTTGCAGTTGTAGTTTTAAGTCAGTTTTCCTGATATAAAATTGCACTAGTATGACCTTTCTTTTTATTCTCTTATACCACAGCCTGTGAGACTGATGGAAGATTTCTTAAGATTAGCTCGGGAAAATACGACAAAGAATTTAGAAACTTGTGGAGTTCTTGCTGGTTCACTGGTATGAAGGAAACACAGTAAATCTAGATGCTAAATATGACATTTATGAACTCTATTTATGCAATAATTTATGTCTTGTATTTCTCAACTTGCAGAAAAACCGTGTTTTTCACATCACTACTCTTATAGTCCCAAAGCAGGAGTCAACTTCAGATTCAGTAAGAAAAATTTATGTTTCATCTGTACGCTACATTAGATTTATGCTTCAGCTTCACCTCTAGATTTCAGAAAGCAAAATTAGATGAACTAGGATACAGAAAGTCCAAATCTTGCATATAAGTGTCTTTGAATTTTGAAGTGAAAACTGCAGAACCAAGTTGGTAAATTCTAAGAGCTTTGGCTCATTAGGAGGACCTTTAAAGTTTCTGTTGTTGAATTTAAATAACCTGAAGTGGGCCGGAAGTGCTGGAAATAGTGCTCATTATGTTCAATTCCCTGTTTTCAGAATCAAAGTTAGAGAGGAACATAAAAAACAATAAGTTGGTTTAGGTTCTAAATTTCGGATACTGTTTCCTAATACTCTATTTTTACTGTGTCCTGATTTTGAAATGAGGGTGCGAGCATGATAAAGCTACGTGAAAGGCTAGGTCATGCTAGTTTAAGAATAAAATATTCAGATATGCTTCAGTGATAAAAGTGGTTTTTACATGTTTCTAAACACAACTTTTGATTCTCAGTGCCAGACATTAAATGAAGAAGAGATTTTTGAGATTCAAGACAAGCACTCACTCTTTCCTCTTGGTTGGATCCATGTAAGTATTGCAATCAGATATGTTTTCTTATGATTCTATACTTGGTCAACATAAGTGTCTTCTATTCAGGAGTATGAAATTTTGACTAGTGAACTGATTTTGTTGTCTCCGTGGAATTAAGATTAGTAGATAATAAGATTCAGCTATATAGATGTGTTCAGCTTCCATGGAATTGTTTGAATTGCTTAATTAACACCTTTTTAAGCTAATATAGAGTATGTACTCTCTTGAATCTTGTAAAAGTTCCTGCAGTTCTGTCCGACAGCTGTCTGTTTGTATCATTATTTTTCTTTCAATCATCTGTTGGAGTCACTTGGGTACTTGATTGTAATACGTTTTCTATCTCAAGTTACTTCATTTGCAATCACAGAAAGGACCCTGTTATGGTTGATGGTTCAATTTCACTCATTAAGGTCACAATAGTAACACTAGTGGTGTTGTTTATTTTTAAAAATCGTAGGGTATGATTTTTATTGAATCTTTGATTGTTCTGATAGTCATTAGATTTTTTGTTATGACTGGCCTAAAACCTACTATATTGGAATAAAAGATGAAACATTTGCAGAAGTCTCTAGCGTGGTGTAAATGAACTACATTTAGTTTCCGTCACATCTTGACAGGTTTTATCACCCATGAGTATAACTTACTGGCTTCTTATTTGTGGTAATTTGCAGACACATCCATCACAAACATGTTTTATGTCATCAGTTGATCTGCACACTCATTATTCTTATCAGGTAATAAGCAATGCTAGTGTTACTTTACGTAAGATATGTGTATATTTCTCAGAAGTTGAAACCTCTCCATCTAAGTGTAAATGTGAAATGGCAGAATGTAACTGTACAATCTAACAATAGGCGGTTTTTGGTAGTTCTGTATAGTGAATATATTTTTACTTGTGGCAAAAGGATTTTCTATAGATTTTAAATCTTTGAAGAGTATTGTCAGAAAAATGCGGATTATATTACCTAGTCAATGATGTTTATCCCATGGCATGAGAATGGATTTGTAACTGTTCATTTTTAATTAGATGGTCCATTTTGGTTTCTCTTGACACACTTTCTTTTGGCTCATTTTTAGATTATGTTGCCAGAAGCAATTGCGATTGTGATGGCTCCTACAGATACAGCCAGGTATATCTATTCTCTGGTATTGCTTGACCAGCTTGTACACAAAATAATTATTCTTAGTGAAGTTCTTTGCTAAGTAATATTGCTCTTATCTCAGCTCCATATTTAACACTCTTGTGAATTCGTAATTTAACTGTGCAAGTCTTGGATGGACTAAGCTCTCTTTTTAAGAAGTGAATTATTGAATGATTTCAATTGAATCAAAATTATGGTGTCCTGCGGCAGGACTTGGCCATGCCTTCGGGATGTTCAGTCTCATGTGATGCCAGCAAAAAATGCGCTTGCTTAAAAAGTTTTTTGTGCTCTCGAGTGCTAAAATGTATATAGTACTGAGATCCAATACATCATCATTTGAGATCGGCAAAAAGTCAAAATAATGGAAGCAACTCCAAAATACTGACTGCAGTTTCTTTCTGTGACAGCCCTCATGGCATATTCCACTTGTCTGATCCTGCTGGTGTGTCTGTTATTCGGAAATGTCAACAACGTGGTTTTCATCCTCACGAGGAGCCTGAGGATGGAAGTCCAATATATGAACACTGTTCTCATGTCTATATGAATGCAAACATGAAGTTTGATATTGTAGACCTTCGGTAACCTTACAGTTGTATGAACCCTTGGAAGGTGGCACATTTAGGAGTCACAATGATGGTTGTACAGTATATTGTCTTGAACTTTCTAAGTATACAACACTTCTTGTACATTCATTCACAGGGATCTGAGAATACAGTGTATATGAAGTGAGCAATTGTGTATTTGTTTTCTTTTCTAGTTCAAGAATTTATGTTGTACATCAAATGAAGACTTCTGGTTTCGTCATTTACATAATCATTATTTCCCAAATACCAAATTCGCTTGAATTTATTCATGATACCAGTTGTTGATACCAGTTGTTGGAACCCGTGCCAGCACGCTCCCAATGTATCCCAATTTATGTGACAGATGAAATTTGAAAAGTTGACCAATTTTTTTTTTATGGTTTTTAAATATTTTAAGTTATTAATGATTGATTTATAACACTTTTATATAATTTTCTGATCTTAATTTATGTGACACTGATGGAATATTTAAAAAAGTCGGTCAAATTTATTTTATAATTTTAAATATTTTAAATTATTAATTATTATAATTAATATGATTTTTTACGTAATTTTTAAATTATATATGTTTCTATATCCCGATTTATTTGACATTGATAGAATTTGAAAAATCAAATAATTTTTTATTTGTACATCTTTTAATCATCTTAATTTGATTATTATTGTGATTTATATTACTCTTTCACGAAATTTTCCAATCATTATCTAATTTATGTTGCATAAATAGAATTTTGAGCCAACAATTTTTTGTGTCTTCAAATTATTGATTATTGTAATTATTTACTTTTTACCTAATTTAAATATATAAAAGATTAAAACTAAAAATAATTAAACTACAATGTAAAATATAAAGTTATAAAAATACCCTCGATCAAAAACAGATAGTTGGAATGACAATCGCCAACTGTTTGCTTACTCGTAATTCTATATACTAGTAACTAGTATAGGTTCCCGCGCAATGCGTGAAATATTTCAAAGAAAATTAATCATTAAAAATATTATATTATTCATTTGCAATAATAAAATGATCATTTTTATTGTATTACATTCACAATTTATGAAATATTAAATATAGTTTTTAATAAATAAAATAGAAAATTACAATAAACCATTAATTTAGTTGAATTATGTGCCCTCCCTCCTCCTCCTCCTCCACCCCCCATTCCGATAATTTCATAATCTACATAAAAAATAAATAAATAATGAATCATATAGCTATCTATGTTTGATTAAGGTCGTCGTTCGTTAGACAAGATCCACGTGCTGTGCATCTCTGATGTTTTGCTCATAGGGGTCCTTTTTCTTGAGCCGGGGGTATATCGAAAATAACTTCTCTACTTCTTTGGATGTAGTGCTATAGACTGCGTACATTCTATTCTCCCCAGACCTCACTACCTGGGAATATACTGGGTTTGTTGTTGTTGTTGTTGTATATAGTTATCTAAAAAAGTTTATGCTTCACATTTTTCTTTATTACTAGTTTAGGTGTATGCACCTTGCGCGTGTACTTCACTTTATTAAGTTCAAACGTTACACTAAATAAAATATTTATTTAAATAATAAAGATGAATACTATAATTAAATTCAACATCTTTTGAAGAATTTATTAACCCAACCTTTACCAATTTTTTTTTCAAAACCGATCAACATTCATCTACCACCTGTAAATTGCAACAAAACAATACGATGATAGAAACATCAAAACAATATAATTAAATCTAACTTTTACACAAAAAATTTCTTAAAGTCATCCGACGCTCATCTACCACCTGTAAACTATAAAAAATAATACGACAATAGAGATATCAAAATAATACAACTAAACTTTACCTTTACACAAAAAGAATTCTCAAAACAGAAATATAAAAATAATATAATTAAATCTAACCTTTACCTTATAAAATTCTTCAAAGCCGACCGACATTCATCTACCGCCTATAAATTCATCTACGACCTGTAAACTACAACAAAATAATACAATAGTGATCACAAAGCTTTAGTTTTGATGAAAATAATTCTTGTCTGAGCGAAAATTTTGACACTAAAGAATGACTTGAATGAAAACAAATAAGATATATATACATACACGTTGAATTCTATTATGTTGACAAAAATAATGAAGAAATCGAGGGTTAGAAAATTAAGCATCCACCAATTTAGACATGCAATCGAATCAAGTTAAATGAACATCAATCATATTTTTTCAATATGTAAACCAATATTTTTTCAATATGTAAACCACTTTCTTCTCTAGTTTAATGTACATCTCAATATTTATAAAATTATTTTCTTAATAGAGTACTATTTTTGGAGTATTTTTCTATCCTATTTTAGGAGTATTTTTCTAATTGATTAGTACAAAGCAAGATATTAATTGATTCTCCTTCCATATATTTTAGGAGTCCCATATAATTTAGGAGTCTAGTTAATATAATAAAAATAATTAAATAATAAATTAAAAAAAATAGTAAAAAAATAATTTTGTATAAAGAAGAGTCTTTTAATGAAGGTCAAAAAGTTTAAATCACTTTTTTAAAGATTTCACACTTTTAATATATTATTATTATTATACATTGATCGCTATCTAAAAATATTAAATTGTTAAGATTGACTTTTACTAAATCTAAGTGGTATAATGATCAGTTGTTCCTCTTATTAATAGTGTAACCCCCCACCCCCACGCCCACCACACCCCTTCTTTTCGAACAATCTGATCATCAAATCTATATAAACAAAGATGTTTGTGCTTCATATTTCTTTTAATTATACTTTTCACAATCTAAAATATTAAATTGTTAATATAGATTTTATTGATTTATCAACTAATCTACTTGAAGTATCCATTGTTCTTCTTATTAATAATATAAAATAGATATATTTATTTTATTGAATCATATTTTTTTATTGTTGAACTTAATCTTTACAGTTCGCCTCACTTCAATTTGTAATTTATGGATAGTAATATATTTATTATCCAATTACTTAATTATATTCTCAAATTTAATTAGAAATCTTTATCTTCTCCCCCCCCCCCCCCCCCCCCCCTTCCCCCATATTTAAAATTTTTTAATTGAACTTTAATTATTTTAATCTAATAATACAACTCTTGACTAATTTCTTTTTGTGTTACACATCAAGCAATTAAATTTTCTTCTCTTATATTTCAAAATATAAAATAATAAATTTATATTTAAGTTGCTTAGATTTTTTTATTTTAATATTCTTTGATTCTTTGTTCTATCATAATTTTAATTACGTGATATATAAAATTTAAGATTTTAATATCGTTATAATTAAAACAACACTTTCTAATCTAAAAGAAAATCATGTCCCTCAAGTTTGTTACATAGTAATTTCTAACTTGTTATCTAATCATTTTTTCAATACAATACAAAAAATATGTATGTATTTATCTTATTCCTGAAATTTAATTTATTTTTAAACTTTTATCTCATTGTCTATGATTTTGTTTAATTTTAAATTATTACTTCGTATCACTACAAAATATGAATAGAGATACCAGCTATTACTTTAGTTATAATTTTGTATTATTAAAACATTAAAAATTAAGATACAAATTTAGTATTTATTTATTACATTTTTATAATTAATAAGTTTTGTATAATGTGTTCTTTTAATGCATAATAGAAATAATAAAACGGGATATAGATTTAAGAAGACTCTAAGATAATTAAATTTGTTAGAAATGCTTATCGTTTGAAATTCAAGTTAAATATTTTCATCTCTATTGAATACAATTTCATCTCAAATTTCAAAACGTAATTTTTCACTCAAATTTCAAAGGATTATTAACTTTTCCCATAGAATTAAATAATGCACATAAATTTTTTGAATTCGAATTTAAAGCAAAATATAAGATTAAAAATTCCTTCTATACAAAAAAAAAAACTGCTATGTAATATATGTACAACGTGTTTAATTATACTCTAAGTTACTATTAAAAATGTGCTTGTTTAGGTAGTGATTATATTTGTATTCTTTGATCTCTTTCTTTATACTATAGAACTAAAGGACGCCCACAAACACAAAAACAAATTATAGATATAAACTTGCAAATAAAACTGAAAAGAATAAATCGGATAAAGTACTTGTATATCTATTTCAAAATCTCCTAAAAAGGATAAACATATAATTACAATATTGAATGCAGAAAAATATATGAAACAAACAAACATTAAAAAGAAGAACAATAATATCAAGCAACCATTAGAAAAACTTAAACTCGTCAATTATACCAGCAAAATTTCTATTTTCGTAGGTATTTATTTTGCTCTTCTCTTCATCCTTCCCATCTCTTCTGCAAATCAACAATAACAATAAATCATTAGTAAAAAATAAAAATAACTCTTAGAAAAATTTCTCATAAATTAGATCCTTGAAACAATATTAGTTTGAAACTGATTTACGTATGAATCTCTTACTTATCAAAAGCGTCGTTTCAATCATTATTGTATGTGGATCTTTCAAAAATAGCTACATTTTGTTGGAAAACTCACCTTTCATAGCCATATTTTACATAATTACTATTTATAGCCGCTGTATTCAATTTACGCCTGCTGTATTCGATTTTATCAATAGTCTGTATTCATATAAAATATAAATACAGTACCATTTAGTTGCTGTATTCGATTCACAGCCGTTGTATTCACTTTTATTTAGTGGTCTGTATTCATAAAAACATAAATACACTACATATTTATTCTTGCCAAAAACACTACCATTTTTTTTTTCTTTTTTTTATATTTCTTCTTTTTCGTGTTTTCCTCATTTTTCTTCTTCTTTTTTCTTCTTTTTTCTATTTTTATTTTTGTCATTTTTTTATATATTTTTTTCTGTCTTCTATCTCTCTTTCCTTTTTTTTTTTTTGTACTTATTTTCTTTATCATTTTTTTGTTCTATTTTATATTTTTTGTATTTTTAAAAAATATAACTACTCGAGCACAAGTCATTGATGATAACGTAAATACCATAATTGTTTATCTATTTGTAGTCACACCGTCATTTATATTTTTGTATTCATTGATACGACTATATTTGTATTTGTATTTTAAAGTTCGCGCTTGTATTTGTATTTTATAGTTCGCATTTATATTTGTATTTTTTAGTTCGTACCATCATTTATATTTTATATAATTCACACTTGTATTTTAAAGAACTGTTTTGTATTTGTATTTTATAATTGACTGTATATTATATTGGATTATATTTGTATTATGATTTTATTGTGTTTGTATATTTAGATTATATTTGTATTCTATTTTCATCGATATCTTTTTATTTTTAAAGAATTATTTTGTATTTGTATTTGTAAGTTGATTCCATATTGTATTTAGCCGTGATTATGTACAATTTATCATTTGTATTTGTATACAAACAAGTAAATGCATTAATTGTATTTTCTTGAGTCTAAAATACATAAATATGCAATGAATCATTTGATACAAATGTACCATTTTATATTTGTATGTCAAAGTTATTATTCATATTTATAAATAAATAAACATCACTTGATACAAATACAATTACAAACAAATGAAACCAACGATTTTAAAAATACAAATACATATTGTATTTTTATAAAAAATTGAATTGTATTTATTTGTTTCAATAAATATAACTCGTATAAATAAATACAAATAAATATTCGTAAAAAAAAATCAATCGCTCCTTTTTAAAAATTAAAAAATATAAATGATAGTTCACACTTGTATCTACATGCTATAGTTCGCATTTGTATTTATATTTTATAGTCCCCACTTATATTTATATGTTATAATTCACCTCTATATTTATATTTTATAGTTCGCACTTGTATTTATGTTTGCTAGTTCGCACAAATGAAAAGAAGGAAAAAATAAAAAGAAAAAAAAGGATAAAAAATACAAAAAAAAGGATAGTAATAAAAAATAGAGAAAAAAATAAAAGAAAAAAATAGAAGGAGAAAAAATAAAAAGGAAAAGAAGAAAAAGAAGAAAAAAGACAAAATAAAAAAAGATAACGAAAAAGAAAAATTTGAAAAAAGAAAGAAGAAAGAGAAAACAAAAAAGGAAAAGAAAAAATGAAGAAAAAAATTGAAAAAAAAAGACTAATAGAAAATAGAGAAAAAAATAAAAAAAGGAGAAAAAAAAAAGAAAAAAAATACAAAAGAAGAAAAAAGAAAATGAAAAAATTAAAAAAAGAAAAGAAAGAGAAAACGAAAAAAAAGGGAAAGAAAAAAAGAAGGAAAAAAAGGAAAGACAAAATGAAAAAAAGACAACGAAAGAGAAAAATTGAAAAAAAAAAGAAGAAAGAGAAAATAAAAAAAGGAAAAAAAATGAAGAAAAAACTGAAAAAAAGACTAATAGAAAATAGAGAAAAAAAAAACAAAAAAAGGAGAAAAAAAAGAAAAAGAAAAAAATACAAAAGAAAAAAAGAAAACGAAAAAATTGAAAAAAAGAAAAGAAAGAGAAAATGAAAAAAAAGGAAAAGAAAAAAAAAGAAGGAAAAAGTTAAAAAAGTAATAGAAAGTAGAGAAAAAGAAAAAATAATGAGAGAGACTACGAATTGTAATTATGAAAAATTAATAGGCAAGAGGAGGTTATGAATTGTAATTAATTAAAACTAGGCTAAATTAGGTAATTAGGAGTCAATATTGGCTAAGTTATGTAATTATCCCTTATTGTATCCCCCTTCCCCCCTCCCCTTAAAAGAGGAGTGAGAGAAAAAGAAATGTGAAGTATATGAAGATAGCATTAACAGCCGCGGATTGTTGTTCTTGTTCATCTATGTTAACAGAGAAAGATGAAGATGAAAATGTCATATTCTTCTGCATATAAAAAAGAAAAAAATATTTATTCAGAAACAGTTCTTTAAAAATAAAAATATAAAGCAAGCAGTAAATAAATCACCAACAAAGCTAATGATACAAGTATAAATATATAAGAGAGGGTGAGAACGTAGAAGTCCTTTCCAATTCAAATTTAATTCAAATTCAAACTCAAATGTCATAATAATTTGTTAAAAGAAGATTAGTTTCTTATTCCTTCTTATTCCTATTTTTTTTTTCAAATATAGTGTATGTTTTCTAATAAACTATATATTTGAATTGAGATAAATATGTTTATCTAATAAACTATATATTTGAATTGAGATAAATATTTGAAATCAATGAAATAATAATTATAAATTATTATTATTACTATTCTAATTAAATAATAATAATAATAATTATTATTATTATTAATAATAATAATAATAATATTGTTATCAATTCCAAGGTTTTCAATAGTTAATCTCAGGATATTAATGTAATTAGGTAGACTAATTTTTGTGGGTTTTCTTTTATTTTATTTAGACTTGTATATTCTGAATAATTACTAATTAAAGATTCTTTAATTTTTCTAAAAACTTCTCTATTTTTAAATGGTCTTCTCATAATAAACATATATAAATTCTAACTAACATGTCTAACATATATCTCACTGCTGTACTTTTTTAAATTACTGGGCTCTGATACCATTTGTAGGGGGTGCGGATATAGACGGGTAACTATCTTTTGAAATAGATTCATTATACATATAATAGATCTATTTCATAAGATAGTTACCCGTCTATATCCGCACCCCCTACAAATGGTATCAGAGCCCAGTAATTTAAAAAAGTACAGCAGTGAGATATATGTTAGACATGTTAGTTAGAATTTATATATGTTTATTATGAGAAGACCATTTAAAAATAGAGAAGCTTTTAGAAAAATTAAAGAATCTTTAATTAGTAATTATTCAGAATATACAAGTCTAAATAAAACAAAAGAAAACCCACAAAGATTAGCCTACCTAATTACATTAATATCTAGTATTGAAGCAAAATTAATAATCCATTTAAAATCTAGGAGAATGAGACACATACCACCTAATTATGATAAAATTAGATTTAGATATCCGCCAAGATATTATAAATATAGTTTAAATGAATAAAGTACAAAAATACAAAGAATTAAAACAAATTATTTCTGAAAAACGTAAAGAATTAAAAATAAGAAGAGAAAGACTACATTATAATATATTTGTCGGAGTTAGTGAAAATTCAATAAATACACAAAAAGATGAAATATCAAAATTAGAATCACAAATAGATAGTTTAGAATATATATATCAACATGAACTATTCACAATAAAATGAACAAAGAAGAATTTATAATAGATGAAAAAATATATGAAAATTACGAACGATTAAAAATAAAAATAGTATTTTCTAATCTAGGAAGAAGATATAAGAAAATAGGTGAACATTTATATCTAATGTTAGAAAAAGAAGAATAATAATTAGAAGATAAATTGACAACAATGGTGAGAATAGAAAGAGAAAATGAAGAAATAGATAGGAAAAAAGAAATAGAAAAAATTAAACAACAAACTACAGAAGAAATACGAAAAATAGAAGAAACTAAAAATAGTAGGATTGCTGAATTAGAAAAAGAACTACAAATGTTAAAAGATCTGTATGAACAAAGACAAAAGGAAAAAGAAGAAAAAGATAGAGAACAAAAATTACTGAACGAGATAAATCAATTTAAGGAAAAATTGGAAATAATAAACAAGGAATTAGAAATAAATAATATAGATATTGAAGAGACAGATAATTATGATTCAGAAGATAGTGAAACATATACAGAAATATTAACAAATACAAAAAATTTAGAAATCAATGAAAAACAAGAAGTAATTAATGAAGAGAACTTGGAAAGTACCAACACAGAAATAAATACTCTTGATAAAAAAGAAGATGAAAATATAATACCTAAAACAACAGAAATAAGAAAACCTATATATTATAAGAGTAAGTTTAAAAAATATAATGAATATGACAAATTGACACCAAAACAAATAGTTAATAAAAATTATAACTTTTTAGACCTAGACTGTGTAATAGATACAGAAAAAACAATACAATTATGGATAGGATATATGACAAAACAATTATTAGATAATAATATAAACATAACAGATGCACCAGAATAAATATAAAGAACACTAATAGGATCAGTAAAACTATAGTTTTCAAATTTAACCGAAATAGCAAGAAAGTATTAAGAACTAATAAACCTATAGAAGGAACATCATCAACAACAACTAAACTAACACCTATAGAATTATTAAAAAAATATGAAACAGCTATAAAAGATGAATTTGGTAGTATGACAACAATAGAAGAAGAACAAGATGAAGAAAAAGATACAAATAGGAATTTAATGTTAAAATTAGCAATATGTAATATGTGTTATATAGATGAATATACTTGCGCATTTAAAGAATATTATTATAAAGGAGCATATAGTATTGAAGAAAGTAAAGAAATACAAAAATTATATTTTAATAAATTACCCGAACCATTTAGTTCAAAGATAATAAAAAGTTGGGAAGAAGCAAAAATAGTAGATACGTTAGGAGAAAGAATAAAATTTTTACAACAATGGTATAAAAACTTATGTGAAAAATATAGAGAAGAATTAAAAATGGAAAAAACATTAATAAGAAATTTAGCATGTTGCAAAAATAAAATAGCACCCCAATTTGGATGTGAAGAAAGATATTATACGAAAAGAAAAAGACATAAAAAATATAAGAAATATAAAAAATCAAAATATAAATACAAGAAACCAAGAAAAAGATATTATGTAAAATATTATAAATACAAAAGACCATATAGAAAGAAGAAATCTATAAAAGAATGTAATTGTTATAATTGTGGAAAGTTAGGACATTTAGCTAGAGATTATAAATTACCTAAAAATTCAAAAAATAAACAAATATCAGAACTAAAAATAGATAATACAGAATATATGCAGATAGATTATATAGATTATGAATTAGAAAGTGAGGATAGTATATATGAAATTTCAAAAAACGAAACAGATAATGAAGTAGATAGTGAAATAGATGAATCAAATGACTGAAGAAAATATAAAAATAATAACAAAGGAAGAATATTTAAATGATGAAGGAACGGAACAAAAAATAATATTTGACAGTAACATATTTGATGAAATAAAAGGAAAAGAATTAGATTTAAGTGTAGAAAAAATATTTAAAATACCAACACTAAAAAATATTTTTACTAAAAAAAATAAATGAATATTATGTAGTATGTCAAAAAGAACATGTAATAGACTGTAGGTATGCAAAAGGCAAAGCTAGTATACCACTAGTAACAAAAAGAATAATTAATAAAGAAATAAATGATATAAAAAGTAAAGGAAGATCCAATAAAATATGTACACTTTGGGGGTACAACGATATTAATAAAAGCATGTTTTAGAGAAGGAATAGATACACCAATAGAATTATATTTAGCAGATGATAGAATTATAAAACCTATAGAAAAAAGCATAATAACTGCCGTAAAAGGAAATTTAATATACCAAAAATTTAAATTTATAATAAGTGCAAATTATTCAGTAGCGGTAATAGATAAAAATATAGATAAATCACTCGTATTATATTGAAAAATATCAGGAATAGAATTAACCCCAGGAAGTAAAATATTTACAGCAAGATGCAAAAATTTATATGTATTAACAACAAAACATAAAATAACAGAAAAAAATAAGATTAACAAAATACGAATAGAAAGTCCATTCGAACAAATTGTAAAAATAATAGATTATAATGATTATAGCTATAGAGACATAGATATAGAAGAAAATTTAGAAATAGTAAATGATAGAATAAGTACAACGAAAAGAATAGCTGATGAAAAACCAGAATCATCAAGCTCATAAAAAAGAACAAGTTAAGAAATAAATTCAATAAGTAATTTAAACCAATATTACATAACAGGAAAAATAAATGAAAAAGAATATCTAATACTTTTGAATACAGGACAAGAAGAGAATTCTATAGCAAAATATCTAGTAAAAAATGAAGAAATAAAAACTGATAATGATATGTGCCCAGATCTACCAAAAAGTTTAATAAATAGTAAAAATATAACAGAAAAAGAAATAATAATAGGAGTTAGAAAAATAAAAATAGAATTCGAAGTAAAGGAAGAAATACAAAAAGCAGATATAATATTAGGAATAAAATGGCTAGAACAAGTAAAACCATATAATATAGAACATACACAATTAACATTAACTTATAACAAAGAGAAATTATTCTTAAGAAGAGTCTTAACATAAAATGAAAATATATGTATTAATGAAGATAATAGTAGAAGGATATTACAGTAGATATTATACGCCTATGATAGATACAAGAGCAGAAGCTAATTTATGTAGATATAATTGCTTACCAGAAAGTAAATGGGATAAATTAAAAACACCAATAATAGTTAAAGGATTTAATAATGAAGGAAGCTTAATTACTTATAAAGCTAGGAATGTAAAAATACAAGTATGAGATAAGATATTAACAATAGAAGAAATTTATAATTATGAACTAACATCAAAAGATATACTTTTAGGAATGCCGTTCTTAGATAAATTATACCCACATATAATAACTAGAACAGACTGGTGGTTTACAACACCATGTAAACAGAAAGTAAGAGCAAAAAGAGTTAATAATAAAATAAGAAAGAAAACTGATTGGATAAAACACAAAAGTTAGAAAATATAAAAAATACTGAAGATACAATAGAACTAGTAGTATTTTCGATAAATAAAACAGAAATAACTATATTTCAATAAATAAAATAGAAATAATTAAGAAAAAATTAGAACAATTATATAGTGAAGATCCATTAAAAGGATGGGAAAAATATAAAACCACTATAAAAATTGAATTAATAGATAAAAATAGCATAATAACCCAGAAACCATTAACATATAATTTTGACGATTTAAAAGAATTTAAAATGCATATAGATAAATTATTAGAAAAACAATATATACAAAAAAGTAATAGTAAACATAATAGTCCAACATTTATAGTAAATAAACATAGTGAACAAAAAAGAGGAAAAAGTAGGATGGTTATTGACTATAGAAATTTAAATGCAAAAACTATAACATATAATTATCCAATACCATATAAGATATTAAAAATAAGGCAAATACAAGGATATAATTATTTTAGAAAATTCGATTGTAAATCAGGATTTTACCATCTAAAGTTGAAAGAAGAATCTAAAGAATTAACCGCATTTACGGTACCACAAGGATTTTATGAATGGAACGTATTGCCATTTGGATATAAAAATGCACCAGGTAGATATCACCATTTTATGGATAATTATTTTAAATAATTATCTAATTGTATAGTATACATAGATGATATATTATTATATACAAAAACTAAAGAAGAACATTTAAAATTATTGGAACAGTTTACAGATATAATAGAAAAATCGGGAATAAGTCTAAGCGAAAAGAAAGCTGAAATTATGAAAAATTAGATAGAATTCTTAGGAATACAAATAGATAAAAGTGGAGTAAAAATGCAATAACATATAGTACAAAAAATAAATTACAATCATTTTTAGAAAAATTAGCAGAAACTTTAAAACCACTACAAAAAAAATTAAAAAAAGATGTAGAATATAACTATAATGAAGAAGATAAAAAACAAGTTCAAAAAATAAAATTACTTTGTAAAGAATTACCAAAATTACAATTTCCAGATGAAAATAGAAAATTTATATATATAGTAGAAGCAGATGCTAGTGAATATAGTTATGGAGGAGTACTTAAATACCGATATGAAGCAGAAAAATTAGAACACCATTGTAGATACTACTCAGGTACGTTCAATGAGACAGAAATAAAATGAGAAATAAATAGGAAAGAATTATGTTCATTATATAAATGTTTGTTAGTATTTGAGCCATATATTGTATATAACAAATTTATTGTACGAACAGATAACACACAGGTACGCTGGTGGTTAACAAAGAAAATACAAAATTCAGTTACAACAAAAAAAATTCGGAGACTAGTCTTGAATATATTAAATTTCACATTTATAATTGAAGTAATTAGTACTAACAAAAATGTTATTGCAGATTACATATCAAGACAAAGCTACACAGACTGAAATAATAGAAGAAGATACTCTAGAAAAAATACTCAACACCCTAACTACGCTTTCAATGAAAGTGGACAGTATGGGTAATGAGATAGAAAAGCTAAAGACTAATGAAGATAAACTGAAGTCTATAGCTACAAATCAGCTAACTCAGCAGTGTGCAGAGCTATGTCGATCGGAAGATATTAAAGCTCTAGAGCTAGAAGAAGACGATGGGACACTCCATAAAACCCATAACATTTATCAATCTACTTCTGCAGGTACAAGCAAAGGAGTTAGTCGACCAAGATACCAGAACATGAATATAAATAAAATATTTGAAAAACCATTTATACCGAAAACACAAAAAGACCCCTTGTTCGTACCCCCACAAATCACCACATACCGAGATAGCCTGAACCAAGATAAAATAGTTTACAACTATACAACCCTAAAATACATAGAAAATATCTATAGAGTACAAAATTTTCTAAACCTTAACCCCAGAGCTACAAATATCAAAGAACCAAACACAAACTATATAACCCAAAAATTACAAGGATATAACAAGCTAATTGCACTACCCAAAACCAACCCAAGCCTAGTAAAAACTTATTTTGACTATGGATTATTAAACACCATATACACCCAAGACGGAGAAGAACTAACAGCTATGGAAGAATTACACAAGATATTCACCACCTACAAAAGGATAACAAAAGGAAATCTATTTTATATAAAGTGTTATACTGCACCAGCAGAGATATTATACGACGAAATAAAACCAGTTATACAAGTTGTAAAAATAGGACTAACCAAAGATATGATCATACCAGAAGATATTACACAGCAACAGGAGATACCCAGAATTGAGATACCTGATTTCTACGCAAATAAATGACTCATTGGACTAGCTACGATTATCCAAGAATTAGCAAATAATTATACTAATGGAAACCCAATATGGAGCTATTATTCGAGAGACCATCAAATGATTTATTCAAATTCAAAAGAGCTTCGACAAGCAGATATAGAAGATGTTAGGCAATGGATAATGACATTACTTAACCCAGAAAAATAATCTACCGCAAGAGCAATTAGAAAAGGATTTATTTCAGACGGATTACTGACAAGATATTGTAAAATAATTGGACACAAATATCCAGATCATCAATGTTCAAGATGTAATGGAGAAGATAACATTATTCCAGAAGTACACCTAGAATAAAAATCAAGAAGATGAACATGCCAGCTGGAAAGATAAGATAAAAAGCAGCAGATACGACAACGAGAAGATATCAATGGAGCAATAATAAAATAAGATATTAAATTTTTTTACGTAAAATTGATAGGATTATTGTATAGTCTTTAGTCTTTTCTTTAAATTATTAGAATTATTGTATAGGCTTTAGACTTTTAGCCTCCTAACCTTTTTTAAAGGCTATGACACTTATTGTATAGACTTTTCTTTTTAGCCTACTAGCCTTTTTGACTTTTCAAAAGGCTATGACACTTAGGATTCTAGTTTTAGAATTTTTTAAACGTGTAAAGATTGTAAAGATTTTCATTCTATAAATGAAAGAAACCAAAGGCATTGCAAGACAAGCCTTCATGTGTTGAAGCAATACTCTCTCCAGTCCACAACAAATATTTTGCTCAGTTAATTAAAAAATATACATACTTCAATGGAAAAAGCTATGGAGGAACAAACTTCAGAAATATCAAAACTACCCAAACAGGTATATTTATTTATGATTATGAATAGCTAAATTCATAATAGGATTAACTGAAGTAGATGTGACAAATAATGGAGGAATATTCTACATAAGTCCAGATTTCCTAATGAACTTAAAAGAATTTGAAAAAAATATTACAATAGAAATTCAGACTAAAGGGTATGAAGAAATGAATAGTGGTAATAATTTATTAATGTGTGTAGGATTTATAGGAAAATTAACATTAAGTAGTAATACTAAATTTAAATTAAAAGTAAATGACGTAGTTGAAGTAATGGGAAATAAAGGTATAAGGTTAATAAAACCAATAAAAATAGACCCAGAGGTATATGCAGGTTTAGAATGGAATCTAAACAAATTTAATAAACCAAAAATCCTTACACTAGAATCTCATTTACTAGACACTACAAGTAAATGAGAGACTTTAGTTAGATTTACAGACTATAATTATACTAGTCGCAGAGAATTAGATGATGATGGAACAGAAAGCTCTATAGTAACAGAACAAGAACTAATGAATGTAGAAATTTTACAAGAAGGATACGAAGTAGATTTAGTAATAGAAGAAGCACAAAGATTAGCTGAAGAATATATACATATGACTTTTAAATGTAAAGGATGTGCAAAAAACAATATGAATATAACAGATAATATAGAATATTTTAAAACATGCTTGGAAAGAAATGACAATCTAGGATATAGAAACATAGAGGATAATATGAACTATGAAAACATAGATGAAGACATAACATCCATAGTAAGTTATAAAGAACTAGCAAAACTAGAGGCGTCCAGCTCGACGAGTGCTAGTCTGTTTCAACAAACTAATCCTAATCCTCAGCCAGTACACTATCGTACAGGAAATGTACCTAGAAGACCAGCAGTTAGATTAGATCCAGGTACAAAAATTAGAAGAGATAACATAAAACCAGCAGGAAGAAGAATGCCAATAGAAGAACAAATAAAACTCCAAGAAGGAGGAAGTAAGGGTAAAATATTAAATATAGCAGCACATGATCCACAAATGTGGAATACCGTAATAGACTTATGGAAAGGAATAGTAGTAGCAGACTATTTAAGACACTATACTGAAACGGATACTAAAACAATGTATAAATATCTAGAGACTTTCTTTGGATAATCAGTAAAAGCAACATGAGAAGGTTTTAAGCTAAACTGCCCATATGATTTTCAAGTTTTATTAACAATGGGGCCAAACCCCTATAATTTTATTAATAAAATTGATAATTTATTAACAGGAAAAAACCCAAATAGTGGTTTAATAGCTTTACAAAGAGATGCAGTAATTAAACTAGGGAAATTAAGTATCTCAAATTGGTTACATATAAAAACTTTGAAAGACTATTTTTATTACTGTACTATTAGCGGAAACACATTTAACGAAGAATTAGGAAGAAAATTATTTAATAAATTACCAGGACCTTTAGGAAGGGAAATAGAAGAAAGGTGGTACAAGAGAGATGGTGTAGTCACTAACCCAAATGCTAAATGGACTGTAGGACCTAGAATACAACACGTAATGGATATCTTAATTGAGAAATGTACTAACATATAAATTCAAAAACAATTAAAAAGAAATGAGATGAATTTTTGTAAATCTATTATATACACAACTCAAAATTATGATAATGATCAAAGAAGGCCCAAAAAGTATAAAAAGAAGTATAGTAAAAAATCATACTATCGTAAAAAAATATTTCTTGCGTAAATCAAACGCTAAAAAACCATATTTAAATAGAGATAGACATGTTAGAAAATATAGAAATGATAGAAATTATAGAAATAAACTAGAATGTTATACATGTGGAAGTACAAATCACCTACCAAATCTATGCCCTAAAAGAAATAATAATAGAACAAGAAATTCTCAACTAATAGAAGACTTTCAAAAAACTTTGTTAAATGTAGATGAATACATGTCAGACACAGAAAGTATATACTCAATAATAAGTTTTGATTTAAATGATAATGTTAAATCTGATTCTTCCGACTTAGAAGAAGATAACCTAGTAAATGAAATAGGATAAGAAGTAGATAATCTAAATTTAAATGAACTATTAATTAACAACCTAATGAACATTACACAAGAATGTATACATGAATTTCAAAGATGCAAAGGAATAGATAGCAATAGATGTCGCATATGTGGTTGGTACCCTAGTAAAGAAAATAGAGCTAAATGCAAAAATTGTTATATAGAAACATGTATAAATTGTATAGAAAATACCTTAAAAATAAAGATAGAAACAGGAGCAAATAGTGACCAAAGACAAACTACCAATCAAATCATAAATCTAAGAATATCAACACTAGAAGCAAGAGTAAGTGAATTAGAACAAAGAATAGTTACAATAGAAAAAGGAAAAGCTATAATAAGAGAAGAATAAATAGACACACCAAAAACAGCACACTTAGAAAAAATAGAAACAGAACTTATGAATATAGAAGAAAATGGTAGTAGTCTAATATGTAATGAAGACAAACAATTCTCTACGGTAAAAGTATTGGTAAAAATAAAAATTCAAAATATAGAAATAGAAACTTAGCTTTAAGTGACCAAGGATGTACTAGTTGCCTAATAAATAAGAGTTTAGTACCACAACACTTACTTAAAACATTTATCAAATCGGTAACAGTAATGCAAATAGACGGATTACATAATGTCTATAATCATTACGTAGAAAACGCTCAGATAAGTTTTTTAAATACATGTAATGAATTCTACAAACCTACTTATAATGTTAATAGAATATTACCAAGAGACTTAAATATAAATGTAGATTTTGTAATAGGCTTACATTTTTGTAGACAAAATAGAGGAGGATGTCTCATAACTAGAGACGGTATCATACTATTTAAAAACCTTACTTATACTCAGTACAAACTTCAAATTTGTCAACAATGTATAGAACACTTAAAACACACAAAAAGAATTTAAATTCACCGTCATGCTGTGAAAAATGTTCAAATAACGATCAATGTCAAGACAATAGCCTACTTAGAGAAAGTGAAGAATTAGAAAAAGAAGATAAGTTAGAAGACTTTAAAAATTATACTTTAATCAATATAGAAGAACTAGAGTACATCGAGAGCATGGAAAAAGAATATACTCTAATTAGCATAGAAACACAATTTTATAACTTTCGAAAAGGAATAGATAAGATAGGTGTAATAAATAGTTCAAAGGATTTAGATAATGTAATAACTATTTTAGATGAGATGGAAATAATAGGAGAAAAACCCTTAGCACATTGGATGCTAATGAAAATATGTGTAAATTAGAAATTATCAACCCAGAATATACAATAAAGACAGCGTCTATAGAAGCTAATAATGAGGATACAAAAGAATTTGATAGACAAATAAAAGAATTGTTAAATTTAGAAGTTATATGGAGATCAACCTCTAAACATAGATCAACAGCCTTTATGGTTAGAAATCATAGTGAACAAATAAGAGGAAAAGCACGCATGGTGATAGACTATAAAAGGTTAAACGACAACACTAGGACAGATGCATATAAATTACCTGATAAAAGTGAATTAATTAATAGAATACAAGGGAGAAAAATATTTAGCAAATTTGATTGTAAATCAGGATACTGGCAGGTAAAAATGCATCCAAACAATATACAATGGACAACATTCACATGTCCAGGAGGACATTTTGAATGGTTAGTTATGCCATTTGGATTAAAAACAGCTCCACCAATTTTTCAAAGAAAAATAGATAATATCTTTGGTGGATATAAAAATTTTGTATTAGTTTATGTAGACGATATTCTAGTATTTAGTCAAAATATACAAGAACACTTAGGACATTTACAAACAGTTTTTAAACTCTTTGTTAAACATGGAATAATAACCAGTAAGAAGAAAATAGAGTTATGTAAGACCTATATTAATTTCTTAGGAATAACTCTAGGAGAAGGAAAAATAAAACATCAACCACATATAGCAAAGAAAGTATTAGATATTCCAGATAAATTAGAAAATACAAAAGACTTACAGAAATTTCTAGGGTTAGTAAATTATGCTAGAAATTTTATTCAAGATTTAGGAAAAATAGTTGGACCTTTATATGCTAAAACAGGCAGTAAAGGCCAAAATTATTTTAATATAGAAGATATTAAACTAGTACAACAAATTAAAGAAAGAGTTAAACATATTCCATACCTAAAAATCCCCTTAGAAACAGATTATTTAATCATCCAGACCGATGGAACCAAATTAGGATGGGGAGCTATATTGAAAGCAAGACCTAATAAATATAGTAATAAGAATGAAGAAAACATTTGCGCATACCAAAGTGGTTTGTATAAAGGAAAAGTAAATATGAGTAGTATAGACTTAGAAGTACTGACAATAATATATGGCTTAAATAGTTTCAAACTTTATATACTAAATAAAGAAGAAGTCTTAGTAAAAACAAATTGTGAAGCTATAGTTAATTTTCATCAGAAGATAAATGATAAATCTAGTTGTTAAAGACGATGGTTAAATTTTATGGATACTATATCAGTTTATAAAAATATTGTTTTTGAATATGTAAAAGGAAAAGATATTGAATTAGCAGATCAGTTAAGTAGATTACAAATTAAGACTAAAAGTTTTTAATTAATATTTATTTCAGCATAAGATCAACTAGACAACCAGACAAGGGCAAAGCCCCAACTCAAGACTCTTATGCTCAGACTCTATTAGGTAATGTTAATTTTAGACCACAACACACTGTAGAAATGATGGAAAGGATTTACTTTGGACAAATTAATTTAATTTCTTATCCATCATGCAACTTATCATTTAAAGTTGGACCACACCACGTTATAGACAAACCTCAAAGATGTTTAGTTGATAATTTATGGGTAGCCCATAGTAAAAGAGACACTCCACATTTTGTAGCCGCAGTTAAATACTATGTAGTCATACATGGTAAAATTAATGGTGTTTTTAAAACCTGGATAGAAGTATTAGAATCTATAAATGGGGTTAAACACCCACTTTTAAAGGTTTTAATGATTTTTCTGAAGCAATAGATCATGTTAGAGGATACCTTGGGCCAAATTTTTATATAACTCCATCCTTTAGACAAAATCCAAATCAAATACCCTAATGCAATAGCTAGAGAGACACGGGCAAAGTAATTTTTTGTGACCACTGTTCCACGATGACAGAGGCCTTTAAAATACTTAACGCCTATAAAGAGGCCCTCTTTCTTGAAAACACTAGACTTAAGGAACAAGCACACACGTTGCAAAACAAAATTAACACTACCCAGACAAATGCAAGTACCCAGACTCTAAGTACCCAGACTTCGAGTTCTCCATCTCAATATAAAATGGATGAGAAGGGTGTGCATTCCCCACTGAATGCTAAGAAATTCACTGTACCGGATAGAGGTACAGTTAGTCCGGTTCAAATGGTAGTCGGTAAAGACATGTCAAATCCGTTAATGGATGCCACTTAGCCAAAAAGTGAAGATGAAGGATGCTCTTCATTAAGACAAAAACTACCCAAGATGTGTAATACTTTGAAAAAGGACTGATTTTAAAAATGAAAGATGAAAAAATTGAAACTATCATAAAACAGACTTTAGAGAAATTTTTGAATAGTCAAGAATCAGATAAACAAGTAATTAGCAGAGACAAGACTGGCATAAGTACAGACAGAATAGTTTCGAACATAGATAGCCAAGACAATCTAAATAATAATGATAACAGGCCAAGTTCAGAAGGCGAAGGAGATGAATTTAATGGAATTTTTGATTATCTTCAAGATGCTCAAGATCCCAATGAAGATGATGATTCAAGGATGAGTTTTGATTCCATTGCACTTCACAACTTGGATACCCAACTAGATGAAAACAAGTAAATGGTATAAAAGACTGATACGTGAAAGAATAAGGATCAAGTAGTATGATATAAAATAAAGATAAAGTGTGCTATGTGGGTATGTCCACTTTAAGTCCTGTAATGCGTCAGAGTGTTTCCTTTATCACTACCCTCCAAAAAAGGGAAAAACTGTTGAAGCAAGCGTCTTTCAAAAGAAACAATAATGCATATGATGATGGAGCCCAAAGTGTACCCGACTTGCATTATTGAAGAATCTTATCTTTAAGTGTCTGCCAGTTATTTTGAGGCCACATAGTGTAATTAAGTCCATTCGTTTTCTTTCTATTATGTCTATATAAGACTTGTAATTTAGTAGAAGAGGCAGAGTAGAAAAAAAACCCAAGCAACAAACCTCTCACAACATATTCCCCTTCCTTGAATGTATAAGTTTTTCCTCCCAGCTCATTTCCTGTCCGGGGTTTAAGCTTGTAAAATATTAAGTTTGGTTTAATAAAAGCTTTGAAGTTTTTCGCTCAGTCCTTAGGGGGTTTCCGAAAGAAAAACCTCTATCCCAGTTACTTTATGTAAGTTCTTATTTATTCTATATTTTTCCACCAAAAATATATTTTGTTTGTGTTTTAAATATGTTTAACTGTACATCATGTAAATTAAGTTTTTAATTTTAAAACAATTACCCTTAGTATATGGTTAGCCTCTTAACTTCTTAATAATAACAATGGATTAACCTGTAAATTTCTAGGAATCCTGACTTTAAATAGTCTGCCAAAACAAAGAAGTTTAAAGAACGAATGTTGTTTGCTAGATTAATGTTCCGAGGTGTGGTTAAAGAAAAAGTTGTTAAGAATATAGGTCAAGAGGAAGAGATGAACATGGTAAGTTAAAAAAATTTTTGGGAAAAATATAAGATATAAGAAGAACTTACAAACATGAAGAAATAATGAGAAAGAAGGAGTACTGAGTAGGATTTTACAACATAATTGTTTAAAACCGATTGTTTTCAGCCCAAACCGATTATTTTCAGCCCTTAATTTTATATTATTACTGCCTTTCATACTATATTGGTATCAGAGCGAGAAGTTTTTGGGACAGTTAATGAGAAGACCATTACAGAATACTCGCTTACACATAGAAACTAAAGAAAGATTACAAGATTTATATATAGAATATATTAGACTAAGCCAGACTAAAGAAGATAATAACAGACTAGATTATTTAATTACTATAATAGGACAACTGGAATATAAATTAATTATTCAGCTTAAGAGTAGTCAAGTTTATAAAAAGACACCCTGCTTTTCGAGATACAAGGTGTAGATACTTTTATTTATATAGAGAATATAAAACAAAAGATAATACTATTAAGAGACTTAAGCAATTAGAAGAATGTAAAAAATGATTAATAGAAGTAAACAGGTTGTATAGAGTATATAATAGTTCCAGAACAGTAAGCCCAAATTTAGTAAGTGCTTTAAATTGGGAGTTACAAAGTTGCGAAGAAGAAATATATCGTATCAACGATAGAATAGATTGGCATAAAGAACATATTAATCAGAAAGCTTATTAGTTAGGATAATTAGTTGCATGCAAGACCTACCTGTATTTCAAAGAATTAGATAATTAGATAGTTGGATAGAAGAAGAATCTTATCACAGATCTCAACTAAGACAAAAAGAATTACACTTTTAGAAATCATTAAAGGTATACAAAATAAAATAAACAAAAATCGAGACACTTTAAATAAGATAGAATTAGTAAATCTAGAAGAACAATTAAAAGATATTAAATACGAATTACATTATAATTACATTAGAATAGAAAATTCTTATTATTGGTCGTACTATTATAAGAGACAAACAGATAAGGTTCCTTTAGGATAATATATGCCTTTAGAATACATTAGACAAATAAAATTAACACAAATTTTAAGTTGCTAGCTATTGTAATTTATAATAGTTTTTTGACATTGTAATTTACTATTATAAGTTGTTAGCCATTATATTTCATAATACTCTCCTTGTCCAAAGTTTTGTAGCATTGATAGTCTAATATATTTTTAGAATAATTTAAGTTTTTAATTACTGAAATTTATAATACTTTTTCTTCTATTTTAATTTAAGTGACACTGATATAATTTTGAGAGTCAATCAATTATCACGATTCAAGTCCCGAAGTAGACATGTCTTAAATGATTGATAATAACTTATTAGAAGTGATACAATAAAATTACTCTAAAAATTAGTTGTAAAAAAATAAATAAGTGAGCCTCATATAAGATGTCAAGTTAATTTAAAACATCAATAATTAATTTATCTCTTTTTTTATTTTATTTTTTTATTAAATATTTTTTTAATATTTAGATGACTCATAATAATTAATTAGGGATAAAATAGTAAAATTACGGTCGAAACAACTGAAGCAAACATGTCATAAATATCTATTTTTACTTTTTTTTTATCAAATATTATTAATTTTTTAATATGTAAATGACATATAATAATCAATTGGGAAATAACTTATTAGAAATGGTATAACAAAATTAATATAAAAAATAGTTGTGAAAATATTTTATACAAGCCTTATATAAGATGTCAAATTAATTTAAAACTTGAATAGTTTGTTTATCATTTTTTTGATTTATTTTATCTGTTTTTATTAAATATTAATAATTTTTTTATTACTTAAATAACTTATAGTAATTGATTAGGAATGAAATAATAAAATTACGGTTGAAGCAACTGAAGCAAACATGTCATAAATGTGTATTTTATTTTTTGTTAAATATTATTAATTTTTAATACTTAAATGACATATAATAATTAATTAGGGGTGATATAGTAAAATCACGGATTAATACTTAAATAACCTAGAGTAATTAATTAGGAATGAAATAGTAAAATTACGGTTAAAGCAGCTGAAGTAGATATGTCATAAATATCTATTTTATATTTTTGTTAAATATTATTAATTTTTTAATACCTAAATGACATATAATAATTAATTAGAGGTGATATTATAAAATCATGGAGGAAGCAGACATGACAACCGCCTCCTGCTTCCAAGCCTCTTCTATATATATATGTTGCAGTTGTAATATGCAGTGTTTAAATTTGGGGAAAACGTGACTTCTAAAGTTTGAAACACTTCTATTCTTAAACTCACCTTGCTTTACCTAATGATTTATAGTGCCAGTTTGACGAGATGCGAATGCTTAAGTTTTTAAAGTAGTTGCGATAAACAAATTGCAACAACTTGAATGCTTCTTCCCTCTCATTTTCCTTGGCTATACCAAAAATGATATTTCATTTTAGTCCATTTTAACAAATGAGAGTTTTCCTCATACAACCTTTAGTAACACTTCATTCGTTTAAAAAGAATGACCTATTTTTTCTTTTAATCTATTTAAGAGAGAATGTTACATTTTCTTTTTTGGCATTACTTTAATTTTAACTTGTCACGTGATATATTTAAGATCACAAGTTTAAAGAATATTTTGATACATTTGACGTAATTTTAAGTTAGGATCACAAGTTCAAAAATTTTCTTTATTTTCTTAAACTTTGTGTCAAGTCAAATTATGTCATTCTTTTCTAAGCTAACGGAGTATATAACTACATAAAATAGTAGTGGTTAAATTTAAAATTTCAAAGCATTATTAATAAAATAAATTTAATAAATACACCTCTAATTAATCTTAAAAGATGTGTTAGGTCAACATGAGTTTTTTTTTTTGGTTAATTGGCACTTTTATTACCAAAAGTGTTACTTTTTGGGAGTACAAGGGTTTTTATACGCATGGCCGGATCCACACACTTCAGTCAACTCTGTATGTACTCATCCAGGTAGACCACAACTGGTCATATCGCCCTGCACCCCTTAGTCATTTCGACATTTCCAGGTCAGTACTACACAAGATAGCACTTATGCAGCGTCGGCCAATTTGCTGCTTGACCTTGTGAGCAGGGGTGGCAAAATGGATTAAATTTGTGGTTATTCCCTCCATTTTATTCATTTGTAAATGGGTGATGTATCCAACTCATTTATAAATGGGTCAAATATGAATCAACTCATATTATTCATTTTAAAATATGAATAATTCTTGGGTAGTCATTATCTACACTCTCTTAAATATGTGAAGATGTAATAACCTTTATAGTATACTTACTAATTAAGGGTGTGTTTGGAATGAAGAAAAGTGTTTTTTTAAAGGAATTATTTTATTTTTGTTTATTTTTTAACTTTTTGTAAATTTTTTTTCTTTTAGTTTTCAATATTGTTTAACTTTTGTTTTTTCATTTCGAGACCCGAAACAAGATCAGATCTAGGATTCGACTTCTGTCCCGAGACCCAGAAATCGATATTCGATTCTGACCTAAGACCCGCTTATAATCCCAACCGAGGACCGAACTCGAGACACGACTACGACCCGGACCCTAGACCTCGACTACTGGTTCGAGACCATACTCTCAAACCTGTCTCGAGATGTAACTCACAACACTGATTCAAGAACCAAATCATGACACTAACTCGAGACCCGAGAGTCAAATCTTGACCTCAAACAAGATCCGACCAAAATCTTTATTAAAGGAAAATCTTTCTCCCGACTACGACTACGACTCAGGATCACTTATTTCAAGGAAAATATTTTCTTGAAGGAAATACAAAAAGATTTTCTTTCACACCAGACGTACCCTAAATGGAGAAAAACAAGAAAAAAAAAGCTTGTATTCAAGGATTGTTTTTTTTTTATTACATAATAAGAAATAATGGATAATATGGATATCAATATTATTCATTGGGTTTATCCATTTTATCCATATCTAATATGGGTCGGGTCAGATATTTATTCATTTTCACTTGACCCATTTTCGATTACCCATATCCAACTGTATATGTTCTTTTGCCACCCCTATATGTGCATTACCCCTAGCATGCACATCTTGTATAGTGAATTTGATCAGTACCTCAATCGATTGCTTATTTTGTTGGAAGACTCTAATATTTTGAACCCTCTAATTTTGATATATAGTAGCAAACAGGGACAACTTGTAAATCTCACCATTTGCACTCCTTCCCCTTGTTTGCTCACAAGACCATGCTAGCACATTTGTGCAGTTCCTAAGCAGCCTGTTGACTCCATTCAATATCTTTAGCCATACTTGAGAAGTAACCATACATGAGAAAAAAGTGAGAGAGTTTCTTAGCATCAACTTCACACAAAGGGCATAAGGGTTTTATGTTATGACCCACTTCTCCAGCCTATTATTGATATATAACTTCGAATGTGTAACCAACCTAAGTATAAATATCCATCTAAGAGCAACAAGATTATTACACAACAACTTCCTCCATTTGACCTTTTAGAGACACCCTGCTTAATTGAGATCTAAGTCAGGTTATAGAAGTCTCTCATACTACATCTAATTTTTTTCCACGTACGTTGATGCTGCAATAACACTCTAGATCATTTTCTGCATCTCTGCATTATTTTGCCATTTATAGTTTTTTCATAGCTGTCCTAAGTCATTTATGACTTGCTGGATTTGATAGTTCGGCTACTGGGAAGTTTGTATGATTTTTAGAGCCAATTTTTTATTTTAAAGTTTTTGCTGTTGAGAATTGGTATCAGGATAAAACTTTAGGTTAATAGTCTCATATGCCAATTATAGTTCCATTAGATATGAAGTGCCGATTTTAGGTTAGGAAAATCTTTGGTTCGGGTCCCGAGGCTTGCAAACTCATTTTGGGCTATTGGGTGGATTTTGGTTAAAATGGTCATTTAGGTGTGGGACCCATATTTCATCTAAACAACCCCAAATAGAAATCGTAATGAGACAGTTGAGTCCATAATATTAAATTTGATAGGACAAAATAGTTCGTTTGTGTTCACGGGATTCCAAACGAATCTTGAGGGTTTGATCGGAGTTTTGGCACTTAGCCAAAACTGTTGGTGCAAGCCAAAATGGCCTTCGCGGGGCCCTTGGCCGCATTCGTAAAGGTCAAGGTCATTAGCTATTGTGATTATAAGCTGATCTCTATGTTCGCAAAGGGTAAACTACGTCTTGGTCCATGTTTCCGATGAGGTCTCTGCAATCGCGAAGAAGGAACCCATAGCAACATTAAAAGTTGTGGAACTTGGTCCCTTCTTAATTTATTTCATGTTCCAACTCTACAAAACCCCCAAAGGCTTAGGGAATTATCGAGTTTGATCATTGGATGTTCAGGGTGAATTGGAGAGTGCGTTGGGGGTATTTTCTCATCTAAATTTTCATAAGTTTCCATTAATTTCTTAATTAATTATCCGATTCAAATCAATATCCCTAGATACTTTATGGGATGATTTGAGGGAGTATTTATGCTCTGATTTCACCTATTTTGAGGATAAATGGTCATTGAGCTTAGAGGAACATTTTGATGATTTCAATGTCGCGATTCTGCAAGCAGACCCCACATGAGACTTTTTACCTTGATTTTGGACCCAAAATATTTATATACAATATGGATATTGTTATTGTCATATAAATGTGTAGATAATTATTTTAATAGCGTTGTATCGTAAGAAAGCTTCTCAAAAGGGAAAAGCTCCAACTTAGTGGACTTTCTCGGGCTTTGTCAGTGTCTAGGTAGGCTAGCTTACCTTTCTCATAAATTATACTTTATTATGGTAGTAGTATAGTATTATGCTAGATATGGATTGGAATTTATGGCTTGGTTGCATGTTTAGTGAAATGTGGAAAATTTAGCCCATTAGAGAGTCGTATTTAGGTAGAATTGACCCATTCCTCTTTTTTCTTAAGTTAAATTGTTGCCTTAAAACTTATTTAGACTTATTTAACACCTAATAGTAGGACTTTGAAACCTTAGTCTTATTTCAGATAGAAATTACCTTAGTATGGACTTTTGGGGATTAGTAGCGGGCCAGTGGCCTTCTTTAAAGACAAATATCCTAAATAGCATCTTGTAGGCCTAAGAGACCTTCTTTCATCTCCTTACATATATCCTTGAGCTTTAGTATGATTTAGACATCTTTCCAACTTTTGACTAGAATTGTTACCTGTTACTTACTTTAAAGGCCAATTCAAGTTCGACACTTACAATTCTCTTATGATAATTAATTCCCGGTTTAATTCTAGTATATATGATATTAGCATTTGGATCGAGTTGGGAAATTATTGTTCACTTATGATTTTAAATATCAGGTACGATTCTGATGGTTATGGTACGAAAGGGATTTATATATATAGTTCTATTATCGATTAATTTCTAATTACTATTGTTGTCAGTGTTCTCTCTTGATTGTATTCATTGGGCTTATGAGGGCTCGGTTGGGTTTCTTTCTCTTATTTGCATCTTCTAGGCTTATGGGGGCCTAGTTAGGTTGTAGTTAACTTGTTTTCCTTTGACTTTATTTACTTCGTTATTTGTTATTATATGTCAGTTGGAGTATTATATCAGGTTTACCCCTTTATCCCTAACCTTATTTTGAATTCTCACATCTTATTATAATTTAGCTCAGTCGAACTATGATACCTACTGAGTATGTGTTTTGATACTCATACTACACTTTTGCATCTTTTTCTAATGCCTATCTAAATGCTACTTACCGTCATTGATGATACATCCATTTTTTAAGACTCAGAGATAGGGTGAACTTTTAGAGCCGAAGCTAATCTTTTTTTCTTCTACTATTTTTGGATAGTTTTTACTTTTGAGATTGCCTGTATAGTGACATTATTCAGTACTCATATTTTGTACTTAATGACTCTTGTACCGACCTCACTAGGTCATGGGATACTTTTTTGTACACTCTTATCATTTTCTGCTTTTATTTAGTACTTATACCTAAATTTACTCATTTACAATTTAGTTGTATGTTTCATAATTGGTAATTATTATGCCTTCCACCAATTAACCCATTACTGCCATTCTAGGCTACAGTTTTTCTTACCTATTAGTGGGTTAAAGTTGGTCTCATCATGACTCAAGAAATTGGTTGTGACAAATTGAAATCAAAGCCTAGGTTTACTGGTATTATTGGTATAAGAGCAAGTGTCTAGTACAGTCCAGTGGATCAAAACGATGACATTCACTTCTTATCTTTGAGAGGCTATAGGACATTCTTAGGAGAAATTAACTTTATTCATTCATTCCTGGATCGAGTCTGTGTTGGTTTCTAAAATTTATATTATTTTACTCTTTCACAGATGGTTAGGATGCGGGTTACAATGAATGGAGATGAGAACCCATAGTCCACAACTAAGGCTTGTATTAGAGGCCGTGGTCGACCAGGGGATGAGACCAGGTGGGAGTTGTAACCCTAGCTAGGGGTCAGGATAAAGAGCCTTCATTAGATCCTGCCATTGCTCCCGAGCTAGAGATTCCACCACCCTAGCCTTTGGTGGGCCAGAGGGCAGCCCAAGCTCCATCGGGGTTCATTTCTTCTTTATCGCTTAAAGATTACTTGGTTCAATTATTGGTTTTGGTTGGTTTTACGCCATCTGATGGTGCTCAGTCTGCATATCAGAGTGGTACAGATGTAGGGGCACAACCTGTAGCTACGGTTTTCAAAGTTGAGGTCCCTCTAACGCCAGTTGTTTCTCATTTGGCAGCAGCCCAACCATGTATGTCTGTTTAGGAGCAGAAGATGTTGGCTAGATTTTTGAGATTGATTTTACCTAGATTTGTAAGGGCTCCGAGTAAGGATGCATTTGAATTGTTAATTTCTTGTGAGGATAGGCTATGTAGTTTGGGCCTAGTTGAGACTCATAGAGTTGACTATAATACTTTTCAGTTGGATTAACAACTATACATTAGTGTAGAAGTTAGCTTGATTCCAGAATAACTGGATCGCCTTCATTGATATAGACTCAGTTCTTAGAGGTTTTCTTAGAAAAATATATGCCTCATAGCCTTCTAGAGTATTTGAGATATCAATTGTCGAGATTAGAGTAGAGTTCTATAATCATTCTAGAGTATGAGGCACGATTTCATGAGTTAGCCAAACATACTATTGCTATGTTACCAATTGAGTATGAGTGGGTTCCGTGTTCTTAGAGGTTTGAGACTTCTTCTTAGTAAGACCACTTAGATTTGGCCAGATATGCTACTTCTAAGGGCCTGTATGATTGACTTTGGTGGCAGTTAGGCTGATCATTTGCCTCTCATAGAGTTTGCATATAATAATACCTATCTTTCTATTATTCAGATGTCCTTGTTTGAGGCTTTGTATGTAGAATATGTCATTCTCTTATTGGGTGGTTTGAAGTCGATGAGACTAGATTGTTTGGTCTTGAATTAGTTCATCAGGCCATGAAGAAGGTGAAAGTGATTAGGGACAGTCTTAAGACCACCTAAAGTATCCAAAATTCCTATGCGGATGTGAGAGTAGGGAGTTGAAGTTTGATGTTGATGATTGGGTTTTCTTAAAGTTTCTCCCATAAAAGGGGTAATGAGGTTTAGAAAGAAGAGGAAGCCCAGTCCTTATTACGTTGGTCCGTACTTGATTTTGAGGAGAGTGGGAAATATGGTTTATGAGTTGGAGGTTCCTTCGAGTTTTAGTTCTTTCCATCCGGTGTTCCATGTTTCGATGTTGAAGAAGTGGGTGAGTGATCCTTCCTTGGTTTTCCCTTTGAAGAGTGTTTTTATTTTATATTCCTTGTATTATGTGGAAGTCTCAGTTGAGATTTTAGATTAGCAAGTCCGTCGTTTGTAGACTAAGGATGTGGCTTTGGTGAAGGTTCTATGGAGGAATCATAAGTTTGAATTAAAAGCTACTTGGGAAGATGAAGAGGACATAAAGTCCAAATATCCATTCTTATTCCCCGTTCCGGATAATCATGCTTAAGGTATGTGTTTTCCTTAACATCTTTATTTTCTGACTTTGTTAAAGGAAAGAGTGGTTGCATTTATGTGTTAAATTGTGCTAATGGATACCTTGTCTCATCATTCGGGGACAAAGGATCCTGGGGGGGGGGGCAGAGAATGTAATACCCCACATTTTTGGTCCTGAATACTTTTGAGTTTTTGGTCTCATTTCCATGATTATGACTTACCTTATGAGTCGTAAGGTCACCTTACATGTTTTAAGACCCCAATCATAGCCTGACCAGTTTGTTAGCCTGAAGTTTCTATTGTGATTGTGACTAGGGGGTCACGAGTCGTAAAGATCCTATACGAGTCGTATAGTCTCATTCGTCGCCAAACTATTATAGTTCCCAAATATTTCTATCCTGACTACAACTAGACCCTATGAGTCGTAAGGTTCGACTATGAGTCATAGTGTGTGACTCGTAGGGGCAAAAATGAGGGGTCCTTGAGCTACTGCTCAGACTACGAGTCATGGAGATAACTCATATCTTGACATTATGAGTCGTAAGGTGACTCGTAATGTCTGGGTGACCTTTTCTTCACTTTTAAGTACGGGCATTCTTGTCATTTTACTCTTTCTTTATCAGACCCTATGCCCATAAAACAATAAAAAGGGTTATTTCCATCTTTCAGCAAATTAAAACATACTATCTTCTCTCTTAAATCCCCAAGTTAAGAACACCTAGGGTTTCTAAAGAATTGGCAATTAGAGCTTTCAAGGGTTGATTTCTCTTCATAATTCTTGATATCTCAGGCATGTTACTCTTCCCCAAAGTTTATTTTGTTAAAAGAATGCATTTACAATTGTTATTCATGTGGTTTAATTGTGGTTTATGAATGTGGGTTGAGGGATTTTGAGCCCCAATGAATGAATTGTTTTTCCCATGGCTTTTAGGAATGCTTCATGGTTTAAATTGATGGTTTTGAACTATTTGGGGTGCATAGGTGTGGTCAATTGGAATGGGGGTTGTGGATTCCCCTAAATTGATGGTTTTGAATATTATAATTAGTATAACCTCAACCAAATTGTGTGAAACTTGTTTTGAACATGAAGGTATGCACATTGAACTACTTTTGGTACTACTGCATAGCATAATAGGCTAAATAACCAAATTTTATTTAATGTTCAATGGGGTCGAGACATTTCCCCAAGTTAATGAAATTATAGTGACATGATGATAATACTTTCCAAATGTAGTTGGCATGACGGTACTAATAGTGTATGCCTGATCTGTATCATGGTTCAATAAATGGGAATATATGAATATTTTAATTAGGTTTAAAAGGGGTTGTTTATCTAGGTCGTGAAAGTGGAGGTCCCAATGGTCCAATACTAGAAATCACATTTGCTGGTGTGAAGGTATACATGACCGGGTGTTTGACTAACCCTTGTTTGATGACCGGGTGTTCGAGTCACCTTGTATATATGGTTGGGTGTTCAAGTCCCCCTTGGTGCATATGTACATATGATTTTTCTCTAGTTTGTGTGGCTAACACATACTTGGGCCTTTTCAGTAGGGGGAGCTGAGCCCATATAGCCTGTGGGTGCCATTTTATATTTGTTAAAGCTACACAGTCCGGGATAGTGTCTTACATTCATGCTAAACCTTGTTCCCTATTCTAGCATGCTATATATGTGTATGTATAATGTGTGAATGTAGATTTTAATGTGGTTTTGAATTGGTATTATTTTATCCCTTCCCTGAGTTACATGTTAGTGCTCACCTTGCTAATCATCTCCAGACGCTTTATACCCACGTGATGTAGGAACCGGAAACACTTTTGCTTTTCCTGTGAAGAGATATGATTTTTGGGTAGTCAGTAGTTAGCTTTGAAGTGATGAGCTTCCATTCTCCATAAAGACTATCATTTTGAAGTCTTGTTTTATTTATGTCTTAGGCTACTTTTATCAAATTCTTTTGGCTATCATCGGGGGCATGTCCCAAATTAGATTGGTCTTGGTATATTTAGATGCTTTGTGGATTACTATGGATTGGAATGTTGTTGAACTTCTTAAATTAATTTTTGAGTTGCCTATCGTGTTATATGTTCGAAGCTCAGCTTATCTTGTTATATGTTTGGAATTCATCTGCTGCTAGCTGTATTGTGTTCTGTTAGGCTAGGCAAAGGGGGTGGTCTCTGGTCCTCGGCGAATTTGAGATACCTATTAGTCTCCTAAGTTTATGTTTTAATAATGACAAACTAACAAGTGTATCTATGCAACAACTAAAGATAATGGAAGTCGGCCCCAAAAATAGAAGGACATCAAGAATGGAAGGACATCCACGTATCCAAAGAAAATCAATCACAACAAGAACAAATGGAAGGAGAATCTCAACACCAAATCATCTCAAGATATTGGAAAATATGGAAGATCAAGACATGGCAAATAGAACCAAAAAATAATTCAAGAATATGGCAAGCAGATCAGTAAAATATTATGGAAATGGAAGAAGGATCACAATCCTAAAATCAAGGCATACCACATCAATCAGGAAGAAAAGATCACAAGCATTTGGAGAGAAATCAATCTCTACAAAATCAAAAAGAAAAATATATCACGGACATATCTAATATGGATGTGATCCAAAGACACATATGTACATATCTGACATGGACATATCATACGACTATATTCCTCAACCAAGGAATCAATTTAAATCCTTGATTGAGAAGAAATCTCTTGGGTTTCCTTGTGAAGAGTTGCAACCGAAGACTATAAAAGAAGAAGACCAAAGGCAGACACTACTTACACAACTTCAAGGAGAAAATTCAAAGTGTCTCGTTCTTAGTATTACAAAGCTCTATAACTTTAGTTACAATTGTTATATAAACAGTAGGATTGAGTCAACTTTGTAACATTAACTTAAGCTATGTCATAAGATCTGAAGAGCAAAATAAGTCTTCAGAACTTGTTTCCTATCATTGTACTCAAGCCAAACTTTCAAAGATCTAAGGAAACTTCAAAACCCAAGGGGATTGGACGTAGGCACTACATTGGTATGCTGAACTAGGATAAATCTCAAAATTGTTACTTTACTTCTTGTTACTTTCTTGCTGAACTATTTTTGAATTTAATCTATTTGTAAAGTGTTCTGATCTGCAGGCGAGTCGACTGTGAAGGGTCAGTAGTCGACTCACCCTCTTGAATTTTAATTGGTATCCGAGAAGGTATCACAGATAGCATTGCTTAATCGTAAGTGAGCAAAGATCAAATGTCCAGTTATCAGATTCCCGGTTCTCTTCTTCAGGATAGTCACTTCTCCACAAGACCACCATACTTTAATGGATAACATTTCTCTTACTGGAAGAATAGGTTTAGGATCTTTGTCCAATCAATTGACTTCCAAGCCTAGATTTTTATTAAGAAGGGTCCAAACCTATTCTAGGACTCAAGGAAAAGTCAAAGGACAAAGATAAAGAATATGGCAGTCCTGATATTGAAGATCTTGAAAGCTTTGAGGTCACCAAAGAACAACAAGAGGTAATTCAAACTAACTTTGGTTTTGTATGAAGTTAGCGTTGAAGAATACGACAAGATCTCAACATGTGAAACAACAAGAGAAATGTGTGACAAGTTGGAAGTAACCTATGAAGGAACCACAAAAGTCAAGAAGTAAACAATTGCTACTCTTGTCAATGAATATGAGTTATTCAAAATGGAGGAAAATGAGGATATTGAAACAATGCTTCTAGATTCAATAAAATTGTGTGCGAACTAAAATCACTGGGGATAATTTATCCTCATAGCCTGCAAGTCCAGAAGCTCGTCTGAAGTCTCTCAAAAACTTGGGAAATTAAGGCTGCCATTTTGGAGGATAGAGATCTTCATAACATAACATATGATGAACTTCTAGGTAACCTTATTTCATATGAGAAAAATTATATCAACAGGTTTCACAAGGATAAGAGGAAGAAACCAGTAGCCTTCAATACTGCTCCAACCAAAGGGAGGATATTTTGGAATATGCCAATAGTGAAGGAATAGCCCTTATAAATTGAGGGGTAAGACAGATCATAATACAGAGATAATAAAGATCCTAAGGAGGCAAAATAATGACTCCACCAGAAATGATAATCTCTGTTACCATTGTGGAAATCCTAGACACTTTAAACAAAACTTCCCAGAATTGAGACGACGACAGTCCAGAAAAAATCAAAACTTTGAAGCCTAGAGTGACAAAGATAAAACTGAAGAAGAAATAGAGGCTGCCAATATGTGCTTTATGGCGACAGGTGAATCCAGTGAGGAAAGATCACATAACTATCATAACTGTAATACTCTGGATTGTAATATGGATATGTTAACCGATGAACTTCAAAAATTCATAGATGAATATAACAAGCTTTCTCAATAGAAGAAAAGTTGTGAAACTTAATTTAAACAAAAACTTTTAGAGGAACGACGAAACTGGCAAATATAAATTGAAGCTGTCAAGTTGAAATTGACTTGATTCATGAAGAGCTTGGTGTCACAATAATAAAATTGAACTATATTAAAAAATATCCAAGCCATAGTTTCATAGGAGCAAACTCCTACAAAAGGAATTCGAGTTCCTTCTCAGGGTCGTTTAAATCAGCTAAGACCTCCCTTTCCACTCAAAAACCCATTTACTTTATTTGTGGACAGAGAGAGCACAAATCCTATAGCTGTAGGCATAAGCCTAAAAGTGTGTAGGTTTGATAGCCCAAAGAAAGAAAATCTAACTCACAAGGATCCAAGACCACTAGGGTACCTAAAAAAATTAATTTTCTTATTTTGCAAGAACAGGTCTGCCAGAGCTATAAAAAAAGAATATGGGTCATCGACAATGAATGTTCTAGACATATGGCCTTAAATAAGGATAAATTTTACTCCCTAAAGAAAGAAGATGCGGGGCCAGTCAGATTTGGTGACAATGCCAGAGGCAATGTCATTGGAGCCCGCTTAGTGAGACTCAACTCCTCATGCAAATTCACCAAAGTATACCTAGTAGACAGACTCTAATACAACCTGCTTAGCATCAATAAACTATATGATGATGGATTTGGAGTTCTCTTTAAAGTTGAAACTGCTCTATCAAACATAACAAAAGAAATATCTCCCTTCTCGATGAGCGCATTAATAATATTTATGCTTTAAATAGTCCTAATTTTTTTGCCTTAAACTGCCTCACTGTGCAAGTCAATGATGCTTAGTTATGGCATATGAAGCTCGGGCATTCAAGCATGCACATTATTGAGAGATTGTCTAGGCTTGATTTAGGGTCTGCCAAAACTCTAGTTTGGAAAGGATCATATCTGTGATGCCTGTCAACTGAGTAAATAGACTAGAACAACTTTCAAAGACAAAGACATTGTCTCTACTACCACGCCTCTCCAAAAAATCCACATAGATCTGTTTGGTCCCACCAAGACCGCAAGCATTGGTGGAAAAAGATATGTATTTGTCATAGATGATGATTGCTCATGGTTTACTGGGTTATGTTTCTTTCACATAAACATGAATCTTTCACAAAATTTGAGATTTTTTATGGATAAATACAGAGAGAAGCTGGGCACTTCATTACCGACGTTCCTAGTGATCATGGAGGAAAATTTGAAAATAAGGCGTTTGAAGAGTATTATGCACAAAATAGATACTCTCAGCACTTCTCCACATCATGATCTCCTCAACAAAATAGTGTAGTGGAATGAAAGAACCTGTAAGACCCCGCAAAATCCTAAGCTCAACTCAGTCTTTTAAGCTCGCTAAGAGATCCTAGACTTTGAAGATTCTAGCTAAGTATTCAGACTTAGTATTATTTTGGCCTTCGTAAGTCGGCAACTCTATTTCATAACTCTTATGACCTTAAAGTATCAATAGTTAGATTGATTCATAATCAGGAATGTCAGTAGGTGTTCCCGGATGAGTTTTATATTTTTTAGACCTCGTTTGAACCATGTTTAGGAAAAAAAATAGTGCATCGATGCTATCTCAGCATCACACATCGATCATTACGTCGATCAATATTTTTCCTTGGATGTGAACCGATGTCGACTCGATGAGGACTCACGCGGTGCGTTGGCTATTGTAATACCCCAGAAAATTTTTCGTTGAAATTTTGTGCGTAAACATGTTGGGTTCTATCTTCTAGAATGAATTATAAATTTTTTGTGTGGAATGTCTTAGATTATGACCCACCATTGTGTATATTATCGAATAAGATTTCCAACAATATGTGGATCATCCAAAATGGACACCCGAGCGATGGGTTATGAATATTCCGATTGAACCGTGAATAGTAGTAAACAGTAAAACGTGCAGGAAAAAGTACTGAGGCTTGACGTATTTTTGCTATAAATTTAAATGATCATAACTCCTTGTACATAATGATCTGGGTGATCTACTATATATCAACGGAAAGCTCTGCGAGTCCTCTTTCCAATGAAATTGGTTTCATCCAATTTGTCTATCAGAGGAAAGAGTTATGGTCAATCTACGTCACCCTATCAAAAGTAAATTTTTGGGTCAACTTCAAATGATCATAACGCCTCATACATAATGATCTGAGTGAGATACTATATATAAATGGAAACATAAGATAGTCCTCTTTCTAATGAAATTGGTTTCATCCAATTTGGATTCCAGAGTAAAATGTTATGGTTAATCTACTTCAAACTATCAAAACAGTCCTCCAAAGGAGATATTCAAGAGTTATTTGATTTTTAGGAGCGTTTTGGTCATTCCCCCTCACCAAAATCTATCCAAACCCTATATTAAAGCCTATTATAAGCATTATATGTTATATTTCATCAAATTCCCTCAAAAATAAAACCCTAAGCTCCTACATCCAACTTCAAGAACTCCAAGAACCATCATTCAAAGGCACGATTAACATCTAAAAAATGAGTATCGATCTAAAGTTCATCATTCAAGGTATGTGGGATTTTTCAACAAGAACTCTCTTTTGTTCTTGTGCCCAAAAGTAATTTTCTTTACAAAGGCATGATTTTTATTTGATTTATACAAATTTGAAGCATGGACCCATATCTTATGATGATTATTATAAAATCTTGATGTCTATGATTTTGAAAGATGAATTTACATGTGTGGAGATATAAAACATGAATCTTGAATGATATTTATCATGATTTTGATATTTGGGTCGTGAATCCCCATTGGAAATTATATTTTTTTGAGAAAGTGTGTGTTATAAGCACGTTGATGTTGAATATTTGAGATATTTTAAATGATTTGACCTTTTGGTCTTAATGGAGTTATTTTGAACTCGAGTGTGAAAGAAATGCACAACGTGGTTGATTTTGATAGATGGGAAGCATGATGACTCCCGATGTATATTTATATATTACTGAAATTATTTTGTTGTGGATTGTCTTTGAAATGATCTGAGCTAAGTTTGGGAGAAATATTTAGCACCGAGTGGGAGGTATAAAGTGACCTTACTTTCCTAGAATTATGTGCCCCCGTAGGAGTGAGCCTGAGGCTGATTTATATAGTGATCACTGGTTTGTGTGTATTTGATATCGATAGTCCTACTCCGGTGGCAAGGATAGGATGGCTCTCCCCAACGTGGGTTGTACGTTGGACTCCATGTAGCTCACATGGTTTATATCGGTTATAGGATCTCCCAGTTTGTGTGTGTGTTTCCTTGTGTCTATAGTGAATGGTGAAATGATTTGAAAGTGGAATTGTGAATGGTATTCTTTCGAAAGATTTAAATGATATTTACATTATGAGAATTGATATTCTTGATGAACTGAAAGTGATTGACAAATTATATGATGACTAACATGTGTTATTGTACTTATTTCTTCCTCTCATAATTATGATGATTTTCTTCGGGCTATGTGATTCTTTCATACATCCTGCATATTTCTTATAAATATTTATGATGATGATGTTTACACAACTGCATACACCCCCATATACTCGATTCCTTTCCATGGTACTAACCCACATCTTCGGATGTGGGCTACATTTTCTCAGAATGTAGGTTCAGGTACTCAATTCCAGGTTCGACAGTGATTCTTTGGGCACGCTGTTCTACATCCTCTGTTGTGGTGAGTCCTCATGTTCTGAGCACGTGATTTCTGATGTTGGTTTCACGGAATTGTTTACATTTGATAACTGAGTATGAGTCAGTTGGGGCATGTCTCAATGGATCGCTGGTTTTATTGATCTTCTTAGAGGCTTTTCAGACTAGTATAGATATTGGGAGTTGGTTAATAAGTCATATTTTGTTATCTTTCTAAAATTCTTTTATTCTTGGATGATGAATACTCTATTGATATTTGAGGGTTATTTATGGAAACCCCGTTGATTTGTGTTGAACTAAATGAAAATGGCTCAAATGGTTAGCTTGGGGCTACTTGTAGCCTCAAGCATCGTGTGATGTTCCGAGACCCATTTGCTGGGGTGTTACAGCTATTGCATTGATTCCAAGGATGCGGCATGTCGTCTTGTGCATCAAGAGTTTGATTTTCAGTAATTAAAAAGCCACGTCCTTAGGGGTTTTTCGGTCTTTTTCCCACCCGTATTTTGTCCTAAAATATGAGATTTAGCCCTCATTGAGCAAAATATACTCTTTTAAATTGCTCAAGAACAAAAACCCTAGGTGATTGAATTTCAAATTCAAGGCTTAAGATTCTGCCGTTAATCTTCAAGAATTTAGCAACCAAGGTATGTCAGGTGTTCATCAAAGGGTTCCTTCCACCCTTGGAGTTTAATAAGCTCTTTTAAACTTCTAGTAGTTTGATTTCATGCTTTCCATAATTTGGATTCAAGTGTATTCATGATTATAATGTTGATTAGATTTCTTTTCCATGATTAAGTGCAGGATTTATGTAAAAATAACTATCATGTATATATTGTCATGTGAATTCATGTAAAGCCCTAAAATTGTGATGCTCATGTGTTGATTAGTACTATGTGCATATACAAAACCTTCTAAGTGTTTGATGAGTTGTTTATGAGAATTAAATACTAAAATTATATCATGCTAGCATGTATTCAAGGTCATGTCATGCAAAAGTTTGCTAGAATGTCCCAATGAATGAATGATAATCAATGATGATCAAGTAGTTATTTATCATGTTTCAAGATTGTGCCATGTCTTATAATTTGTGCTATTGAGTCCTGGGGTATTTAATACCCAACAATTTAGCTGATTACCTAGATACATGGTCAATTAGTTATGTCACAACCAGTAGTACTCTCAGTCAGTTACAGAACACAGAAAAAATTCAGTAGACTCAGTATTAGTCCAGTCCAGTTCAGTATTCAGTTCAGACCTCAGTACATTAAGCCAGTTAACAGAATTTAGTAGTATTCTGTCATTCCACAAAACTCAGTGAACTCAGTCCAGTTCAGTTAGATCGTAAAATCAGTAACAGTTCAGTTAAGCCTAGTATAAACTAGAAATTAGTTCAGTGTTTATTCAGGTGAGAGTAGGATTCAACACTGAGTTAACCCAGGGATGGGGGCATTCCTACCAGCAGAGGGTTTGACCCTTAGAAGCAATTCCTGCATTACAGAACTACGTAGCCAGGATATTACAAAACTCATTCATGCTTTAGGTCCTCATGTTTTAACCCTTCAGTGAACTCTTATTATGAAATAATGTAGTGATGAGTGATTGAATACTTGTGATACACGAGGCTGCAGTCATGAAGATAAGGTTGAATGTCAGGTTAGTGTGTAGGTAAATTTCTACAAAAAAGTTGTATCTAGTTGCTGAAGAAAGGGGGGAGGGGTAATTAAGATTTTTCATGAGATGAGAAGTTGAGAAAATACAGAGTGTGAGTGTCTATTCAGACCCTCGATTTATATCAGTCTCTATCGTATAGTTATCAGAACCCAACATTCAGTTCTAGTTTGAGTCTCAGTTACAGTCTCAGTTACTATTTTGGTTACAGTCTCAGTCCCAGTCTTAGTCCATTAATTAGATCAGAAACTCAGTTCTGTTTCAGGTTTGCTTGACCACACCATGCAGTTTTTAGTTATTCAGGTATCTATGTATTTTTCATAGATGATGATTGCTCATGGTTTACTTGGGTTATGTTTATTTCACATAAACATGAAGATTTCACAAAATTTGTGATTTTTTATGGATAAATACAGAGAGAAGCTGGGAACTTCATCACCGATGTTCATAGATATGGGCTGAATATCTGAAAGAAGGTCTATTCCATAACAATTTCAAGTACCAAATAGATGATACTCTAAGGCATCACTCTCACCCAATTTCCTCTTAGTTCATCACATGACTTTACAATTTAAAGCACTTAGGAATTTGGATCAAATTATGGTCTTGAAAAAAAATGGATTAGGCTTACATATGAGGCTGTCAAAGAACATGGCTTAAAGGCTCAAAGGGGGTTAACTAGGATAATGTCCATGGGTAGGTAAAACGAAGGTAAACAAACATAGGTTGCCAAAGAAATGCCTAAATCATCTCCTAAACCCACACTCTTTATTTCGCTTTACACACACACCAGGCAAGTTCTAGCATCAGTCACCAACACAGAATATACTATTATCTCATACACACAAGGCATATGGTCGACTTTATTGGGAGTAGTGTAGACTCTTGACCCAACAGATGAAGGAATTAAACCACACAATTATCACACAATGAGTCACATTTAGAGCCTAAACGTCTCAATAGTAATGATTGTATCACAGACTCTTGTCACAATACCATGCTGCCTATCAGAATAATTTTATGCAAAATTTTAACAACAAATTTTTTTTTTAAAATTTTAAAAATTTCACTACTAAAAAATAAAACAAATAAACATAAATAAGCAAATTTTGACTACTAAAAAATAAAACAAATAAACATAAATAAGCAAATGCAGGTAAGGAAGTATAACATACAAATACCAGCACCCCACACTTAGACGGGACACACTGTCCTCAGTGGAAAATAAATAAGAAGAACCTGGATTAGGCGGACTCCTCCTCTATTTCTGGGGTCATACCCCCATCATCGGAATCATCATAGGAGTTGTCGTCATCCGAATTCTCCTCTACATCGGAGTCTAGCATTCAACGATCATCATCGGTTGGCACATCGTCATCGAGAGGTTCCTCAAAGTACACACCTACTCCACACATAGACCTTGCATGCTCGTTCATTGAGTAGTCATAATCCAACTGTTGGAGCTCTGCAGCAGTTGGAACACGACCTCCGCTTATCATGGTAAACCGAGTTATGCCATAAAGATGACGAAAGAAACTTTTATCCCAAGCATGACGTTCTGCAGTGGTAGGGTTAACGCCATGCATGGTTTTAGCATCTTTAACCTTTGTGAGGTTAACCTTCTTCGGGTTGTGTGGAAGATTATGATCAACTGGCTCCTGTTCGATGTCCTCCTTCCTCAATATTGCAGTCAACAGATTGCCAAAGCTGAAGTGGGACCTCTTGTGTAGCCTGGCCTTACGCATTGAAGATCGAATGATCGCCCCAATATTGATGGGGACGTTCGTCATCAATGCATACACCAAACACACTCTGTCTCGTGTAATCTTCATGTACTGTATCCCTGGAATCAGGAAAGAGTTGACTATCGCAACCATATTCGAGCTTCCCTGTTCAAGGAAGCGTAAGGGAAGGTGTTGTACCGACCGGTGTCCTTGTGTCTGCTCCATCGTGCCATGGATCTTGTTCCGCACAGTGTGTGTCCGATTTCCCTGTACGGAGGTCTGTTATATAGCTCTTTGAGTGGTGATGGATCAACAGATGGCAAACCTAGAAAAGAGTTAAAGAACTCCGCATTTAGTTGTAGGACTTGGCCCCAAATCTTTACTTCACTCCTTGTAGTTTTCGGTGACCAGTTGGCATAGAATTCTCATGTTTGATCGAGATTACATTCTCCCATATCTCTGAAGATGAAATGAAGATGTAACGCCATTATCTTGGCCAACATGCGGGGTTCTTTCTTTGCTAGGCTTTCCTTGTGTATCAACTCCACATGAACATATATTTTCTCTTTATTGTTCCTATACCACTCCTTTCCTTCCTCCTCTAGGACCCATTTGATTCCGAACATGCAGCGAGGTATTTGCAGCAAGGAGGATTCACCTTGCTCTTTACGTCCCTTTTTGTGGCCTCTTTGTGAGGTGGTCGCTTTATCCTTTCCTTGTCGTGGTTTTGGTGCCATTTGTTCCTGAGATTAAAATGATAGTCATGTTAGCTTCATCTTGGTAAATACAATTAACAAGCAAATAGTAGTGGCCCACCCCACACTTAATTTGTTGGCACAACTAATTAAGTGAACGATGTCGATTACTCAGACTTCATCGATATACGTTTAGGTGTTATGTTCCAACAATATAATCAGTGCAGTCATACTTTTCTTGTTATCTTAACTTATCCTTTTTGATTCTATCTCAAGTAATCTTGACAATACTTTCATGTTTGGATTGATATACCCTTTTGAACAAGACTACTTCATAGAGATTGTATCAAGTTATGGCATAGAAATAATCAACATCTCATGTTTGTAGTTAACCATGATTTTTTATCTCAACGAACAAGTCATTCGAACATGAAAGCTTTCAAGTTACAAGGTTATGCAATTTTCTTGACCATGTCAATTCCGCAAAAGTATGATAGTGTATCAAAATCAAATTCAAGTTGGAAACAAGTCAAGACCATCCTTACGTATCCTTTCACTCACTTAGTTGCATCACAACAAATCAACCACATTCAAATCACCAACACTACTTCAAGATTTAACAATTTATTATAGGCGTGGTAGTGTAGTACTTACAGAATATAAAAGAAGAGCAAAGAAGTACTTACTTGGTTGATGGCCTTGAAAGGTGTTCTTGCAAAGTATAAGAGCAAAAGGAAAATTTTTGAGAGGATTTGGAGAGGTAGGCGGCGCCTAGGGTGAAGTTGCAATGCAATTTTGTTTTAAGACTAAGGTTCTATTTATAGGACAAGCTTGGGTCGGGTTTTGACCCATTTGGAATCGGGTTAGGGGGCCAAAAGGTGGGCATAGGCGGCGCCTAATGCTTTGCCTATGCTTGGCATAGGCGGGGCCTTTTGTAAAGCCTAGTTGGACATAGGCTTTGGCATAGGCGGCGCCTATGCTATGGCATTGTTGGGCATAGGCGGCGCCTATTCCGTGGCATTGTAGAATCCGAGACCAAAGGCTTTTGCATAGGCGGCGCCTATGCTATAGCATTGTTGGGCATAAGCGGCGCCTATGCTATGGTATTCTAGATTCTGAGAGCTTAGGCCATCGCATAGGCCATGCCTTGTTCGTTGCCTAGATTTTCATAGGCAATGCCTAACCCATAGCCTTTTCTTCTTCATTCCTAACTTACCACCTTCAACATGAACCGCTTCAAAATTAAAATTTGAAACCAATCTCCTCCTTTACACCTATTGTACCTACACTTACTCAAAAACAACAAAAATGATTAGAACGATGGGTTGCCTCCCATCAAGCGCCTTAGTTTTGGTCGTGGCTCGACAAAATCCTAGGAAAACAAAACAATTAAAATAATTAAAAACGATGGGTTGCCTCCCATCAAGCGCTTGATTTATTGTCACGATACGACATAGCTATCTCGATTACTTAGACTTCATCGAGATAGATGGTGGATCATTTTTTGAATGGATTCAGATGACAATGAGGCTTACTTGTAGGCATGCAATCTTCTTTGAGATGACCCTTGTGCATACATATCCCAGGAGGGATACCAATTATATCATCAATCTTCCAACCCATAGCTCTCTTGTATCTCTTCAGAGCAGAGATGAGAGCCTCTACATGCTGTTCACTTAAATCATCCTCCACACTCACAGGAAGTGTATGTCCACTTCCCAAGAACGCATACCTTAGATGTCTGGGGAGCTCTTCCAATTCTAGCACTGGTGGCTCTTTAATGGAAGTCTTCACTGTTGGTGAGGGTCGATGCTTAAGATCAAGGTCCAGATTCTTAGAAGCATGAGAATAGGACCCTATTCCTGTTAGAGCACAAATAGTTTCTTCATAATCTTGAGCCTCCTCACGCTCAAATTTCAGCAGCTCATCAGATAGTGACTCATCAGTAAGCTGCTTTTCTACAGATAATTCTTTGTCATCCTTATAATTAACTTCAGCTACAGAGAACACATCCATATCTTCGGGCTGCTTCATTGCTTTGCATACATCAAAATGGACCACTTTATTATTTAACCAAAATAAAAGCTCATTAGCTCTCATGTCAATAAGCACACTTCCGGTTGTGAGAAAAGGGCGTCCCAAGATTATGGGAACTTCAGAATCCACCTCGCAATCCAAAATAATAAAGTCTGCAGGAAAGATAAAGGTGGAAACCTTAACCAACACATCATTCAAGATACCCACAGGTCGTTTTACCGACCTATCTGCCATCACAAGCCTCATATTGGTTGGAGTAGGATCACCTAACCCCAACTTGTTATAGATGGATAGTGGCATCAAATTGATGCTAGCACCCAAATCGCACAATGCCTTAGCAAAATCCAACGATCCAATCGTGCAAGGAATAGTGAAAGCACCCGGATCTGCCTTCTTCTGTACTAAAGACCTCGTGGCAATCGCACTGCAATGATGCACATCATCTGCCAGTTCATAACTTACTGCCCGCTACTTTGTCAACAGGTGCTTCATGAATTTAGCATACCCAGGCATCTGCTCTAGCGCCTCCACCAAAGGAACATTTATAGTAAGCTGCTTCAACATAGTCATAAATTTACTGAACTTGGTATCATCAGCTCTTTTCTTTAATATTTGAGGAAAAGATGGTGGTGGATGGGTAATAGTTTTCTCCACGACTTTCTTTTCCTCTTGCTTTGGACTGACACTCTTTTCAGGCTGTGGACGTTGAGGGGTGACGTCATTGACGCCTTCTTCAGCTCTTTCGACATCTTTGCATTTGGCATCCATATCATCATCCGCTATATCCTCAACCTCCTGCTGGTCTTTGGATGGAGTTTTCAACACCTTACCACTCCTAGTAGTAATAGCCATGCATGTTCCATCGTTTCTTAGGTTTTGCACTGTGTCGCTAGGTAAGGTGCCAGATTTTCTTTGATTTAATGTAGCTGAAATTTGACTCAATTGTTGCTCCAGCTGTTTTATTGAAGTGGAATGCGAGTCAACCAATTGCTTCATTGAGGACAAATCATTTATTACTTCAGTTACTCCTGTGCTGGTTGCCTCCACTCCTTTCAATAGCTTCGCCATCATATCTTCCATTGACATCTTACCAGAGCCAGATGCAGCGGTGTCACGACTTCCAGGAGAAACATACAAACCACTCCTGTCAGTCTTATTCTTCCAGCTACCTTGATCACGGTCCTTGTTTCCAGATTTATCATAATAGTTCCGACCTTGGTTTCCTTGGCCAGTGCCTCGAAAACCCCCCTGATTGTTCAAGTAGTTGGCTTCTTCCTCAGAATCGGATTCGTCTCTTCCTTTTGACGCAACAGCTTTGACTTTTTCAGTCTTCCCTGATAATAAATGCTTGGTAAAAAGATCCATCTATGTTTTCATGTGCGCCATATCTTGATCGCGTTCCTCCTCTCTTTGCCTTTGTTCTGCACTTATGCCAATAGATATAGTAGGGCTTGTTACCTCAGAATCCCTGGTATGCCAAGCTCTACTTTGCTTTGTCATCCGGTCTAGCATATCGCTTGCCTGAACAAAGGTGAGGTCCATAAATGATCCTCTAGCCGCATTATCAACCACTGGTTTAGTTGTTGAATTCAAGGGTCTGTTTAGTATCTCCATCAAGTGGACATTGGTCATGTGATGGTTTGGGCACCTCATAAGCTTCTTCTTGAATCTCTCCCATGTTTTGTGGAGGGCTTCAGTTGGAAGCTGACGAAAGTTGCTGATTTCATCTCTCAATTGTGCTCTTTTGGATGGCGGAAAGAATCTTTCTAGGAAAGAGTCTTTCAATTGCCTCCAATTTGTGATAGAATCAGGAGTCATCCCGTTTAACCATATAGTTGCCTCCCCAGATAGAGATAATGGAAATAAGCGCAGCCGAATTGCATTCTGTCCAACACCTGGATTGTCGAACGACTTGCATGTAGAAATAAAGTTGACCAGATGCATATTCGGATCATCACCTGCAAGTCCAACGAATAATCCCTTGAGTTGAAATAACTGAATCATGGTGCTCGTGATGTTGAACTTGGCTCCGGGTGCCAATGGCGGAGGAATAATGGCTCCTGTGGCACCAGCTCCATCAAGATCATCATCATCGTCATCGAACGGTATTTGCACGGCTCGACGTTTAGGCCAAAATCTTGCTTGACGATCTCTTCTGTTTGTCGGTGTCGCCACTTCAGCATCACCCTAGGGTTTAGTAACTCATCATCAGCCAATTCCTCATCGTCAGGATCTGCTGCTCGCCCTGGGTTATCAAATTCTGTTGATGTACTTGAGCGGCGGCCAACGCAGCTAATCTAGCCTGCTCCTGTTGAGCAGCCCTTCTCTCAATGTCACGTTGCGCCTCCATCCTACCAATACGTTATGGTTCAAGGTTTATGGGTAATAATGGTTGTCCAGAACTTCGAGTGTTGGGCATGCACTGAACAAAAACCTGCAGAAAACATAAACAACAACTAAAAGTAAAGTACGAGAATCTTTGACCAAAGGGTCTAGTAGCTATCACAAACTTAGTTGACAACCGTATTCCCCGGCAACGGCGCCAAAATTTGATAATGCTCAAACTACAGCTCTCGTAAGAGTGTAAGCGGTCGTCGTCAAATATAGAACCCAGCTGGGTTGGGTGTCGAATCCCACAGGGAATACTTGGTCACTAAGTAAGCAACTATTATTAGACTTTTGATGAAAGTTTTGCGAATAAAAGGGGGGATTTTGTGCGTGCAAATAATGTAAATAAAATAGTAGAGTAAAAACGGAAAATAGAAAAGAAAAACGGAATGCTTGGTAGGTTTTAATCAATGAGAATTGAGAGTTAGGGTTATGTCCACCTTATGAGAATTGAGAGTTAGGGTTATGCCCAGGCGTCTTTCGACCATCAAGGACTATTTCACTTTAACTCTTTCGAGCTTAAAGCGTATCTAACGGTGCAAATTCTCCAAGAGGTTAATCCAGTTACGATACTAACTTTTAAACAGGGGTTGGTGCCCTATTTCCTTGACATTCTCTCTTTTCCAGACATGTAACTCTTCTTTCGAACAAGTTAATGCTATACTGGCGTATTCTATATGTTTGGAACCACAAGAATTTATATTAAGATGAAGAGAAGAATGATATAAGCAGCATACGTATCAAGAATTCACAAACTCATAGCAATAGATAGTATCTCATAAGGCTTCCATAACCCTAACAGAGAAGTTTAGCTATTCAGGAGTGCAACGGAAATCACAATAGACATTATCAGCATACCAAGATAAAAATCTCACGTGAAATGTATTTTGGTAGGGCTTGTGGCGTGAATTCTGTGCAAAATAGCGTTTCTCTTGTTATGAAAATTAAAAGTCGAATAGATGAAGAGAAGGGAAGAAGAATTAGTTGAAAGAGAATTGTTTTAATTGTAATAATGCTTAAATGATGAGAATAATAAAAAAACTTCAGCAAAATAGGGTATTTATAACACCCATATCCTATTCCTACTAAGCTACTGCATTACTTATCCTAATCCTACTCGGTTACTGCATTCCATATCCTAATCCTACTAAGTTACTGCTGATCCCCAAGTCTTTGTAAATGCTGTTTTTGCTCGGGACAAATTATCCATGCATCACTTTCAGTCCATAGGCGTCCAAACGCTGCTTTCCTTCTTTCGTGAAGCTTTCTTTGGCGTCAAGTTATCCATAAAATGCTCAAATCTTCATCATTTATACCTGAAAACTTGCTAATCATGTTTGTTAGCTCACTTACAGGAAAACAGACTAAAAGTGCAGGAATTATATATTTTGTCCTTAAAACATAGCTAAAATATGGGTAAATTATAGTACTTTAGGCGTGTAAATACGCCTATCATCAGCAGAGGGTTTGACGCTTAGTCGCAATCCGCGTATTATAGAACTCCGTAGCCAGGGTAGGTTGAGATATATTCCTGCCAGATATTATGAGGGTTGATACATCTCATTCTAGTTTTCCTACCAGCGAGGGTTGACAAAAGAGCTTCCAATTAGAGAGGGTTAACTCACAACTTGTCCTTACCCATGGCACGATATTGAGACCCTTCCAAATGAGGTTACAGGTTGGACCCTAATCTATTTAGAAAGGGGCATGTCGGTTAGATGATTACTTCCCACAGTCTTAGTTTTAGATTCAGTCATAGGATAGAACTCAGTTCAGTTTACAGATTTAGGACTGTCTGACACAGTCACTCCATTCAGTAGGAAACTCAGTATAGTTCCACAGAATCAAGACTATTAGATACAGTCATTTGGTTATCAGTATACTTAGATATCAATTAATCAGTATTCAGACACAGTATACAGTATTATCACGATCTTAGTTACAGTTTATGTATTCATGTATATACTCTCATCCAGTTATACTCATGTCATTCAGTTAGTATTGTTCACGCATATAAAGCCATGCATTTTAGCCTACCTCACTTAGAATACCAGTACATTCAAAGTACTAAAGTATACTTTTATCTTGCACTATGATGTCTTATATCATAGGTTCAAATATACAGGCTCCCGATCATTCCTAGTAGTTGCAGTTTTTCAACAGTCAAAGTTAGTAGTGAGTCCTCATAGTTCGAGTACATGATTTATATTTTAGCATTTCAATTTTATTTTAGTCGTCGGAGTTAGTTGGAACTCATCCCATCAACTCAATATTTTAGACAATTTAGAAGCTTTTCAGACTAGAGTATTTTCAAACAGATAATTCAATTTTGGTATTGATATATCATATTCAGTTTTATTTCATTATTGAACCTTATGGCATGTTTTTAGCCTAATTTCTGAAAATTACAGTATTATTATTCAGTTAATGCAGCAGGTACCAGTCATGGAATAGCTTGTGGTCCTTCGAAATTATGAGCACCGTATGACATTTAGGGTACAGACATGGGGCATTACAAATTTAGTATCAAAGCCTAAGGTTCAACAGAGTCCTAGGAAGTATGAAAGCCTCATCTAGTAGAGTATTGTGCATGGGTGTGTATTGTGCCACCCTTATGGATAGGAGGCTATTAGATATTTTAGGAAAAGTTTCCCTACTTTCAGTAATCATGTCGTGCGAGTGAGCATGATCTCAAGTTAAAATCTCAGTCTAATTTATCTCTTCCTCATGCTTTTAGAACATGTCTTCCAGAAAAGCTAACGAAAGAACTAACGAAAACCAATCATCCCCTCCGCACGTTCAGGCAGATTCCCTGGGTGAACATGTTTCTCACGCTGAGTTTAGAGCTGCCTTTACTGCCTTAGCTCATTCGATAGTTTCTTAGAACAATCAGTTAGCCGTTATCCTATCTAGGCTTATGGCTCATACTCCACCGATTAAGGAGGACAAATATAGGAAAAAAGGGAGAAAGAATAAGAGAGCCAAAACATATAGACAAAAGAGTGGCAGAACTAATCCCCTTTGTCTAAAATATGGCAAAAACCACCAGGGTATATGTAGGGATGACAATGGTGTATGTTTTAGGTGTGGTAAGTCAAGACACAGAGTCAGATATTGTCTCTAGTCAGGTTCTCAAGGTCAGTATAATCGTCCCCCAGCTCAGTCCGGTCACTCAAATCTGCAGGGTACCGCATCCATTGCCATCAGTGGGCAGCGATGCTCTTCAATCCCGATAGAATTAGGATGGTTCTCCTAATGTGGTCTCTGGTACGTTACAAGTTTATCATTTACATATTTATGCTTTGCTAGACCCAGGAGCTTCTTTGTCCTTTGTTACTCTTTATATAGCTGTTGACTTAGGAGTCAGTCTCGAAATCCTAGCACAGCCTTTCTCAGTCTCTACCTTCGTGGGTAAATCTATCATAGCCTGGAGGGTATATAATAACTGTTTAGTTATGGTATCTCAGAAAGTCACTTCAGTAGACTTAGTCAAATTAGAGATGATCGATTTTTGATGTCATTCTTGGCATGGATTATCTTTATTCTTTCTATGCCTCAGTTGACTACAAAAGCAAAATTGTCAAGTTTTAGTTTTGAAATGAACCCGTCCTTGAGTGGAGGGGTAGTACTTCAACACTTAAGGGTTAGCTTATTTCTTATGTTTGGGCAAAAAAAATGATATCTAAAGGATGTGTCTACCATCTCGTTCGAGTCCAGGACTCTATCTCAGAAACCCCTACTCTTGAATCAGTGTCAGTAGCATGTGATTTCCCAAATGTGTTTCTCGAAGATCTACCTAGAGTTCCTCCCGAAAGGGAAATCAACTTTGGAATAGACCTTCTTTTAGATATTCAGCCCATATCTATTTTGTTATACAGAATGGCTCCAGTAGAACTTAGGGAATTAAAAGAATAGTTAAAAGACCTCCTAGATAAGGGATTCATTAGACCCAGTATGTCCCCGTGGGGTGCCCTAGTTTTATTCATGCATAAAAAAGATGGTTCTCTCAGAGTGTGTATTGATTACCGTCAACTAAATAAAGTCACGGTCAAGGACAAGTATCCACTTCCCAAAATCGATGAATTATTTTGTCAACTTCAGGGTGCTGATTAATTTTCTAAGATAGACCTTAGATCAGGCTATCATCATCTTAGAGTCAGAGAATGTGACATCCCAAAGACAACTTTCAGAACTCGGTATGGTCACTTCGAATTCTTAGTTATGTTCTTTGGTCTTACCAATGCCCCAACAGCTTTCATGGATGTGATAAACCGTGTGTTCAAGCAGTACTTCAACATGTTCGTCATAGTCTTCATAGATGACATCCTTTTCTACTCTCGCAGTGAATATGATAATACAAATCATCTCAGAACTATATTCCAGACTATCAAAACCCATCAGTTATTATGATATCTATTCATATCTTACATGTCAGCTCTATGATCATAGCTCATACTCATGCACATTAGTAATTATGCACGCTTATAGTTACTAGTATAAGGAGTTCAAATTCACTTAATGTTATGAATCATGTTTTGTGAATGCAGAAACTCCAGACTCAGGTCATGCAGCTCATGAATCATGTACTCATGTCATGCTTTACAGTATGTTCAGTTTCCATAACTCATGTTATACCTCTAATGATCAGCAAATTCAATTATGTCATGTATATCCTCAGTTTAGGTCTCTTGGTGCATTTATGATGTAGACATTCTATTTCTCAGGACTTAGTAAGTGTCGAGTTTAGTATAGTATTCATTCATGCTTCAAGTCCTAATGTTTTAACCCTTTAGTGAACTCTTCTTATGAAATAATGTAGTGATGAGCAATTGCATCTTATGATAAACGAGGATGTAGTCATGAAGATAGGCTTAAATGTCAGGTTAGTGAAAGTAAATGGCTAGAAAAAAGTTGTATCCAGTTGCTGAAGAAGGAGGAGGGTAATCAGGATTTTTCATGAGATGAGAAGTTAAGAAAATGCAAAGTGAGTGTCTATTCAGACCCTTGATTTATATCAGTCTCCATCACATAGTTATCAAAACCCAACATTCAGTTCCAGTATGAGTCTCAGTGACAGTCTCAGTTATCATCTTGGTTACAGTTTTAGTCCCAGTCTTAGTCCAATAATTAGATCAAAAACTCTGTTCAATTTTAGGTTTGCTTGGGCATAGCATACAGTTATCAGTTATTCAGTTATCAATGTTTCAGTACCTTAGTTTACAAACTATTTTGGGATCATGTTACACACTTGGTATTGCATTCTTAGATTATACAGTTTTCATGAATTCATGCTCAATTATCTCATGTTACTTAGTCAGTCCCCTTCTCATATGCATAATACTCTACAGTTTCAGTCCAGTTATTCAAACTAAGTATAGTTTAGTCTTCCATGCCTAGCATTCAGCTATAAGATATTCAATTAATTGGATAAGTTAGTATGTTGATGCATTCGTTCTTAATGTCCATATGAATACTTACAGTAGTCTCAGGTGAAGTGTTGTAATGGGGTAGAGAGTATAGTTGAGAGAGTATTCAAGGAATATGTCTAAGCTTGAAAATTTGTAGTTGCAGTGCAAAGGCTTAATCACTGTCAAAATTCTTGATTATCAAATTTGTATACTAAGGAAAAAAAGTCCCTCTAGTCAAAGTTCTTTGGCGGAATCAGTCCGTTGAGGGAACTACTTGGTAAGCAAAGACAGACACGCAAACCAAGTATCCTCACTACTTCTCCGCAAACTTAGACTCAACCCAAGGTAACAGTTTTCCTTTGAATTACTTAATCTCATGTTAAAATATATCTACCAACTTGGTATCAATTATATTGCATACTCAGTCATGCATTCATGAATTAGTCCAGTCATGTAATAATGCATCAGACATGCATGTTCAGTTTATAAACTCAGCTTATCAATAATCTAAGCCATGCATTCATGAATCATGTTTAGCTATGTACTCATGCATCAGATATGCATGTTCAGTATGATAATTTAGTATATTAGTAATTCTGTCATAAAATCATGCTTCAGTTGTGCATGTCCAATGTCTAAATCCATTCTATCAGTATTCTCAGATTAATAAGTCTTATTCAAGGATGAATGTTCTCAAGGGGGAGATATTGTAAGAACCCACAAAATCTTAAGATCAACTCAGTCTTTTAAGCTCTCCAAGACGTCCCAGACTTAGAAAATTCAAGATAAGTATTCATACTTAGTATTAGTTTGTCCTTTGTAAGTTGGAAACTCTATTTCACGACTCTTATGACCTTAAAGTATTGATTTTTAGATTAATTCATGATCAGGAATGTCAGTAGGTGTTCCTAGATGAGTTTCATATTTTTTGCACCTCGTTTGAACCATGTTTTGTAATCCAAAATAGTGCATCAACATAGTCTTGGCGCGGTGCGTTGGCTATCGAATCAATCAATATTTTTCCTTGGCTCCCTGTGGCAATTTCTAGTGAACCAACGCAGACTCGATGCGGCGCATTGACTATCACATTATGCCAATGATGCAACACGTCATCCTATGCGTCGATTGTCTAGTTTTCAATATTAAAAAGCCATATCCTTAGGGGTATTTAGGTCTTTTTCCCACCCCTATTCAGCCTTAAAATACGAGATTTAGCCCGCATTGAGTGAAGTATACTTACTTTCTCTCAAATTTCTCAAGAGCAAAAACCCTAGGTTATTGAATTTCAAATTCAAGTCTCAAGATTCCACCGTTAATCTTCAAGAATTTACCAACCAAGGTATGTTAGGTGTTCATCCAAGGGTTCCTTCCACCCTTGGAATCCAAGAAGCTCTTTTAAACTTCAAGTAGTTTGATTTCATGCTTTCCATGATTTGGATTCAAGTGTATTCATGATTATAATGTTGATTGAATTTCTATTCCATCATTAAGTGCAAGATTTATGTAAAAACAATTATCATGTATGTAGTATCACGTGAATTTATGTTAAAGCCCTGATATTATGATGCTCATGTGTTGATTAGTACTTGTGCATATACAAGGCCTTCCAAGTGTTTGATGAGTTGTTCATGAGAATTAAATAATGAAATTATATCATGATATCATGTATTCAAGTTCATGTCATGCAAGTGTTTGCTAGAGTGTCCCAATGAATGAATGATGATCAAGTAGTTATTTATTATATTTTAAGAATGTGCCATGTCTTTTAATTTATGCTATCGAGTCCTGGAGGTATTTAATACACGATAATTTAGCTGATTACCTAGAGCCAAAGTCTGTCTCAATATAGTATCAGTCATGTCATCATCAGTAGTACTCTCAGTCAGTTACAGAACTCAGGAAAAACTCAATAGACTTAGTATTAGTCTAGTCCAGTTCAGTATTCAGTTCAGACCTCTGTAAATTCAGCCAGTTCATAGAATTCAGTAGTATTTCATCAGTCAATGGAACTTAGTGAACTTTGTCTAGTTCAGTTAGATAGTATAATCAGTAACAGTTCAGTCAAGCCTAGTATGAACTAAAAATCAATTTAGTGTCTATTCAGTTAGAGTAGGATACAACACCGAGTTAACCCAGGGATGGAGGCATTCCTGCCAGCAGAGGGTTTGACCCCTAGTAGATCTCCCTGTGCTACAGAACTACGTAGCCAGCGTAGGTTGAGATATATTCCTGCCAGATATTATGAGGGTTGATACATCTCATTTGAGTTTTCCTGCCGGCGAGGGTTGACGAAAGAGCTTCCTATTAGAGAGGGTTAACTCATAGCTTATCTTTACCTAAGGCACGATATTGACACCCTTCCAACTAAGGTTACAGGTTGGACCCTAATTTATTTAGAAAGGGGCATGCCAGTTAGATGATTACCTCCTACTATCTCAGTTTCAGATTCAGTCTCAGTACAAAACTCAGTTTAGTTCTACAGATTTAGGACTGTCAGACACAGTCACTCCGTTCAGTACGATACTTAGTATAGTTCTATAGAATCAAGAATGTCAGATACAGTCATTCATTTATCAGTAATTCTATATCAGTATACTCAGATATCAGGTAATCAGTATTAAGACTCACTATACAATGTTATCATATTCTTAGTTATATTTTACGTATTCATGCATGTACTCTCATCCAGTTATACTCATGGCATTCAGTTAGTATTGTTCATACATATGAACCCATGAATTTTAGCCTACCTCACTTAGCATACCAGTACATTCAAAGTACCGATGCATACTTTTCTCTTGCACTATAATGTCTTATATCATAGGTTCAGAGACATGAGCTCCCGATCATCCCTAGTAGTTGCAGATTTTCAGCAGTCAGAGTTAGTGGTGATGTAATACACCAAATTTTTCCTAAGCTTAATTTCTCCTAAAGAAGGTTAAGGAGTGACTTCCTAAGTGAGTATCATTTTAACTATAAAGAATTTCCCTAATTTCAACTTTTTATCATATGGAAAATTTGATAAGCTTTCCGTTGATATAAGATTTGCCCAAATCCGATGACTGAGTAAGAAATGACAACTACTTTTAGTCCTAATCATAAAACAACGTCATTTTAGTGTTTCTCGCATCGCGAAGAGGGTCTATTTTGACAATTGTCAAATTCCAGTGGAACTCTGCGATAGTAACATATCACGAAGGACCCTAATTTCTCAATAGTTAATTTTTAGTGGCCTAGCCCAATAATAATGCGTTGTACTGAAGTTCCAGGTCCTAACCAGTGGGACAATACGATGGCTCCATGTTGCGGTGACTCCCAGATTCCCATTTATCAGTTTCCAATGAGCCACCGCAATAGTGGCGCATCACGATGGCCCATAAAATTGGGTTCCCAATTCAATTTTTCCAGCTTCATACAGAAGTTAATAAGGGCACTTTGGACCTTTTCCAAGCCTCTTAAACCGTACAAACACCGAATTAAAGTCATTTACAAGATTTCTATGAAGTTTTTGTCAAGTTTTCTCTCAATAAAAACCTTAAGTATCCAAAACCTCTTCCAAGGATCTCAAGGATCCACCATAGATTTTTTAAATTGATCAAGATTCAAGGTTCTCAAGTCAAGGGCTTCAAGAACCCTCATTCAAGAGTACGAATATAGTTTCAAAAGCGAGAGTTCATCCAAATCTATTAATTCAAGGTTTGTGGGGTTTTGAACAAGGGTAATCCTTTCACCCCTATGTCCAAAAGGCTTATTTAAACTATAATTTTCTGCAATTTATAGATTTTACAGTAAATTGAATTGATGTTACCCATGAATTAAGAGTATAATGGAATGATTTTTTACATGTGAATTAAGAGTCATAGAGTTTTGAAATCCACTCTATCACATGAGATTACATATTTGATTATTGGGTTCTTATGAACCATAAGATTATTTTGAAAGTGGATTTTCATGATATGAGCACGATAAACTAAATGATGTAGTATTTAGCATTGAGTTGAGTAATTTACTATTATTTCTTACTACAGAACTACGTTCCACCATGGGTTTGAGATTTTGGCCTGAGGCTGAAATGATTGGGCCGGAGGCCGAGATAAGTGATCACTGAGTTGAGGTTATACTTCTTGGCAAGAGTATGATGCCTCTCCCCAACATGAGTTTTCTTCTTTAGGAGGACAAGACCTTGGACTCTATGTAGCTCGCATGGTTTATGTCGGTTAAGAGAACCTCCCTAAACTAAAGTATTTTCCATTGAGATATAATATTTTTCCCTAAAGCATTGGGATGAGATATTTTCTAAAATTAATGAACTGCTTTGAGTGTTTTCCAAATAAGGAAGCAATTTTCTCTACTAATACTAGTTGATCACCGATTTTCAAACCAAAGTTATATGATTCTGAGTTCCAAGTATGTGTGTTCAAATGCGTTATAAGTTCTTGATCATTAAAGAAGTTTTACTCCCCATGATATACATGCATGAGTTAAAAGTATTGTTTAAAGTTTCCTTTAGCCTATGATTAATGAGAATAAGAGAAGAGTACAAATTTTAAAGCCAAAGTATAATGAATCACTAGATTTGTGTTACATGATTCATTCTACATGATTAATGAGCTTTACATTTTAGACTTATTCAAGCTATGTGAGTCATTCCTATTTGCATAATTGATTTGATTAAAGAGTATTGATATTGTTTTATGTAAATTCATACACTCCCATATACTTAGTATATCCCCAAGTGTTGATCCACATATACATCTATGTGCTATATTATTTTATAATATAGGTTTAGGATCTCTGTCCTAGCCTTGTCAGTGATTTTCGAGTACCTTTTATCTATATTTTTCCATTGGTGAGTCCTCATGGTTCAGATATTTCAATACTTGAGTGTTTACGTTATTACCTTCAGTTCAGGTTGAATTAGTTGAGGACCTGTCCCAATGGCTCTCTAGTTCATGGAGTAGTAGAGGCTTTGTCAGCTAGTTATTAGACTGTGGTTGTGTTGAGATTTCCAGTATTGTGGTCGTTTGGACCAAGTATTACCTTATTAGTTGCTTTCATTTGATATGACAGTGCCAGTGTTTTGTATATTCCTTCTTGAATGAGTTATTATGAGGAGTGATAGTCTCAAAGGGTTAGCTTGGGGCTACTTGTAGCCCTAAGCACCGTGTGATATCCCGAGACCTATTTTGGAGGTGTTACAAACTTGGTATCAGAGCCTAAGGTTTTATAGGAGTCCTAGAAAGTCTGACAAACAGCGTTGAGTAGAGTCTTGATCATTGGTGTATAGCGCGCCACATCTATGAGCAAGAGGATACAAGATGTTTTAGGAAAAAGTTATTTCTTTCTTTTAGATTTCACCGTGCCTACAGTTGTCCCTCTTATATAATAATTCGTACTCTCCTATTTCAATAAGTGTCTCTCCGATGAGCGGATGCCTACAAAAACAATGATGAGTAACACCAGCCCATTGATTCCTTGAATGAGACAGTGTCTCATGCTGATTTTTTGGAAGTCTTTCAGGCATTAGCCTAAACAGTTAACGCTAATGGTTGGGTAAATAACCAAGCCGCAGTTGCAAATCAGCAGGGAGGTGATGTAGCTGCTTCTAGGCTCCGTGATTTCATATTGATAAATCTACTAGAGTTTTATGGGTCCAAGGCAGGTGAGGACCCATTTTTGTACCTTGAGGAGGTGAGAAAGATCATGCAGGTGATGCATGTTTCTGAGGAAGAAAGTGTTGAGTTGGCATCTTATAGGGTAAAAGACATAACTTATAACTGGGTTGTATTATGGAGGAAAGGTTGAGGTGAGGATGCTGCTCCTATGACTTGGCAGCTGTTCTAAGATGTATTTTTGGACAGGTTCTTTCCGCTTGAGATGAGGGAAGCAAAGATTGAGGAGTTTATGAACATGAGGTAGCACTCCATGACTATTAAGGAGTACTGTTTGAAGTTCAACCAGTTGGCCAAGTATACACCAGATTTGATTTTTGACACCTGAGCTAGTATAAGCAAATTCGTGACATGTGTTTCTGGTTTGGTATTGAAAGAGTGTAGGACTGCGATGCTGCATAGAGATATGGATCTGTCTTGGTTAATGATGCATGCACAGTAGAAAAATACAGATAAGATTAGAGAGAGAGATATAATAAGGGGTAACAAGAGAGCTAGATCTGAGTAGTATAAGTATAGTCAACCTAGGTTCCATAGAGGAAACCGCCCTCAATTTCAGAGACATTCGTCTATTCTAGTGCCTTTATCAGCTATTGCAGCCGGGCCTAGAGACAGGCAGGAGCAAGGGAGCAGGTCTTTTATGTCTAGGTCATAGAACAATGTTGGTAGCATGCACCATTATCCTCCTTATGCTAAGTGTGGTAGGGATTATCCCGATGAGTGTTTCGCAGATTTGAGGGGTTGTTTTGGTTGTGGAAAGCAGGGCCACAAACTCAGAGATTGTTCGCATAATAGGTAAGGAACCAGAGATGCTCGACCTCAGGCACAGACTACTAGTACACCCACTCCTGTCCCTTGTCCCGCCCCTATTCAGGGCGCTTCATGTAGCACTACTGGCGGTCAGTGCTAGAACAGATTCTATGCCTTACCATCCCATCAAGAGCAGGAGGACTCTCTCGATGTTGTTACTAGTATGCTTTGCGTCTTTTGTTTTGATGTTTATGTGTTGTTGGAACCCGTGTTAAGTCTTTCTTATGTGACCCCACTTGAGGCAGTGAATTTCAAAATGAGTCCTAAAAAGATTCCTTAGCCTTTTCTAGTCTCCACACCAGCAGGGGATCCAGTTGTTGCTAAAAAAGTGTATAGAGATTGTCCTGTTACTATTTTTCATAGAGTCATACTTTCTGATTTAATAGAGTTAGACATGGTGGATTTTGACCTTATTATGGGTATGGATTGGCTTTATTTTTGTTATGCGTCTATAGACCGTCGTACCTATTTTGTCAAGTTTTAGCTCCCCAATGAGCCAATTTTTGAGTGGTCCAGGAGTTCGGTATCTCCCAAGAGTCATTTTATCTCCTATCTCAAAGCAAAAAAGCTAATATCCAAGGGTTGCATCTATCACCTAGTTAGAGTCTAAGACACTAAGTTCGAGGCTCTAACTATTTAGTCAATCGATATTGTTAATGAGTTTCCTGATGTTTTATTGGAAGAACTCCCAGGGGTACCTCCCGATAAAGAGATAGAATTTCGGATTGTCCTTCATCCTGACACTCATCCCATTTCTATTCTTCCATAACGTATGGCACCTGCTAAGCTTAAAGAGTTGAAAGAGCAACTCAAAGATCTTTTGGACAAAGGTTTCATAAGGCCAAGTATTTCTCCTTGGGGCACACCTATTTTATTCGTGCAGAAGAAAGATGATTCTTTATGTATGTGCATTGACTATCGTCAGCTTAACAAGGTCACAGTAAAAAATAAGTATCCTCTTCTGAGAATTGATGACCTGTTTGATCAGTTGCAAGATGCAAGTTATTTATCCAAGATAGGCCATAGATCCGGCTATCATCAACTTAAAGTAAGGGAATGTGATATTCCAAAGACAGCCTAGCAAACCCGCTATGGTCACTTTGAGTTTCTAGTCTTGTCTTTTGGGCTAACCAATGCCCCAACAACTTTTATGGACCTCATAAATTAAGTGTTCAAGCAATATCTTGATATGTTTGTCATAGTGTTCATAGATGACATCCTTGTCTACTCCCGCAGTGAGCATGATCATCAGATCACCTTAAAACTATCTTGCAAACTCTTAGCGGTCACCAGTTGTTCGTCAAATTTAGTAAGTGTGTATTTTGGTTATGGTATATAGCCTTTCTGGGTCATGTTGTTTTAGCCAAAGGTATTAGAGTTGATTCCTAAAAGATAGAAGCTATTAGAAATTAGCCTAGACCTATCTCTTTGTCTGATTTAGAAGTTTCTTGGGTCTAGCGGGCTACTACCAACATTTCGTTAAAGGTTTCTCCTCTATTACATCTCTCATGACCCGATTGACCCAAAAGAAAGTTAAGTTCCAGTGGTCAGATTTTTGTGAGAAGAATTTTCAGGAGTTGAAGACTTGACTTACTTCTGTCTTTGTGTTGACTTTTCCTAATGGTACAAATGATTTTGTGGTGTATTGTGATGCCTCTAGAATTAGTTTGGGTTGTGTGTTGATGCAAAGAGGTAAAGTTATAGCCTATACCTCTAGATAGTTAAGTTGCATGAGAAGAATTACCTAACCCATGATCTTGAGTTAGCTGCTGTGGTCTTTGCTTTGAAAATCTAGAGACACTATTTTTATGGTGTTCATATTGATGTGTTTACTCATCATAAGAGCCTGAAGTATGTGTTTACTCAGAGAAAGTTGAATCTTAGGAAGAGGAGGTGGTTAGAGTTGTTAAAAGACTATGATATGAGTGTGTTATATTACCTTGGCAAAGCCAATGTAGTTGCAGTTGCCCTTAGAAAATTGTCTCTGGGTAGTGTTGTTTATGTAGAGAAAGGTAAGAAAGAGTTAGCTTGTGATTTGAATTATCTGGCTAGATTGGGTGTTAGGTTGCTTGATTCAGCTGAGGGAAGTACATTGGTCCAAAGCAATTTTGAATCCTCTTTAGTTTTAGAAGTGAAGGAGAAGCAAGATAGAGATCCTAGTTAGGTCAGACTGAAGGAGTCAATTAAGTACAAAAAGGTAGAGGTCTTCTCCTAAGGGGGAGATGGTGTGCTGAGATTGCAGGGTAGATTGTGTGTTCCTTGTGTAGATGATCTAAGGCAGAGAATTATGGCTGAAGTGCATGGAGCGGGATATTTTATTCATCCTGGCGCTACCAAGATGTACTGTGGCTTGTGGGAAATCTATTGGTAGAGTGGTATAAAGAAGGATATAGCTGGGTTTGTAGCAAAGTGTCCAATATGCCAATAGGTTAAGATAGAGCACCAAAGACCTGGTGGTGTGATGCATGAGTTTGGTATTCCCACTTGGAAGTGGGAAGAGTTGAATATGTATTTTGTGACTGGTTTGCCTCTTTTGTGACCTCATCATGATTCTATTTGGGTTGTTGCAGACAGATTGACTAAGTTAGCGCATTTCTTACCTGTGTATATATCTTATACAACTGAGGATTATGATAGATTGTATATTCAGGAGTTGGTCAGGTTGCATGGAGTCCTCTTTTCTATCATTTTGAATAGGGGTACTCTGTTCACTTCTCAGTTTTGGAGAGCTTTCCAGAGGGGTCTTGGCAACCAAGTTCATTTAATTTATGCATTTCATCCGCAGACTGATGGTCAGGCTGAGAGGAACTTCCAAACTTTGGAGGATATGTTGAGGGCATGTACTCTAGATTTCAAAGATAGTTGGGATGATCATTTTCCACTGATTGTGTTTTCATATAACAATAGTTACCATGCTAGCATCGAGATGGCACCATTTAAGGCTTTATATGGTAGGAGATGTAGATCTCCCATAGGTTGGTTTAAAGTGGGTGAAGCTACTTTGGTTAGACCTGATACAATATTTCAGGCTATGGAGAAGGTAAAGTTGATTAGAGAAAGGCTGAAGACAGCTCAGAGTCATCAAAAGTTGTATGCCGATGTGAGGAGAAGGGATCTTGAGTTTGAGGTGGGTGATTTAGTGTACTTGAAGATTTTACCCATGGAAGGGGTGAAGAGGTTTGGTAGAAAGTGCAAGCTTAGCCCCCATTATGTTGGCCCCTATAGCGTCTTGAGACATGTTGGTAAAGTAGCCTATGAAGTTGAGTTGCCCGCAGAGTTGTTGCCGTTCATCCTATTTTTCATGTCTCCATGCTTAAAAAGCATATCGGTGATTCCCTTGTAGTAGATTCTTCAGAGAGTACTGATATTCAGAACAGTCTTTCATTTGATGAGATTCGTGTTGAAATTCTAGAGTTTTAGATTTGTGGACTGAGGAACAAAGAAGTTCCCTTGGTCAAAGTTTTAAGGAGGAACCAGTCAGTTATGGGCGCTACTTGGGAGGCAGAAGCAGACGTGTGATCCAAGTACCCGCACCTCTTTTCCTCGAGTTCAGATCAAGATGAAGGTAATATTGTTCCTTAATTAAGCCATTCTAATCTAAAGTTTCAGTTATGTATCTACCCTTATTAAGTTTATGCATTCTCTAAAGTATTCAAGAGTTTAGAAAGACATAGAGTCAGTTTAACGAGTTCTTCAAGCTTTACGTAGTCAATTTCCTCTGTGCTCTTCTCTTAACTAGCAACATTCATGGACGAATGTTTCCAAGGGGGAGATATTGTAATACCTCAAATTTTTCCTAAGCTTAATTTCTCCTCGATAAAGTTAAGGAGCATTTTAACCATATAGAATTTCCCTAATTTTGACTTTTTATCATATGAGAAACTTGATTAGCTTTTCGTCGATATAAGATTTGCCCAAATCCAATGCCCGGGTAAGAAGTTATGGCTAATATAATTCCTAGTCGTAAAACAACGTCATTTTAGTGCTTGTCGCGTCACATAGAGGGTCTATTTGACAATTGTCCAATTCCAGTGGAACTCTGTGATAGTGGCACGTCGTGGATAACCCTAATTTCTTAATAGTCAATTTTCAGTGTCCTAGCGCAATTATGATGCGTCATGCTGAAGTTCCAGGTCCCAACCAGTGGGACAACGTGATGGCTCCGCATTGCGGTGACTCCCAGATTCCCATTTGTCAATTTCCAGTGAGTCACCATGATAGTGGCGTGTCATGGTGGCCCATAAAATTGGGTTCCCAGTTCAATATTTACAACTTCGTACATAAGTTAAAAAGGACACTTTGGACTTTTTCTAAGCCTCTTAAACTGTACAAGCACCAAATTAAAGTCATTTACAAGCATTCTATGAAAATTTTCTCAAGTTTTCTCTCAACAAAACCCCTAAGTATCCAAAACCTCTTCCAAGAATCTCAAAGATCCACCATAGATTTTCTAAATTGAGTCAAGATTCAAGGTTCTCAAGTCAAGGGCTTCAAGAACCCTCATTCCAGAGTATGAATAGAGTCCCAAAAGTGAGATTTCATCCAAAGCTTCTAATTCAAGATATGTGGGGTTTTGAACAAGGGTAATCTTTTCACCCTTGTACCCAAAGGCTTATTTAAACTATAATTTTCTGCAATTTATGAGATTTTACATGGAATTGAATTGGGATTTTCACCCATTGTTATTGGTTGTAAGCTTATGATGTTACCCATGAATTGAGAGTCTAATGGCATGATTTTTTTTATATGTTTTCTTGAGAAATTGAAGCTGGTTTTATACCCCATAATTTTAATCCTCGAGAAGCTTATTTGAAATATTGAAGTATATGAGTATGTTGATATTTTGAGACAAATTGCTGTAAGTTTGAGATTTCTACATGAATTATGAATCTATATGCTATCTATTATGCATTATGATGAGTCTTAACTTGAGATTGAATTATGGGTCATTACGCCCTACTTGAGATTTGTAATTTTATAAACTATTGTGCTATAAGCACCCGTGATTTGAGTATTTTGATATTATTGAGAAATATTTTGACCTAATGGTCATAGAGTTTTGGCATCCACTCTACCACATGAGATTACAGATTTGATTATCGGGTTCTTATAAACTATAAGATTATTTTGAAAGTGGATTTTCATGAGATGAGTGAGATAAACTAAAGACAGTAGTATTTAGCACTGAGTTGGGTAAGTTACTATGTTTCTTACCCCAGAACTACGTGCCATCGTGGGTTTGAGATTTTGGGCCTGAAGCCGAGATGATTGGTCCTGAGGTCGAGATAATTGATCACTGAGTTGAGGTTATACTCCTTGGCAAGAGTATGATGCTTTCCCCAATGTGAGGTTTCTTCCTTAGCTCGCATGGTTTATGTAGGTTAAGAGAACCTCCCTAAACTAAAGTATTTTCCATTGAGATAGAATATTTTTCCTTAAAGCTTTGGGATGAGATATTTTCTAAAATGAATGAACTGCTTTGAGTATTTTCCAAAGAAGGAAGTAGTTTTCTCTACTAATACGAGTTGATCACCGGTTTTCAAACCAAAGTTATATGATTCCAAGTTCCAAGTGTTTGAGTTCAAAAGAGTTATAAGTTCTTGAGTATTAAAGAAGTTTTACTCCCCATGAGATATATGCATGAGTTGAAAGTATTGTTTAAAGTTACCTTCAACCTATGAGTAATGAGCATAAGAGAAGAGTACAAATTTTAAAGCCAAAGTATAATGACTCACGAGATTTGTGTTACATGCTTCATTCTACATGATTTATGAGCTTTACATTTTAGACTTATTCAAGCCATGTGAGTCATTCCTATTTGTATGCATAATTTGATTAAAGAGTATTGATATTGTTTTATGTAATGTATAAACCCCCATATACTCAGTACATTCCCAAGTGCTGATCCACATATATATCTATGTGCTATATTATTTTATAATATAGGTTTAGGATCTCCGTCCTAGCCTTGTCAGTGATTTTTGAGTACCTTTATCTATATTTCTCCATTGGTGAGTCCTCATGGTTGGAGGGGCTATCTTTAGATGTTTCAATACTTAAGTGTTTATGTCATTACTTTCAGTTCTGTTTGAGTTAGTTGGGGACCTATCCCAACAGATCTCTAGTTCATGGAGTAGTAGAGGCTTTATCAAACTAGTTATTACACTGTGGTTATGTTGAAATTTCTAGTATTGCGGTCGTTTGGACCGAGTATTACCTTCGTATTTCCTTTCATTTGATCTCACAGTGCCAGTGTTTTGTATATTCCTTCTTGAATGAGTTATTTTGAGAAGTGATAGGTTCAAAGGATTAGCTTGGGGCTACTTATAGTCCTAAGCACCGTGTGATGTCCCGGGACCCATTTTCAGGGCGTTACAGTTGAGTCCTCATAGTTCGAGGATATGATTTTTATTTTAGTATTTCAGTTTTATTTCAGTAGCCGGAGTAAGTTGGGAACTTGTCCCATCAATTCCACATTTCAGACAGTTTAGAGGCTTTTCAAACTAGAGTATTTTCAGGCATACGTTTCAGTTTTGGTATTGTTATACCGTATTTTGTTTTATTTTAGTATTGAATATTATGGCATGTTTTTCGCCTGATTTCCATATATTACAGTATTATCATTCAGTTAATGTAGTAGGTACCAGTCATGGGTTAACTTGTGGTCCTTCAGGATTATAAGCACCGTGTAGCATCTAGGGTACAGACCCTGGGCATTACAGAATCGGTCCCTACAGGAAACTGGCAGGACAATAATCTCCTAGATCAGTTTTCGGTAAAAGAAGCCAGTACAGTATGTTATATCATCAACAGGTGTCTGATCAGACCTATTTTGAAGATAACTTCCTATGAAATCTGGAGAGAAAAAAATCCAACATCGCTACTTCCATCCCATAGGCTGGAAATGCTTTATTCACAATAATGGTAAGAATACCCTAGGAAAATTCAACCCATAAAGTGACGAATGTATTTTCCTTGGGTACTCTCCCACTAGTTGTGCTTACAAGGCTTTTAATAAAAGAACTCTATGTGTTGAGGAATCTATGCACATTGTTTTTGATAAATATAACCACCTCCCCATGATTATAAGTTTAGTTGAAGAGTAGGTGAGTACTATACAGACTAGAGAAAATCACAGCACAACTCCAGAGCCAACCCAAAATATGTCGACTATATCCTCGATGGAGTCGACTCCCACAACTGAAATAGTGCAACCAAATATTCTAAAAGAAGGGAAGTATGATGCCAGCTATCCAAATAAACTCATCATCAGAAATCCTAAAGATAGAGTACAAACTAGAGCATTATTAATGAGAAAGTATCCATTTCCCTTGTGTCCCAAATCGAGCCAAAGAAAACCGATAAAGCTTTCAACGATGAATCATGGGTTGAAGCTATGAAGGAAGAACTAGAACAATTTAAACATAATCAAGTTTGGACTCTAGTTGAAAGACCAAGAAACTGCTTAGTAAGTGGAAACAGATGGGTCTAGAGAAATAAGGTAAATGAAGAAGGTAAAGTTATCAGAAATAAAGTCAGGCTTGTAGCTTAAGGATACTCTCATCCGTAAGGTATTGATTATGATGAAACCTTCGCCCCCGTGGCAAGGTTCAATATGAATCTTATTAGCTTTTGCCATGTTCAAATGTTTTAAGTTATACCAAATGAACATAAAAGGTGCTTTCTTAAATGGGTTTATTCATGAGAAAGTTTCTGTAAAACAACCTCCTAGATTTGAAAATCCCTCATTTCCAAATAATGTTTTTAAGTTATCAAAAGCACTCTACGAACTCAAACAAGCTCCAAAATCTTAGTATGAGAGATTGAGTACTTTTCTATTAAAAAATAATTTTCAATGGGGTAAAACTGACACAACTCTATTTCATTCAAAAGCTTGATTCAAATCTCCTCATTGTGCAAATTTACTTTGATAATATCGTCTTTGATAGTTTTGACATCTCTATGTGCAAGAATTTTGCTAATTTGATGAGAGGAGAATTCGAAATGAGACTTACGGGTGAGCTCATATTCTTTCTAGGACTATAAATCAAGCAAACTCCCAAGGTCACCTTAATCAGTCAAACCAAATACATGAAAAAACTCATCAAAAAATTCTACATGGAAAAGGGAAAGGCCTATGGAATACCCATGAGCCCATACACAAGCATTGATTCAAACCTGGACGGAAAAGATATTTATGAAAAAATGTACGGAGGAATAACCAAATATTTACTCTACTTAACTGCAAGTCAACCAGATATCATGTTCATTATGTGTAAATGTGTCAGATTTCAGTGACTCCTAAGTAATCTCATCTCACTGCCATCAAATAAGTCATCTGATATCTAATAGGAACTCAAGACCTTGGTTTATAGTATCTCTTCTCCTTATACTTTGATTTAATTAGATATTCAGATGCTGATTTTGTAGGAGGCAAGAGTGACAGAAAGAGCCCCAATGGAACATGTCAAATTCTTGGTGATGCTCTTATTCCATAGCATAGCAAAAAAACAAAATTCGATTGCTTTCTCGACCATAGAAGTAGAATACGTAGCTGTTGGAAGCTATGGAACTCAAGTCTTATCGATTATGCATCTGCTTCTTGAATTTGATTTATCTTTTGAATCTGTTCCTATTATGTGTGAGAACACCAGTTCCATCATCCTATATAAGTATATTGTGCATCACTCTATTTCTAAATATATTGATATCAAACATCATTTCACTCGAGACCATGTAAAAAATGGTGACTTTTGCCTAAAATTTGTTGACTCCAAAAATCAACTAACAGATATCTTTACAAAACCTCTGCTAGAAGAAAGATTTTGCTCTTTATGAAAAAGTCTTGGTATTCTTAGCATTCATGATATTTAACAAAAGAAAAACTGCTTTATTTTTGGTGCATTTCTCTGTCTGCACATTGCCTGTGTATTGTTTCTTTTTGATTATGTCAAAGAGAGAGAAAAGCAGGAATATTAGAGTAGCCTGGTAGCCTACCAGTCAGGGGGAATAGAGAAAGTTCACAAGTCATCTAATACTTACACAAGTTAGGGGGAGCAAGCTAACAAAAAGGGAAGTTAACTAATGTTTACTCTTATTGTCATTAACAAAAAGGTGGAGATTGTTAGTCTCTTAAGTTTATGTTTTAATAATGACAGACAAACAAGTCTATCTGTGCAGCTGCTAAAGATAATGGAAGTCGGTCCCAAAAATATAAGGACATAAAAAATGGAAGGACATCCACGTATCCAAAGAAAATCAATCACAACAAGAACAAATGGAAGGAGAATCTCAGCTCCAATTCATCTCAAGATATTGGAAGATATGGAAGATCACGACATGGCAAATAGAACCAAAAAATAATTCAAGAATATGGATAGCAGATCAATAAAATATCATAGAAATAGAAGAAGGATCACAATCCTAAAATCAAGGCATACTATATCAATCAGGAAGAAAAGATCACAACCACATTTGGAAATAAATCAATCTCTATAAAACTAAAAAGAAAAATAGATCACGGACATATCTAATATAGATATGATCCAAAGACACATATGTATATATCTGATATGTACATATCATACAACTATATTCCTTAATCAAGAATTAATTTAAATCCTTGATTGAGAAGAAATATCTTAGGTTTCCTTATGAAGAGTCACTGCCAAAGACTATAAAAGAAGAAGACCGAAGGGTGACACTACTTACACAACTTCAAAGAGAAAATTCAAAGTGTCTAATTCTTAGTCTTACAAAGCTCTATAACTTTAGTTTACAATTGTTATATAAGGAGTAGGATTGAGTAAACTTTGTAACATTAGCTAAAGTTGTGTCACAAGATCTGAAAAGCAAAATAAGTCTTCAGAACTTGTTTTCAATCATTGTACTCGAGCCAAACTTTCAACAATCTAAGAAAACTTTAAAACTCAAGGGGATTGGACATAGGCACTACATTGGTGTGCCGAACTAGGATAATCTTTATTTTGTTACTTTACTTCATGTTACTTTCTTGCTTAACTATTTTTGAATTTGATTTTTTTATAAAGTGTTCTAATCAGCAGGCGAGTCTACTGTGAAGGGTTAGTATTTGATTCATAGAAGAAAAATTTGAATTCACCCCTATTGAATTTCAATCGTCATGGCCAAGCCCTGGTTTGGGTCGTGACAAAGGGGTTGGGAGTCTTATCTTGCTTATATTCATGATGTATGTAGGAGAATCCATTGCTTGATTATGCTTTTATAGTATGTGTTTTTTCTGATGTTTTTCCTATCATTATACCTAGCTTTCCTGTTGACTGTGATATTGAGTTTATAATTGATCTTGGTTCCAGACACCCAACCTATTTCTATGGAACCTTATTGTACAAATCTTGCAAGCTTAAGGAGTTGAATTCTTAGCTTCAGGACCTTCTGAGTAGGGTTTTATTTGGCTCAGTCTGTCTCTTTGGAGCTTCTCTGTTATTTGTGAAATAGAGAGATGGTTCTATGTGTATGTGTATGTGTATTGACTACAACCATCTAAATAGGGTGATAATGAATAATAAGTATCTTATACCTCATATTGATGATTTATTTGACCAGCTTCAGGGAAAGAGAGTGTTTTCTAAGATAGACTTGAGATCTAGTTACCATTAATTTAGGATTTATGCTGAGAACATCCCTTAGATAACCTTCAAGACTCGCTATGGCCATTATGATTTCTTGGTAATGTCTTTTGGTTTGACCAATGCCCCAACTGCATTCATAGATTTTATGAACCGAGTGTTTAGGCACTAATTGGACTCATTCATGATCATTTTTATTGATGATATCCTTGTGTATTTAAGGAGTAGGGAGAATCATAAAAAACACTTGAGGATTGTGCTCCAGACATTGAGTGATCATAGGTTTTATTCCAAATTCTCAACATATGTGTTTTTTCTTAAGTCTATTACATTACCAGGGCATGTGGTGTCTAACGATATGTTTATGATGGATTAAACAAAAATTTAAGCTATTCATGATTGGGATAGACCTACATCTCTAACCGAGCTTTGTATATTTATTGGTTTGGCACGTTACTATAGGTGGTTCATTGAGGGATTTGCTACTATTGTAGTGGTAATGTCTAGGTTGAGTACAAAAAAGGTTCATTTTCTACTGTTTCTAGGGCACACGTCGGAGCCTTCACCATTCCTTGCACTATTAGGTATTCTAACTTTGCATGAACCTTATGTGATTTGGGAGCTAGCATTAACTTGATTCCACTAGTCGTCTATAAGCAGTTAGGGTCAGTTCACCTAAGACGACCTCTATGAGACTTTTAATGGTGGATCAAATTGTGAAGAAGTTAGTTAGTATCTTTTGTAATATGTTAGTAAATATAGTCTCCTTTATATTTCCAATTGATTTTGTTATTCTTTATTGTGAGCTTGACTTTGAGGACTTTATCATATTTGAGAGGCTTTTCCTAACTATGGGTAGGGCATTGGTTGGCATAGGGATGGGCATATAAAGTTCAGACCTAATGATGAGTAGGTTACCTTTAGTGTGTGTCAATCAATAAAGCATCCAAAGGATGTGCATGAGATTTCTGTGATACATACTGTAAACAAATATGCATTGGTCGTACCCATTAAGGAAAGACTTGGTGTTGAGGAACTTACAGCGATGATAATCAACTTTGACAGTAATGGTATTGATGGGTTTAATGAGATAGTATATGCACTTGTTGGTAGGGGTTACTATACTTACACAACAAAGAAGCTAGATATTGATTTGAAAAATAGAGCAATCCCATCGGCCAAACCATCTATTTAGGAGCCACCAGTTCTGGAATTGAAGGCCCTTCCCTCTCATTTGTGCTATGCATTCTTGAGGTTTAACACTACCTTATCGATTATTATTACAACAGATTTATTAGAGTAGTAGGTTAAGGCCTTAACATAAGTTTTTTTGAGGTTTAAGAGGGTGATTGGTTGGACCATTGCATACATAGTTGGAATTCCACATGGAATTTGCACTTACCAAATTCATGTTGAGTTAAAATGTATACCTAGCATTGAGAATCAGCATAGATTAAATCCACCTATGCAAGAGGTCGTGAAGAAATAAATCATCAAGTAGTTAGATGCAGGTGTGGTTTATCCAATTGTCGACAACAAATGGGTAAGCCCTATTCAGTGTGTGCCCAAAAGGATGGAATCACAGTGGTTCCTAATAAGAAGAAGAAGTTAGTTCCTATATGACTATTCATTGGATGGTGAGTATGCATGGACTATAGGAAACTAAATACATGAACCCAGAAGGACCATTTTCCTATGTCATTCATGTATCAGATATTAGACCGTCTTATAGGTAGATAATGGTATTATTTTATTGATGGTTATTTGTGGTATAATTAGATTTCTATTTTCCATAAGGACCACTAGAAAACCACTTTCACTTGTCCATATAATATGTTTGCATTCAAAAGGATGCCCTTCAGTCTTTGTAATGCTCCCACCACTCTTTTTAGTGTTGCAAGATGTCCATATTTTTTGAGATGGTGGAGGACACTATTGAGGTTTTCATAGATTATTTCTCAGATGTGGGTAATTCATTTGATGATTTCTTGGATCATTTTTCATTCAACATGAAAAGATGTGAAGATTGCAATTTGGTCCTAAATATGAAGTGTCACTTTATGATCAAGGAAGAGATAGTGCTTGGACACAAAATTTCTAAGAAGGGGTTTGAAATAAACAAGTCTAAGATTGAGTTGATTGAAAAATTACCTCAATCAATTTTTGTAAAGGGTATTTGGTTTCTTAGGCCATGTAGGTTCCTATAGGCGGTTAATCAAGGATTTACTTAAAATTGCAAGTCTATTGTGCAAATTATTAGAGAAAGAGGTAAAATTTGTGTTTGACGATGCTTACCTTAAGGAATTTGAGTGCTTGAAAGAGAGACTGACTTTAGCTCTTATTATTGTGTCCCCTAATTGGACCTTACCATTTGAAGTGATGTGCGATGCTAGTGGTGTGGTCCTAAGAGCAGTTTTGGCAAAAGGTTAGAAAAGATACTTCATCCTATCTACTCTACCAACAAAGCATTAAATCTCGTACAGAAAAACTACACGGTGACTAAGCAAGAATTGCTTGCAGTGGTGTGCGCTTTTGAGAAGTTTTGTTCCTAATTTATGGCACCTAAGTCATTGTGTACACTGATCATTCTATTCTTAGGTACCTTATGGATAAGAAATATGAAAATATAAGGTTGATTCGATGGCTAATTCTTCTATAGGAATTTGATTTCAAAGTTATGGATCAAAAGGATATAGAAAACTAAGTTCTGACCACTTGTCATGCCTAGAGAAGTAAGCAATGCTAAAACTTGGGGATGAGTGTTGTGTTCGAACACATACATAAGTGTATGCAATCTTACAAGTAATATAGTGACTTAGACAATCGGATATCATTCTTACGAGGACTATGCAACTAGCAATTCAACCAACTTTAGTTTTATACAAGGAAGTCTTAAGTGTTATAAAGTATCAAGATATTTTTTAAGTTTTGAAGAAAAAAGTAAGAATATAAGAAATAACAATTTGTGACAATAGCAAAGCAAGCAATGGTTGTGAACGGTAATGATGAGAATTCCAAGGTTGAGGTACTTCTAGCAATCTTACAAATCTCTATTCTTATCGAAGTCTAATTGGTTATCGGGTTATTGATTCACAAAGTTTATAGTACCATATTGGTCTCCCGACCTCAAATCTTCTCCCTCTATGACTATTGCAACTACATCGGCTAGAACAGAAGCAATAATTCATCTAGATTCACAAAGTTATCTTCTTGTAATTGAACCAAGCAAGGCTTCTAGGTATATCCCTATCCTAGATGCTAATTCAAACCCCTTATTTCATAAAAGGATAAGAATCTTGCTCCTTAATTTCTTTGTTCTATCCTACGATTCTCCTCCCGGATTCACATAGAAATATAGATTTAGTCTAATGGTGGCCACTCATCAAAATACTGAGCTCAAGAAATTAAGAACAACCCAGATGATAATCCAAAAAGAAACTACAATAAAGAATATCAAAGAGTAATCATGTTCCTGGCCCCAACCCCAGAACAAGAGTGTTTAGCCACTCATGTTTGAATTCAACATAAAAAACAAGTAATTATTCATACCCAAAATTAATCTTGAAGTGAAGAAGTTCAAATGAAATTCTAAGAACCCTAAAAGAGAGATTTTGCTTTTTTTCTACCGCTGCTATGCTTTCCAAAGTGTCCCCAATTATAGTGAATTTTTCCTTTTATTGCTGGGTTGAATTAACCCTTTTTTGCCTCTCACCAAGTCGAGACAGCCTCCCCACGCTATTCTCACCGCAATGCGGTGTAATCGTGGTGAGACTCTACTTAGTGACAATTATGGATTGGACCCTCGCTGCGATGCGGTGGAATTGTGGTGAGGTACTGGATAGTGACAATTGCCTATTTTGCCTCGACCACGACGCTATCGTCTTCAAAACATGAGCACTGATGATCATCCCTTTACCGCAATGCGGTGACTTTCTGAAAGAGACTTCTGGAGCTTTTCCCTTCCTCATTTCCTTCTTAAACCATGTTCCAGTTTCTTCATTTCTCCTTTCATCGTCATACCTCCTTAATGTGTTCAATCACGTTCAATTCCATCTAAATTTAATACTGCACATACTAATCATATCCATTAGATAAGAAGTACACTTATAGATCAATTATATTCGGAATAACACCTTTTGGATCTCAGAACAAGTACAAATCTGAGTAAATATTGCTGATTGGACATATAAATACGCCCCAGATCACCATCCCATACTTAGAGCCTTGTTCGTCCTTGAACAATCTAAATCACAAACACAATCACTCAAGTTCCACATCACAACCTAAGAGTCATGCTTGTGTAGGGCACTTACAATTTTAACAATGAATTTTTAATCTCAAAACATCTCAAATTACTTTTATGCACATTGGCACTTTGTTTCAAACCTCATTATCTCAACAGTGACATTCAATTTGTTGGAAAACTTAATCAAATGACTAAATCTCAAAACACAATAAGTAATCCAGACTTTCATCCGCATGCACCTCACAACAAGAGAGTTTCCCATACCACTCACAATTTTTTTTATATTTCTCATGAGGGGAATATCAGAATTAATTACACACTCTTAACAAAGAATTTATACATGATAGATAATGAACTATAAGCTTGCCCTTAGTGTACTACTCCACTAATAGTCAGATGTTGAAATGTAGGATCAACTAGGTCTTTATTAGTTGCAATGTAGGTTAAGGGACGGGTAAGAACTATTTAGGAAAGAGTGACTAATCTCCCTAAGAGCTTTAATACATGTCAATCTACAATCAAAATCACATTCTATCAACCCATTTTCCACTTTATTCCCTTCACACATCATTCGTTTCACCCCAATCTCATTAAGCACATTAACATAAAATATGGTTAGGATCATTTTTCTTTTTACATCATGATTCAATTTCCATCTCTTTTTCACACCCATTTACTGTTACACACCTCTATCATAGCCACCCTCAACTAAAGCTATTTCGCCTTGGTTAAGGTGCACAATGTCCAAATGGACCAGGGCAAAAATAGGTTCATTGTAACCCAACTAGGCAATAAAAAATTGTAAACTAGGCAATAAAAAAATTGTACTTTCTTTAGAACGATTTATTTAACCTCCCAACCACAAAAATTTGTACATCAATAACTTATAATTTTGGGGCTTCACTTTCACCTTTTCCCTACTTCAATTTCACACTCCTTACTCAATTACTTTTTGATACTAAAGCTCTTAGGATCTTTGAATCAAATTAAGGTCTATCAAAGAAGGAATTAGGCTAAGTACAAGGCTACCAAAAAAATTAGGCTATAGGCTCAACGGGGCTAACTAGAGATATGCACAAGGGTAGGTAAATAAAGTCTTAACAATTCGGATATCAAAGGAATTGCTACATCACTTCCTACACCCAACACCCTTTATTTCTCTTTGTAAACACACAGGAAAAGTTCTAGACATTCCTATAAATGTTGAATAAAAATAAAAACTCACACTCTCGGTGCATTCTAGGAATATAGTCGGATCTTTAAGGTTTGCGATCTTGTTCTTTATCAAATTCAGCATTAAGCCAACAAATCGTACTACACCTATTGAGATTTAGCATCTAAAAATAACTCATTTTTCCTTTTATTTCAAAAAAATTCATTCAAAGTCACTATAAAAATGGCCCAACACAAAGCACTTCTCAAAAGTCGTAACTAGGTTCTTATTAATTCTCAGCTTCTAAAAACCAACTCTCCTTAAGACGGTCGTTATCCATCTATCAAAGAGGAAGACAACTAGCTATGATGATTTATTTTGAAATTACCTTGAGGGTGAAAATAAGAATTGCCAAGGATGGAAAAAATAAATACTTTAAACTAAAATTGCCAAGGAGGGCGAAAATAAATACTACATACTTTAAACTGAAAGCAATCCAAACTTAAACTTAAACTTAAATTTACTAACTATTACAAACATAGTGTTTTGAATAGTTTGAAATACTAAGTTTAACATCCAAACACAAAAATAAAAGCATCCCAAAGCAAAATAAAAAGTAAAAATTGTCCAACCAACACAAACCAAAATACCAAGATAAATAGAAGAAGGGAAGAAGAAGCGAGACACAACCACTCCATCCTTAAGCGTAGCATTGTCCAGTGCTTACAAATAAGCTCAAATGGTAAGGTAGATGAATACTCCCTGCCTAAGAATTATCCATATCATGATGTGCAGCATCAACATCATCACCGTCATTATCTTCCTCGTCATCATCATCTGCATCACCATCCTCAAACTGTTCATCATCATAAATTTCTATATCGGAGTCTTGCCACTACCTTTCTTCATTTGTAGGTATAACATCATCAACAGGTTCAATGAACTCTGGCCCAATCCTCAGAAATATCCTAGAATGATGGGCCAAAGAGTAATCCATCTCTATAATACGAATCTCTTCATTTGTGGCTGCTCTTCCCCTAACCCGCAACTGCAACATCTGTAATCCTATATTCTAGCAATAATTTCATCAGTCCAAGCTTGATGCTTGAACATAGAAGGAAATTGGCCCTGAGACCCAGCTGTACTCGTAGTGTTGGTGAGATTAATAAGGCAAACATCTACCACTAGCTTATAGTCTAACTCCTCATCCTCTACTCGATGCCTCCTAAAAAACTGAGTCAACCGGCCTCCAAACCCATATCTGTATCCCTTAATGAAATGTGCCTTCTTTATAGAAGAAAATATCAACTGACCTACGTTAATCTCAATATCAACGTACATTAGAGCATAAATCAAGCATACCCAATCACGTGTAACCTCTGTCATATATTTTTCTTGAATAAAGCAATGATACATAATGCGTCCTAATATATGTGCCTCCTTGTTAATCTATGCATACGGAAAGAAGGAATGAAGCCCAGTTCCTCTTTGTCTAGTCCACCTGGCAGCCAAACGAGTACAACACAACAAATTTCTGATATGAGCATAGTTTGGAGTAATGATCATCTGCCTCTACTGGTTTTCATCTGCCTCAGGTATCCCCAACAAGTCATTTATGTCTTGATCTATAAATTTCACCACTTTTCCGCAAAGTTTCACTTCATAATGTTGGTCCCAATATGCATAAAATTTATGTACAAGGTGCAAATTTCACCCCATCGCTGGTGAAATATGAAGGTCATGTTCAGCTGCTCCAGTTGACGTACCATACTTGGGTATTTTCATTGAAAGCTCACCCTATCAATAAACACCTCAGGTATGATTTTTGTGTTGAGGTATTTGGTGTACCATTTCTTGCCTGCTTGTCTGACTGCCTTAAACCCAAATCTCTATGTCTGACTATGCGGGACTGGTAGAGCATGAGGCAGCCTATCAATTTTCCTTTCGGGCTGCCTATTTTGTTTCCTAGCTGCTCAGAAGTACAAGCTTTCCCTTTGACTGTTAGTTTTCTCCCATCCATAGTTCCTGTCATTAAAAACATAGAATAATTAAATGAGCAACTAATTTCTAAATTGTGCTAGCCTAAACTAAGTGTGAACAAGAAACCCCACACTTAGTTTCTAGTGAGGGTGCTCACTTATAAAAATAGGGTACTCAAACTTTCCCTTTTAACTATATTTTCCTAACTACAACTGGTCCATAATTCAAGCAATGACAAATTTCACCTTATGATTTCATAATATAACATTGGCAAGCCACATTACAACTCAAAGTGCATCATCAAGCCTAACTTCAAACAAACCAAACCAAACATGTACTTATTCTCATGCCCAACTTTGCATTTTAAAAAAAATTCAAGTGCAATAATGAGCGTAGGATCAATTTAATTACAAACACATTACAATCTATAGCACTACTAAGTGTTAAGAATAACAAGTCACCCCACACTCAATTTTTCACATAGAAGACCATGCTTAAAATATTCAAATAACGACTACACTAAACACAATGTAAAATTTGGGCCGCAAGATTGCTATCCCAACATATGTGCGTAAACCACAACACCCTAAGAGTTTTATCATAGGGATACACACCTATTTTAAATAGCTTATGTACTACCATACACATTTATGTGAATCAACAAACCCCACATCAATTAAAATGCCCATCACAATATAAATATCATACCACACTTTAATTCAACATTTATCCACTCACTATGACTCAATTTCTTAACAATTTAGTGCATGAATATGAAAGAGGTGACTAATAATTCACAATAATTTTAAGAAAAATGTGGCTTATGGTACTATACTAAAATGGATCATTCACAATACAACCTATTCATGCCAATAATGCAAAAATTCCCATCAATATAAAGAGAAAATTAAAAAATTAAGAACTTACCTTAGGTGTTAAGTGAAAGAATTTATCTTGAACAAAATTAAAAGGCACTATTGTGTTGGGAGAATGGGAGGGGGGGGGGAGGGACGCTTAGAGGGAGGAAATAAAAGGATTTTGGGTTATAGGGGTATTTATAGAGGGGTAAATTTTCCATATTTGACCCTCACCGCAATGCGGTGAAATCGCGGTGAGATTCTAGAAAGTGACAATTATGGTTTGGGACTTCACCGCGATGCGGTGACCGTTAAATCAGCAATATTTTGTGTTTTAACCCATCACCACAATGCGGTGATATTGTGATGACACACTGGAAATTGAAAATTATGGATTTTCACCTCACCGCGATGCAGTGACATGTAAATTGGCATTTCCGGTGCATTTTTCAATCCCCTTTCTTACATGATGTTGTACCAACTTAAACACATCATTTTTCAAACCTGATTGCCTCCTTGGATGTGATATTAACCTTATTTAGATCTGCATATGTTTGCCTCAAAGTCTCCCAACCCTATCATACTAAACAAAAACAATAAAAAATTATGAGAAAATGTGGGTTTCCTTCCACTGAATGCTATGCAGTGCCTTATATTACATCATGGCACTACTCAGATCAGTCTCACATATCAATAAAGGTGATGGACAAATTGTGCTTATCTCCATTATCGACCCAATAATGCTTCACACGTTGTCCATTCACCAAGTACTTCTCAGTCTTTTCTTTATACCACGATTCAACTGCACCATGAGGCGTTATTCGCACTACCTCAAAAGGCCCAAACCACTTTGACCGCAATTTATTCAAAAGCAATTTCAACCTCACATTGAACAACAAAACAAATTTTCCCAGTTTCAAAAAATCTGTCAAGGATATGCTTATCGTGCCATTTCTTCGTCTTTTCTTTGTATAGTTTTGTATTCTTGTAAGTGTGGAGACAAAACTTATCAAGTTTAATAAACTAGAAGAATCTCTTCTCTACCACGGCCTTCATATCAAGATTCAGCTTTTTCACGGCCAATAAGCTTAATGTTCTAGCTCTACAGGCAAATGGCAGGCTTTACCATAAACCAAGAAATATGGAGAGGTCCCTATCAGCGTCTTATAGGCTGTCCTATAAGCCTACAGTGTATCATTTAGATTTTTGGCCTAATCCTTCCATTGACCATTGACATCCTTTTGCAGTATCTGTTTTAACTCTCGATTAGATACCTCAACTTGACCACTTGTTTGTGGATGAAACGTAGTGGCCACCTTGTGCCTAACACCATATTTAGCTAAAATATTCTTAAACTTAGTGTTAATGGAATGCGTACCTGCATCACTGATTATAGCTTCGGGAGTGCCAAACCGGGAGAATATGTGCTTCTTCACGAACTTTAAAACTACTCTTGCATCATTCATCGGTAAGGTAGTAGCCTTCGCCCACTTAGATACATAGTCAACCACGAGATATACAAGTTTCCATTAGATGGTGGAATGTTCCCATAAAATCGATCCCCTAAACTTTGAATACTTCAACTTTAGAATATTATTTAGGGGAATCTTATGGCGCCTTGATATTGTACCCAGCCCCTAACACTGATCACAACTCCTTATAAAAGAAATTGGATTTTTGAATAAGGTAGGCCAAAACAAACCTGATTGCAACACTTTTTTGGCTATTCTTTTACCCCCATGATAGCCATTATAAGGAGATGCATGACACCTTTGTAGCCCTTGGATAAATTCAACTTCTGAAACACATCTTCGTATAATACATCAAGACCCTACTTGAAAAGATAAGAATTGTCCCATATGGAAGCACGAGAATCATGAAGTAGTTTATTTCTTTGTTGAGCGGTAGCTTCAGGAGGGTAAACCCCATACACTAGAAAGTTCACAATATCTGTATACCAAGGAACTTCACTCACCTCTATAACCAACAATTTTTCATCCAGAAACTCTTCCTGAATGTAAAAAGTGTCATCAACAATGTGGTCACGCTTCTTTAGCCTTGACAAATAGTGTACAACTTGATTCTCTCCTCCTTACGATCACGCACTTTCAGGTCAAATTCTTGAAGCAATAAAATACACATGATCAATCAGGGTTTTGTATCTTTTTTGCTGAACAAGTACTTGATAGCATCATGGTCTGTATGAACAATAACCTTGGTGCCTACCAAGAATGGTCTAAATTTGTCAAATGTATTAACCAAGACTAATATCTTCTTTTCCACGACTGTGTAATTTATTTGGGCATCATTCAAAACTTTACTAGCATAATAAATAAAATGAAATACCTTTTCTTTTCTCCACCCCAAAACTGCTCCCACAGCTACGTGACGATAGGCGTATTTACACGCCTAAAGTGCTATAATCTACCCATATTTTAGCTAAGTTTTGAGGACAAAATACATAATTCATGCACTTTTAGTCCTCTTTCCTGTAAGTGAGCTAACAAACGTGATTAACAAGTTTTCAGGTATAAATGAGGAAGATTTCAGCATTTTATGGATAACTTGACGCCAAAGGAAGCTTCACAAAAGAAGGAAAGCAGAGCTTGGACGCCTAGGGACTAAAAGTGACGCATGGAAAACCTGTCCCGGGCAAAAACAACATTTCCAAAGACTTTGGGGATCAGCAGTAACTTAGTAGGATTAGGATAATGATGCAGTAACTTATTAGGATTAGGATAAGTACGCAGTAGCCTAGTAGGAATAGGATATGAGTATTATAAATACCCTATTTTGCTGAAGTTTTTCAAACTTCATACTTCTTCAATCAATTACTTTTTATTATTCATTCAACACTTTCAATTCATTCTCTTTCAATTAATTCTTATTACTTTCTCTTCATCTATTCGACTTCTAAATTTTCACAACAAGAGAAACGCTACTTGCAAGGAATTCATGCCACAAGCACTACCAAAGCATACTTCACGTTAGACTCTTATTTTGGTATGATAATAATGTCTATTGTGATTTCCGTTGCACTCACGAGTAGCTAAACTTCTCTGTTGGAGTTATGAAGGCCTTATGAGACACTATCTATTGTTATGAGTTTGTGAATTCTTGACACGTATGCTGCTTATATAATTATTCTCTCCATCTTAATCTAAATTCTTGTGGTTCCAAACATATAGAATACTCTAGTATAACATTAACTTGTTCGAAAGAAAAGTTACATGTATGGAAAAGAGATAATGTCAAGGTAATAGGGCACCAACCCCTGTTAAAAAGTTAGTGCCGTAACTGGATTAACCTCTTGGAGAATCTGTACCATTAGATACACTTTAAGCTCAAAAGAGTTAAAGTGAAATAATCCTTGATGGTCGAAAGACGCCTGGATTTACCATAGAATACGATTCTCTATAAGCGCATGCATGTCTGAATTCCGCATAACTCATAGTCAATAGATACGTATAACTCAGAAGGTGGACATAACCCTAACTTTCAATTCTCATTGATCAAAACCAACCAAGAAATCCGTTTTACTCTTCTATTTTCCGTTCTTACATTACTATTTTGATACTCTTAAATTCACGCTACAATCCCCCCTTTTTTACGAACTTTCATCAAAAGTCTAATAATCTTTGCTTACTTAGTGACCAAGTATTCCCTGTGGGATTCGACACCCAACCCAGTTGGGTTCTATATTTGACGACGATCGCTTACACTCTTACGAGAGCTGTAGTTTGAGCGTTATCACTACGTCACTAGCATCACACATCAATTCAAATGGTAACTCCCAATCCGTAAAAATCAAGATAGGTACTTCAGTCAGTTTATTCTTCAACTTCTCGAAAGTTTCTTGACAATCAGCCCCAGACTCAAATTTTGCTTCTTTTTCTAACAATTTACACATAGGGATAGGAATCTTGGAAAAATCTTGAATAAATCGCCTGTAGAAGCCTACATGACCTAAGAAACTGTGCACTCCCTTCACTGTTACTAGATTTGGAAGCTTTTTAATCACTTCAATTTTGGCTTTATCTAATTCAAGTCCTCTACATGACACTTTATGGCCAAGGACTATTGCTTCCTTGACCAAAAGTGGCAATTTTTTGAATTCAGCACTAGATTTGTTTCTTCATATCGAGCTAAGACTCCATCTAGATTTTACAAGCATATATCAAAAGAATTACCATAAACAGAGAATTCATCCATGAATACCTTGACAAATTCTTCAAACATGTCATAGAAAATTGCCATCATGCATGTCTAAAACATTGCAGGTGCATTGCAGAGGCCAAAGGGCATGCGTCTGAATGCATAGGATCCATATGGGAAAGTAAATATGGTCTTTTCTTGGTCCTCTGGTGCAATGGTGATCTGATTGTATCCCGAGTAACATCAAGAAAATAGTAGTACTTCTTCCGTGCCAACCTATCCAATATTTGATCAATGAATGGGATTGGATAATGATCTTTTCTTGTGGCTTCATTCAGTATTTGATAGTCAATATAGATTCTCCATCCAGTCACCATGTTTGTGGGAATCAACTCATTAGCTTCATTGGTAACCACAGTTATCCCACTTTTTTTGGGACATAGTGTATTGGGCTTACCCACTTACTGTCTGAAATTGGAATAACAATCCCATTATTGTGCCATTTGATAGCCTCTTTTTGCACCACGTCTTTCATCACCAGAGTTAATATACATTGTTGTTACACATTTGGTTTGAAACCTTCTTTCATGTATGCATTGTGCATGTAAAAAACTAGATTTATCCCTATGATGTTAGATATCTGCCAACCAATTGTCTTCTTTTTTCTTTTTAAGACTGCCATTGCTTTCCTTACCTGCACATCAAATAAACCTACAAAAAAATAACAGGAAAGGTATCATTGTAACCAAGGTAAACATATTTCAAGTAAAGAGGAAGAACCTTAAGCTCTAATTTTGGAACTTTATCGATTGAAGCTCTGGGCGATGGGCCAATTGGCCTCTTCAATGGCTCAAAAGGTAGCTTTCTCATTTCCAAAACTTCCAAATTCATGACTTGGACCAATTTTAGTGCCTCTACATATCCATAAAAATCATGACCCACCAAAGCTCTCTCTAATAGATCATGTAAAAACAATAGCCTAAGATCAGACTCAGAGTCTATAACAGATATAGAAGACAACTCCTCATATATAGCTGGTAGTTTAAGCACCTTGTATACATCAAAAACCTCCAGTTTGTCATGCATTATCATTGTCATGTTTTCTGCTGCTACATTAATGAGTGACTGTCCTATTGATAGGAATGGGAGTCCTAAAATAAATGGAATAACCGAATCAAATTCAAAATGAAGTATCACAAAGTCCACTAGAAATATCAATAATCCTACTTGTGCTAAGACATCTTCAATAATTCCATCCAGTAGAGCAAGAGACCTGTCAGCCAACTGGAAAACAATGGTTATGGGTTTAGGACTCACATGACCCATCTTTTGGTACCAAGATGTGGGTATAATATTTATGCTTGCTCCCAAATCACACAATCCACGAGCACTGATGGTCTTCCAAGTAAAACTACTTGGATCATTCAGCATCGTGGGCAGTTTGTTTTGTATCTTGGATATGCACTCCTCAGTAAGTGTAACTGTAGCATACTCGGTCAATCATTTCTTGTTTGCCACTATATCCTTCTAATACTTTGCATATTTTGGAACACTCCGTAGAATATCAACAAGAAAAAGATTTACATGAACCTTCTTTAGAAGATCCAAAAACTTCATGTAACTCGCCTCCTCTTGGTGCTTCCTTTGTCTTTGCGGAAGGGTATACGTATAACCTTCTTCTCCACTTAAGTTTCATCACCAGTAGCTCTTTTTTTAGCTTCTTTCTCCATATTAGCTTTAGGATCATTGTCAGTGGATGTGGGACTAACCTGCTCAGGGATCGGCTCCTTTAACTACACCCACTCCTTATTGTAATTGCATTTACCTACTTTGGATTTGCCTCTGTATCGCTATATAGGCCTTCCTAAGGTCTTGTGTTTTGTGCTTTCGCAATCTGAACGAGTTGCAACTCCAAATTCCTTTTAATCAACTGTTGACTCTTCAAATCTGATGCAAACTGTGCTTGATTAGCTAAAAACTACTTCATCATCTCCTATATATTACTTGTTTGAGTAGTAGCTTGATTATTCTAAACCCGTTGTTGATTCTATTGCATTCGCCTCTTATACTGATTATTGTTCTGTGCCTGATTTTGAGAAATTGGGATGATTTCTCCACTTGGGATTATATGTGTTACCGAAGTTTTGTTATCCCAGATAATTTTCATTCCCCACATAATTAAGAAAATATGGATTAACCGCACAAACATTTGCGACTTGTTCACTACTTACACAAAGCTCACACCAAGAATTCCATTGGACTGCATTAGTTATAGATGCTGCTTGCGGAACCCTCAACTTCATGTTGATCAATTAAGTAAGTATCTGATTTTTCATTGTTGGAAGTTGAGCTGATAGAGAAGTGAACTGATCTACCTCTAACACACCTGTAGCCTTCTTAGGATCACTCTTCGAGTCAGCATGCCATTCTGGATTCCATTATGAAATCCAATTCAACAATATGTATAATTTATCATAGGTATTCTCAAGAGCTTTCCCACCTGCTGCTGAATCTAAGAGAATCTTGATATTTGGCTATAGCCCTTCAATAAATGTATGAACAAGAACATCATTAGACTAATGATGATGACTGAACTTTTTGAGCATACTTTTAAATCTCTTCCATGCTTGGTAGAGATTCTTTCATTCTCTCTGTGTGAAACTCAGAATATCGCTTCTCAAACATATAGTCTTCCCTGATAGAAAAACTCGAATAAGGAACTCTGGAGCTAGATTTTCCCAAGATGTAATGGAGAGTGGTGGTTCAATATGTAACCACCTCTTCACTTTCCCAATTAAAGAAAAGGGGAAGAGAGTCAGTCTAACATAATCAGTATTCATCCCTATAGGAATGTAGGTATCTCTTATTTACAGGAAAGTCTGTATGTGCTACTGTGGGTCTTCATGATAAAATTAGGCAAATTGCCCAGCCAAATTCAGCAACTGCACTATATTCTACTTTAATTCAAATCGACCACATGGCTCGGGTTTGCGAATACTATTATTCACATGGTTTGTCAGTGGGATTTCCACCTCACGAATAGGTATAGCAGCTGGTTGAGCAGAAGCAGTTGGAATAATTGGAGCTGGAATATTTTCGACATTCGGATCAACTGGATCATTTCTTTTTTCAGCCATTTGAACCTATTGAATTAGATAATGAGCTCTTTGCCTCTTTTGAAGTACCGGTTCTGGTTTCAAAGAAGGCTTTATTAACTCTTTATCGCTCACCAGTCCTATGTTCAGCTAAACCTACAAAAAGTCAGCCACTAATATCAAGTCGTTAACACATAAGCTTACTATCAAAAACCAAAAATTTAATAAATTTCTAATTTTACTAGTCCCTGAAAATGGCACTAAAGACTTGTTCCATTCAAATGCACACACAAGTGTACGTGATCATACAAGGAATATAGTGACTTAGATTGTCGGATATCATTCCCACGAGAACTATGTAACTAGAAATTAAACCAACTTTAGTTTTATACAAGGAAGTTTTAAGTGTTATAAAGTATCAAGATGATTTTTAAGTTTTGAATAAAAATGTAAGTAAATAAGAAATAAAAATTTGTGACAATAGCAAAGCAAGCAACGATTGTGAACAGTAATGATGAGAATTCCAAGGTTGAGGCACTTTCAACAATCTTACAAATCTCTATTCTTATCGCAGTCTAATTGGTTATTGGGTTGTTGATTCGCAAGGTTTATAGTACGATCTTGGTCTCCCGATCTCAAGTTTTCTACCTCTATGACTTTTGCAACTACATCGGCTAGAATATAAGCAACAATTCATTTAGATGCATAAAGTTATCTTTTTGTAATTGAACCAAGCAAGGCTTCTAGGTATATCCTTATCGTAAATGCTAATTCAAACCCCTTATTTCATAAAAGGATAAGAACCTTGCTCCTCAATTTCTTCATTCTATTCTATGATTCTCCTCCCTGATTCATATAGAAATATAGAATTATTCTAATAGTGTCCACTTATAGAAATAGTAAGCTCAAGAAATTAAGAACAACCCAGATGATAATCCAAAAAGAAACTACAATAAAGAATATCAAAGAGTAATCATGTTCCTGGCCTCAACCCCAGAACAAGGGTGTTTATCCACTCATGTTTGAATTCAACATAAAAAATAAGTAATTAGTCATACCCAACATTAATCTTGAAGTGAAGAAGTTCAAAAGAAATTCTAAGAACTCTAAAAGAGAGATTTTGCGGGTTTTCCGCCGCTGCTATGCTTTCCAAAGTGTCCCCAATTGTAGTGAATTTTTCCTTTTATAGCTGGGTCAAATTAACCCATTTTTCCTCTCACCGTATCACGATAGTGTAACAACACAGGACTACCCCCTAGTCATCACACGATGCTTACAACCTCGAAGGACCACAAGCTAACCCATGAATGATATCTGATATGAGCATTGAATAATAATACTGTAATTAATGCAGAAAATGGACTGAAATTCCATAAGGTTCAAGACATCTGAAATACTGATACAATATAACATCTGTAAAACTGAATACTGTCTGAAAATCTAGTCAGAAAGCCTTTAACTGAATCTGTCTGAAAGTGGAGTTGATGGGACAATCCCCCAACTAACTCCATTACTAAACTACTATATCTACTAAAAATATGAAATAATAAAATATCCTCGAATGATGAGGACTCACTGCTAAATCTAATGCTGCTGGCTGAATCTGAATCTACTATGTATGGTCGGAAACTTGAGTGTCCGAACCTATGATATGAAATATCATAGCATAGAAAAGTATGTGTCAGTACGTATGAATATACTGGTATGCTAGATGAGGTAAGGTTGAATACAAGGGTTCATATGTATTAACAATAACTCACTAAATGATATAGAATAACTGAACATGAGAGTACATAAATAATCTGAACTATGACAAATAGTGAGTATGCAATAATTTGCGTTTATATATATGCTGTAACTGAGTTTTTCTAAAGCTAAGTACCAAATTCTTATAAATGTATAACTGATATCTGACTTACTGATAACTGAATTACTGGTTCTAAATTAAATGTGTTTGACAATCCTAATTCTGTAGAACTAAACTAAGTTCCCTACTGAAGACCAAAACTAAAATTAAAACTAAAATTGTGAGAGGTATCATCTAACCGACATTCTTCTCTCTGAACTGATTGGGGTCCAACCTGTAACTATAGCTGGAAGGGTGCTTATACTATGCCACGGGTACTAACAATATAAAACTAGGATGCCAAAGCCTAACTGATTGGTGACACCTGGGCGGAGCCAAGCCTAAGCTGACAGGTGACTCCTGGGACGTAGTCAAGCCTAGTATGATGGGTGACTCCTCATCCTACACTTGCTATATAGTTATGGAGTACAGGGACTAAAACAAGCGACTCTACCTATCTAAAAGAGAAGCTGTCATCCCTGCACTCGCTTGGTTCTAAATCATACTCCCAACTAAAAGACACTAAACTGAGTATACTGAATGGGACTGGACTGAGACTGCTTTTACTGAGTTTTTTTGAGTTCTGTAATTGACTGAGAGTACTACTAGTCGTGACATGACTGATACTATTCTATAAATGACACTAGCTCTAGGTAAGCAGCTAATTGTCGGGTATTAAATACCCCAGGACTCAATAGCATGAAAAGTAAAGCAAAGCCTAATCTTGAATAACATAATATTGTTCACTTGGTCATAATTCATTCATAGAGACATTTCATCAAACACTTGTAATGCATTAACTTGTACATGAATAGGATCACATAATAATATGTCATGCCTTCACTAGATAATTTACATAAGCATTTTATCAAACACTTGTAGGGCATAGGCTTGTACATGATTAAGATCTCATAATAACATCTCATAATTCCTCTATCTATTCACATAGGCATTTTAGCAAATACTTGGAGAACATGAGTATTTCACATGATAATGGTCATCACATAAATATCATCAATACAATTCTTAATTGCAAATTCAAGGGTTTAGCATGTAATTCATATAATTCCCCTAAATACTATTCTATTTTTCATGAATCTTATCATAATCATAGATTGTAAGGCAAATTAACATCATAGATGCATTAATCACTTTGTATGTTCATGGGTTTATCAAGATAATCACATATTCATCACACATGTTATTTAATTTCATGAAACTTGCATTTAAATAATGGATTGGAATCCAACTAATATCATAAACATGAATTCAATCTGCATCAAACATGGAAATCATAAATCCAGGATCTTGTAGGTTTAAAAAGGGATTCTTGGACTCTGTGGGTGAAAGGAACCCCTAGATGAACATCTAACGTACCTGGAAGAATAGTTCTTGGAGAGATTCTTGAGGATTGACCTTGATTCTTGAACTAGGGTTTTTGCCTCTTGAGAGAGAATGATTTAATTTAGGAAAAAAACTGAATGAATAATGGTGTAACTAGGTTTATTAGGGTTGAATTTTGTGTTAAAGGATGACTAGGGCCATGGAAAAAGACACAAATACCCCTGGAATATTTTAAAAACTCAGAATTTAAAACTGGAAATTAACTAAAAAATCTTGATCTGGGCCCTTGGCACGACGCGGCGCTATCGCGCTATTTCACTGGAAAGAGGAAAACTGGGAATTAGACCATCAACGCGATGCGGCGTAATCGCATTACCCCTTGGATGCGACTTGGAAGTTTATCGCGATGCGGTGGGATCGCGTTGGTATACTAGAAATTGATAAATGTGAAAATAAGCTATGGCGCGATATGCCGGTATCGTGGTACCTCACTGGAAACTGACAATTGCCATTTTGACATGCTCTGTGATGCACTATTGGCCTGAATGATGGTGTATAATGACTGAAACTTAAAATCGCCATAACTTCTCACCCGGTTATCGTATTTAGGCAAATTTTATATCGATGGAAAGCTTATTCAATTTTCCACATAATAAAAATTCAAAATCTTGAAAATTACACATGTATGAAAGTGTATTCATCTTTAAAGTATGTCTTTGATATTTTTGGGATGAATTTAAGCTAGGTTAAAGTATGGGGTGTTACAGATAGCCTTCCTATCTCTATTATTATTGTGATGTCATGTAATTATAGTGAGACTCTACTTAGTGACAATTATGGATTTGACCCTCACCACGATGCACTGGAATCATGGTGAGGTACTGGATAGTGACAATTGCCTATTTTGCATCCACCGTGATGCGGTGGGCTTCAAAACACGAGCATTGGTGATCATTCCTTTGCCGCAATGTGGTGATTTCCATAAAAAGACTTTTGGAGCTTATTCCTTCCTTATTTTCTTGTCAAACCATGTTCCAATACCTTCATTGCTCCTTTTATCATCATACCTCCTTAATGCATTCAATCATGTTCAATTCTATCAAAATTTAATCCTGCACTCACTAATTATTTTCATTAGATAAAGAACACACTTATAGCTCAATTATAATCAGAATAGAACCTTTTCAATCTCAGAACAAGTCCAAACATGAGTGAATATTGGTTATCGGACATATAAATACGCCCCAGATCAATAAGCTTTAAATTTATGGTACTTTCTATATGAGCAAGTCTTGGTAGCATCACAATAATTAATCCCTTGGTTTGCAGATTTCACCAATTATGTAAGAAGTAAACTCATCTCAAAATATATGTTGTTTCAGTAATGCAAGTAATTTATGCATGAGGTGAGAAAGTTATTTTTGGGATAAATTTTACTTTTCTAGGTTTGTACTGATGGTGTAATTTGGAGGTGTATTCTTGGGTTGAAATGATTAGTATTTTGGAGGCATGTCATTCGTCCCCAGTGAGGGTCATTATGGAGGGACTTACATTACCCACAAAATCTTACAATGTGGTTACTATTAGCGTATGATCTATAAGGATGCAAATGATTATCCCATGGTATGTAACAAATGCCAAAGGGATGACAACATTTCACGAAAGCATGAGCTTCATATGACGTCGATCCTTGAGCTTGAATTTTTTAATGTTTGGGGTATAGATTTTATGGGTCCATTTGTGAGTTTGCCTAGGATGAAGTATATCTTGGTAACTGTTGACTATATTTCTAAGTAGGTGAAAGCAATTGAGCTTCCATACAATGAAAGTAAGAGTGTCACAACATTCTTGAAGAATAATATTTTCACTAGATTTGGTAACCCCGAGCAATCATTAGTGATGGTAGGTATTACTTTTGCAATTGTATTTTCAAAGACTTACTTGAGAAATATGGTGTGAAGCATAAGGTTTAAACACCTTACCATCCTCAAACAAGTGGGCAAGTTGAGGTCTCTAATTGGGAGATAATGTCTATTTTGACGAAGACTGTGAATGCTAATCGGACTGACTGGTCGAGATATTAGATGATTCATTGTGGGACTATTGGAAAACATAAAATACTTATATTAGTGAATCTCCATATCAGCTTATGTATGGAAAGACATGACACTTGCCGATTGAACTTGAGAATAAGGCACTATGGGCACTAAAAAAGCAAAATTTTGAGTAGAGTGATGATACACACTTATGACTTAAGAAGATAAACGAGATAGATGAGTTTCGCCTCTGTGCTTATGAGAGTTCTTCCATGTACAAAGTAAAGATAAAAATGTACCATGATTGAAAAATTGAATAAAGAGAATTCCAACCAGGTGATTTACTATTGCTGTCTAATTCAAACTTTGCTTATTTCCTGGAAAGTTAAAGTCTAGATGGTCTAGACCATTCATCGTGTATTAATATTTCCATATGGTGAAATCGAGATATGACACGGTGGTGATGTCCCATTCAACATGAACGGACAGCGTGTTAAGCACTAAATAGGAAACATGAAAGATATAAAAGTGTGTAGGAATGTGAGCCTTGATAATGTTTGAGTATTCAAGGGAATGGGTAGAGCCGTGATGTTATATTAGAAACTTCTTGGGAGGTAACCATGAGCCAGTTGGTGGAATATGAGTACCCAACTAGGACATATATTTTCGTGATGTTAAATTTAGAGCTTCTTATAAGGCAATCCGTGTTTTGTTACTCAATTAAGTTATAGGGTAACATGTATTTTCAAATGTGCAGGCTGGGCTATGCAGGAAATGCCATAGAAAATTTCTAGTGCCAAGGTCAAACAAGTGGTCCTTTGACTTTTAAGGCAACTCAATTATTCTTCGTTGGACCTGTTGGGAGGATTCAAGGACGTAAAATCATGACAAAAGTCTTTGGAGTCTCTACGACTCTCAGAACGAGTCATAGTCACAGATGATGGCTCGACACCTTAAGTCGTAAGGATTGGGGACCCAGGTAAGTCTACTATCACTAGAAAAGGGTGTTAATAACTCATAGTCACTGGCAAAAAGTTGTTATTGGAGTCATGGTCAACAATAAATAACATAGATAAACTTTTAAATAAAGATTCAACCCGATCCAATTTGCACGAAATAAAAGAGGGAACCCCACTAAAATCAATTCCCTTTCCTTTTTCAAGGTGTGTAACTCCCTCCATCTTCCATAACCATATCTCTTACTTCAAATACACTTCTTACTAACTTAAATAACCCCATATAGAATTAAAATTGTTCCTAAATCTCCTGTTCTCTCAAGAACTTAGGTAAGTAAAAACAAAACATCAAAGCACCATTTGTTTATTTGAAGTGAGTACTCAATGATTTCTTTCTAATTTCTCAATATGCTTGATGTTTTCATATAATTTTGCTTCATATACTTTGCTTAAACTTGACTATAATTTGGGTTAATCATTTAAGATATAAAACAAAGTGGGTTCTCACACATAATAGGAGTAGTTACGATGTAAGGATGATTGGGTGTGTGGGTTATGTGTTAATAACCTAGGGGGAATTCTGAGTACCCTTGTGAAAAAGTTTTATTAATCAATAAAACTCTATATCCCATTTTGACAGTGACTATAAGCCACTAGATGAATCGTAGACACACATGACGAGTCATTGGTTGACTCATAGTTATTGACAACATGAGTGGTTGGTAGTCCTCATTAACTGATGTCTCTATGAGTTACCCTAGAAGTCGTTGTCTCACCTTACAACTTATTGCTTGACTTGTAGTGACTGGAAAGGAGGTCATAGTATAAGAATTGTTCACTAGTCATTTAACGAGTCATTGGGTGAGCCTATAGTGAGTACACCTGCTAGCAGGGACTCCTATGATTCACCATATGAGTCATATAGTAACCCAATGACTCAGAGGATGGAGTTTTAAGGTTACTAGTAAAACTTCCCAATGTACCCTCACACCCTAAGACTATAACAAAGACTCATAGCACTTGACTACGAGTTATACCCTGACTCATAGGGATGTAATGTACTTTCAACTTTTAGTTTTCTTTTTGTTTTTTTATTTACTCTTTCTAATGTGAAATAAAAATATTTTTATCTCAGGTACGATGGCACCAAATAATTATACCACTAAGGTGGCCATACAAACTCCTAAGAAACAGGCTAAGGCCACTCATCAATTAGGGACGAGACAACTGATTATGAAAATGAGTCCAATGGCTACATTGAGGAATACCCCATCTTGGGGCCAATTAAGCCATGAAGTATCTTAATTCAGGGATAGAAGTCAAATCCCTAAATAAAGAATGCAAGACAATCTCCACCATATTTATTTCCTAGTTTTAAGAGGGAGAGGAGTCTAGGTCTAGCTTTAATAATGAAGAATGAAGAGAGGAAAGTTCCCCCGAAAGTGGAGACAATGCTGTATCTAGCAGCAAATCCAGAGATAAAGAATTATAATCTAGTTCCAAAGAAGCTAAGGATAGTGAGGAAGAAACTACAAGTAACAATGTATTGGATAAGATCACACCTCTACCTTGGACCAACCTGGGTTATAGATTGAGACTGTCCCTGTGCCAATTATTATCTGATCGGGGTGCCCAGGAATGCAAGAATTATATGAGTGGGACTATTCCATTATCCCAAACACGGGGAAGAAAAATAAAAGATTATGTCTGGAGCCAAAATTGTTGACTGGAGAAATATCGGAGATGTAGAGTTTGAGTCATAGTTCAAAAAATGCCATTTTGAATAGACGACGAGAGAGTTTGGCAGGTAAAACCTGACCTTAGTTTGGGAATTTTATGCCTTGTACCATATGGAGTTGAAGAGTATGCATCCATAAAGGTTCTCATGGAAAGGTGGAGACCCATTATATCCATTGTTGATTAAATGAGTTTGAGTAAGTGTATTGACAAAGATAATCCTGATTCTTCCATGGTGCTAAGTTTAAACTTTCCACTGACACTTCCAAAGATAATCACCAAATTGAGGAGATAAAAAAGGTCAAAATAAAGCAAATGGATAAGAAAGACAAACTGATGCATCTAAGGTAGATTGACAGTATTAATTTTGTTCCAGAGAATACACTGTGGGTTGCAGGGCCATTATTAGCTATTACTTAGGGCAACCTAAAATTCACAACAATAGCTTGTGGATATTGGTTAATTATTAGTTAAACTCGATGATTGGTGATAATATTTTAAGCTCCTATAGGGCTGTATTGGTAGCAAGTATTATGGAGGGCTACGATATAGACATAGCTAAGATCATCGCTCGGAGATCTATGATGCGAATGTGGATACGGATAAGAGTTTGACATTCTCATATCTGCTGATGAAGATGTGTTTAGATGAGAGGGTGCATATGTTACCTAATGTGGATAACTTTATGTTGGTCCACTAGACCACTGATTTGGGGCTGATTTAGGATTACACTAACCCAATTTCTCGGGCCAAGATGGGTTAAACACTTCAATATGGGGGATTTGAATTCAATATACACATAGACATTGATACTTTATGTTTTAAATACCTTGGGGATACAGGTCACGACTGCATAACCCGATCCATATGCCTCTACCGATACTATAGGTACAGACTATAAGGAACTACCAGCCTCGACTTTACCTACTCTATGACCATTTATGCTACATCCATCAATTGGTAGATATGTTTTGGTTTTGTAGGAGTTCTTATGTGATGTACTGAAATGCTTGGTCACCCTTGAGTGAAAATTTACAAGAATTAAGAAAGGTGTTATGTCATAGATGAATAAGGGTAAGATACGTGGTATGTAGACTAGGTTTAACAAATTTAAGGAGAGGATAAATAAGAAACTTAAAGGGGTGCAGTTCCTAGACTTAGCAGGGATTCACGAGGTGTTAGATTCACTATGGGTTGCCATAGAGGATATGGACACAAGGCCATACCCAGTTTTTTTGACTCCTCTAATTCCCATTATTGAGCAGATTTTGGTAGAGCACATACCCGAAATTTGGGATGCAGAAGGCAAATAATAGGTTTTAGAAGAAGGTGATGAAAGTACAAAAAAATGAAATAAGATACGTGAGAGAAAAAATCTAAGAGCAGCCGATGCAAAAAGAAAGTAGATGTCACAGGACCAACTAAATAAGGTACATTAGATAAGAGTGAGAGCTGACAGCTCTCGGTGGGTGAGAATATTCTAGTTGCTACTAATGATGTGAGTCGGGGTATGTATTAACCCCAGAGGTATTCCATCATTGATTGCACCAGCCACCACCGTTTCCCATATTGATTTGAATGTCCCAGCCATAACTAGGGCCACTATTGCTGAAAGTCAGGCCTAGTTTGAGGCCCCAATAGAGGAGACTTCATGATTCGATGCCTAATGAACCACAGGTATGTCTTGATCTCTGTGTTTTTAATATTATCATGGCTATTGCTGCGAGTCAGGCCTAGTTTGAGTCCCCAATAGAGGAGACGTCATGATATGATGCCTCATGCACCACAGGTATGTCTTCATCTTTGTGTTTTTAGTATTTTCATAGCTATGCACTAAGGACAATGCATTATTTTAGAGTTGGGGTGGGGTGTACCATAGCTGAGGGATTTTGTTGTCGTATTTCTTTTTCCTCGGTTCCACTATCATAGTTAGAATCTACATGTTTAGGAATTATTAGTTTTGGCGATGTTGTTTGTGCAACTTAGAGTAATTTAAAAGAAATTAGTGTAGTTTGATTTGAATAAGCATGATTAGATATTTATATCTTTGAGTTTAAAATGATACCCCTCCAAAATCTTATTTTATGATATAGTGTTTGGGTGTACTAGGCTGTAGCCAATGTAGGATCTAGACATGACATTAGAAATTGTAATTGGATATCCTGGATGATCTAACATGAACTGAATAGGAAGAAATTTTGAAGAAATACCTAAGCCATGTGTGAGAAAGGTATCATACCTGATCGGTGTGTATTGTGCAATCTAGAACTTGCCCGGTTTGTCTCATTACAAGTTATAGGATAGGAGGTTAGGAAAGATCACACGTCGTGTTTGAATTAGTCCACTTTAGCCTAAATAAGAAACCCAATAGAGCATGTCTTCCTTAATCCCAAATTTAAGCCATAAAGTGAATAATTTTTTTATCAATCCAGTCACCTTCCTACTTCAAATATAATGAACCTATTTTGGCCCTGGTCTCTTCTTGGACACTATGTACCTCAACTCAGGCAAATTTACTAAGTTAAGGGTGGCTATCATGTGGGTGCGTAGCTGAATGTGGGTATGATGAAGAAAGTTAAGAAAAGAAGCGGAAAATATTTGGGTGTATTATGAGCAAAAGAAAACCTGAAAAAAGAGAGAAAGAAAAGAAGTTGATATGAAAATAAAAAACACACCCAAATTACAAAAAGAAAATAAAATAAAGAAAAAGAATAGAAAATAAGCAATTGGATCCAAGAGTATTGTAGTGCCAACGAGGAATAAATCATTGTATCCAAATGTCTTTTTCCTATCCCAAAGACTACATTACAAGCCTTGAAAAAACCTATAGTGATCCTAACTCAACTATTCTAAAGCTGAAACATAGAAAATAAGGGCAAGCCAGTGGTATAAACACACACAACCTGACTACTTTGAGAGAGTGAGAGATTTAATACAGTCCCAGTTGTGAAGTTTATTACATGTACTAAGTGAACATGGACTTCTTTGACGTGAGGGCATAGGGGCTGTAGTCTGATTATTGTTTATTTAGGTAGTAAAATGGTCAATACATTAGGGTGTGTATTCATAATATAATTACATGTCCTAATCTTGTTGTGTTGGAATACTTGTATTGCATCTCCACTTCATTGATAGTTTTTGAAAAAAAATTAGAGGGTACTGATACTTTGATGGTTTGCATGTATGGTCATGAATGAGTTTTAGATAAAGAATGGCTGCCTAAGGACACAAAAACATTCTAAGTTGAGGGTGTTGATGCGTCATAAAATTACAACACTTAAGACTCTTAAAACAAGGAACTCTTATAAATCCAAAGGTTGTTTTATCAAGATATGATATATTTTTTGAGTTTTGTAGGAGAATAAGGTCGGAAGTGACTGAAATATAAAAAGAAGAAAAAATGCACAAGTAATAGAAGACTACCTGGACGATAAGTCATTGGGTCACACTACGGCTCATTGTCTAGGTCGTCGCTAGACCAGAAGGGTTAGTGGATTGAAGGATGAAAAGGTAGGCTGGCCACAACTTATAGGATTATACTATTTTGTAGGGAAAGTTTTTTTGAGAAATTGAGACAAAGTAGTGAGAGATGACAATGTGATACCAGTGGGGGCGAGTGTAGGTGACTAGTCATAGGGTCAGACTATGAATCATCTGGACTAATCATTCCAAGCACCTAAAGAAATGATCTAAAACCTCAAAGGTCCATATAGGGACCTAAAGATCCATCATCATTAGACGGAATTTCAGCTAAGAAAAAGATAGAAGGTTGACAATGAGTCGTAATCTATCTATACAACTCTTTATCAGAGGCATCATCACTGCCCACCTACGTAATCCTGTTTTAATTGGGAAAAGTTTAATGTATCTATAAATACTCTTATTTGATTTCTTGTTTAGGTTTACACACTTGTAAGTTATTTTGAGGTTCTTAGATACATTATTGATCTTTGAATCATTGACATTGTTTTTTAGGGTTTTTAATCAATTTGACATTTTGATTTTTCATTTTATTCTTGTAAGTGCATAATTATGATTTCATCTATGAATTCTTCTTGTGCACTTAATGAGTATATAAACCCCATAACTAGGATTGTGGAAAACATGATGAATTAATAAAATAGGGTTAAGTACAAAGTCATTCTAGATCGGTATTCTTGCATGTATTGGGATTTCCTTTGATTTGATTACTTTCTTGATGGTTGTAAACATTAGGAACTCACCTGGATTCTATACTTGTTCACGAGAGAGGTATATATTGGGTAAAGGAGATAACAATATTAATTTGAAGCTATCAACCTTCATCTAATTAACTTGAGACTTATTATGGATAGTCAATCTAAGATCACTAAACAATGATTAGTAATGCGAAGTTCTAATTCCAAAAGTATGAGTGATATTCAGCTAAACCAAGTTCGAGAGATGGTTGGGTAATACATATCTTGTTAGATTTTGGATGCAAGAAATCAGGATAGTTTGTTAGCATGAACAACCCGTTGAGTTATGAAATCATGGGGAACACTCCTAGTGCCCGTCTCATATTGATCACAATCCAATCAACCAATAACTATTACTATTACAATTTACTTTCACAAAACCTCTTTTTTTATTTACTTAATTCCCAATTACATCAACAAACTCGTGAAGGAGGTTCGGCCTATTTCTCATGGTATAGGACCTAGCCTAGTTGATTTCTATATTTGTTCGATGATTGCTTTATACTTTATTTCAAGGTGTAATTTAGGTGACATTAAATTTTCTTCGTCATACCCATATTCGGATAATTCGAACTCTGACAGGATTTGATGATTACATATTCACATAAATTTTAATTTTTTTGTGGATCATGTCATGAAAGTTCATTTTTATAGCCCTTATGTATGTCGCACTAGCATTCTTAAGACCAAATGGCATTACCCTATGGTGAAAAATAGTCCAGGGTATGGAAAAAGTCATTTTCTCTGCGTCTTTATCATCCATTAAGATTTGATGGTACCTAACCAAATAATCCATGAAAACTACATTTAATGCTATGCACAATTTTTGGTGAGGATATAGACGTTGGGTAGCAAAAAATTATCTTTAGAACGGGCTCTATTCAAATCTTTGTAGTCAACAAAAATTCTTATTCTGCCATTTTTCTTTGGCACCAAAACAATATTGGCTAGCCATGTTATAAATTTATGACCTCTACAACCTTATACTAAATTTTCTTCGTCACTTCTTCTTTAATCTTCAAAAGTAAGTCTGGCTTGAATTTCCACATTATCTATTTTACTGGATTGGTCAGCTGCTTATGCAACAAAATATTGACACTCAATCCTGGCATATCATCATAGCACCAAGAAAATATGTTGATATACCCCCGTAGCAAGAAAATGAGTTCTTTTTTCTATACCTCTATCAGGTGAACACTGGTTGTTGTCTCCTTGACTCCACCATGCTCTCCTAAATTGACTATATTGGTTTCATCTAGGTTAGTCTATTCACAGTTTTCTAATTCTTCCATATCTTCTGTTAATTGTTCCTCATCATAACTTCTCCATTCATTTGCCTTACTTTGTTTATTTAGCTCTTGACATGACATGAAGTTAGCAGGTTTTAAATTATTATTATTGAAATAAACAAACAAACCAAGTCAGATAATGACACAATAATTTAAAATAAGGAAAATAAGAATAACATAAAAGTAGTTTCATAGAAAAAAAGGCCTTTCCATTGAAATTTGGAAAATATTTTCAAACTATGGCTCATGACCCCACATAAGTATGAACCCATGGATATTTTTAAAATAGTGAAATAGAAAAAAAATTTGAAGCATAAAAGGTAGATCGTGGGGACTTTTTTGAATCTTAAATACTTTTAAAGCTCTAGAAATTGCCCTTCATCTACCACAACGGGCGAGGAGTCATAAGTGGGGTAGAGGTTCGAATCTGTAAAGTTGCTCCAGGTAAGGCCTGTCTTACTCCACTAGTCTCTTGGAAATATTCAATATACCATTGCATCCTCTAAATATATTTCCTACCTCATCCCCTAAACCATCATCTATCGGTATCTCACAAAAAGGGAACGACTGGTACAAGAGTGTAAATGGCTCGGGCAAACCTATCTTTGGCTTCTTTTTATTCTCATCTCTTTTTGTTGGCTTTTACCCCACCCACACTTTTATACTCTTTCCGAGATCACGATTGGCTCAATAATACCTACCAAGTTCTTACCAAAAGTTTAACTAGGTTAAATACACTTATTAGCATCACCATCACCGTCATCATGTAGATAGATGGCATGGGAATCTGGGATGTTGGATTATTTTTTGTAACATTCATAATTTCCACTATATAAAAGTTACCACCCTTTAGAATATTTCAATCACAGGTACATAACCATTGCGGTGGATCAAATGACTTTCTTTGCCTTGATAACTACCTCTTGTTCTTCCTAGTTTAACTTCAACAATTGATGGAGAGGCGACGAAACTCCTCTTGCACTATGGATCCACAATCTCTCAAGGAATAGATTTTAACTAGGATTAATATCCATAAACAAAATTTAGTTTGGAACTCGGTGAATCCCATCTGGATGTATAAGACAACTTTGCCCATGGTGTCTCTCTGTCCTCCATCTAAAGATCATACATTAGCATGGCCTTAACGAACCTTTCCTAAGTCATGGGCCAGTTGAATAAATATGGAAAGAGGATAAATATTCAGGCTAGATTCGTTATCTATCAAAACTTGACCAATCACTTCGTCATGATAATTGATAGTAATGTGAAGGATTTATTGTTCATTATGCCTTTAAAAGGCAACTCTTCCTCACTGAATGATATATGATGACTTCCCATAATATTTCCTATCATTGTGGCTAAATTTTCAACACTCGATCTACTAAGCACACATGCATCATCTATGTCTTTTAATAAGGCCTTACGATGGTATTGGGAACTCATTAATAGTGCCCATAGAAAAGTACAAAGTTTTTTATCAATGCTTGACAATTGAATATTTATTTGACTACATATGCCTCCAGAATTCTCTGACCTCTCTTTTAGTAATTGAACTTTTCTATGAATCCTTCTTATTGGCTAAATTCTAAAAAATGTAACACCTTCAAAACTGGGTAATCCCATAGGTGGTGGCAGTCTTTATAGAAAACTCTTTATAGGCTGGTGTCAGAGTGTAGGCCTAAGTTGAGGCTGTCATAACTGAAAATGTGAGACTTTCATTAATACCTAAAGTAACTACTACTCTTTCTGTATGCTCTTCTCCTTTTGTCTTCTTGGGCTTTTCTGAATCAACCTCAGTGATAGTCTTACTAAATAACCATTCATTCTTTATTTTAATCATGTTAACCGTAGCCCTCTCATTATTAGGCAACCGTTTACTGTTGACATTTGGTGTCGATGATTGAAGAGTAATAACCTTTTGATCAATCAAATCTTGTATTTTATGCTTTAGGATGATGTAATCTTTGATATTGTTCCAGCTTCTCCTAAATAATAGGAACAATTCTGATTGGCATAATAACATTGAGAATTGGGGTTGGTGGGTTTTGGTTGGATAGGATATAGATAAATGACTGCTCTTAATTTTTCAAAAAGCTAAGTATGACTCTCATCCAGTGATGTGAAGTTTTGAGGAGTTTTCTTTTTATGGTTTGGAAGAGAGATGTGTAGTTGTTTTGGTTGGCGGGAGTTGGCATCTGATGATAATTTAGATATGCCTAGACTTTAGCTTGGTGATTTGGGATGGTGGTTTATACCTTAGGTTGATAATTTGACTGTGGAGCTTGAATTAAAGTAAGTTATTTGGTTATGGAGCTTGGTATTGAGGTAGGATATTTGGTAGTGGAGGTTGGTATTGGGGAAGGATATTTGGTTGTGAATCATGGTATTAAGGTTGGATGTAGAATATGTGTTGAGGACTTGGGGTAGTGGAGAAGAAAGGGTATTCCTTGGTCTGACAATCCTTTCTAATTTTGGAATAGAATTAGTAGATATTGCTGGCACATCTTCTCTTTTATTCTCCAGGAACCCAGAAGACCCGGATGATGTTGGAGTCTTGATAATATTTCCCATTCAAATACCTTCTTCTAGTGACTCACCGATCTTTACTAAATTTGTGAATGTTGCATGAACTGCCGACATAATTCTAGTATAAAATTTCCTTCTTGAACATAAAAAAACACTGACACCATTTCCTCCTCGGTCATTGGAGGTTGTACTTTAGTAGATTATACCCTCTAGCGATACACATAGTAAAAAAAATGCTCATTTCTTTTCTTCTTAATCTTGTTTAGTGAATATTGGTCAATGACTATTTCTACATTATATGCAAACCTATCGAGAAAGTATTTGGCTAGTTCCTTTCAACAAGATCATTTTTTAACTTCTTGGGGTGTAAACCAATATAGATCTTCACCAATTGATATTTAACTAAATATGTGCATTAGCAATGCCTTATTCCTTCCTATTCTGACTATTTGGTTAAATATCTCCTTAAGTGAGCCATAGGAGTTATAGTATTGCCGAATGTTTCAAATTTGGAGATCTAATATCCTTCTGGTAGGTCTACATCTAGATGGAAACACAAATCATCATAACCAAGGCCATCATTATCCACTATCTAATGAGACTTTTTGATCCTCATAATCTCTGCATTTATTGCCAATAACTTTTTTTCATGCTCGATCCTCAATTCATTTTCTTTCTCCTCATAATGGTCTACCTTAGGATTGGGAAATGGGTTATAGAGATTAGGAAGTGTGATTACTTCAAAAATGTTTAAAGGTGTATGATAAATGTGATAAGGATTTAGGATAGTAGTGGAAGAGTTTTGGTCTACTGAGCATGATTTTGAGGATGCATGGATGTTAGGTTGTAACTAGGAAGGAAATTTTGGGGGATATAGTTATTTTGTGGAGTTTGAGAGGGATTTTGTGGAATTTGGGAGTGACTTTGTGGAGTTTGGGAATGAATTTGTGGAGTTAGGGATGTGTTTTATGGATGGTAAGCATCTGGGTTGTTATGTCAGTTAGTTCTTTGGACAGGTGAAGTATGAGTTTGATGAACTAGTGGACTATTGATGATAGGGTATGCATGAAGTTAGTGGTGGAGGAGGATGGTATGTTACTTGGATGATTCTAGAGATTAGGGGCATTAAGATTAGGAATTTGGGGTTGAGTCTCACGCCCTCCTTGGACAAGAGCATTAACAGTGATGTCTAGATTAAACAAATCTCTAGTAAAATTCATCTCTTCTTGGAGCATTTCCAACTTTCTTATGAGCTCAACAATCATCTCACAGTCCACCAGTAGTGAAAGATAGGGTTACCGTACATACAAGAATTTTCCAACTCTTATGGAAGCTCTTTCTTACAAGTCTGTCATGTAGTATAAGAACTATATCTTATTCTATAGCCCATCGCGAAGTGCCGGCTTTGAAATTAATGTTGTAAATAGAAGAAAGTATTATATAAATAAGGTGTAGATAAGTGAGTGAGTCCTCACTTGAGCAATTTTGATCACCTAGTAGGCCTTTTATTTGGTAGGTAACATCAACAAAACGTATCATCATATCTGACTATGAAGAAAGAAACTCAAAGTAAAAGGGCACCGTCTTGTGCAAGGCAACAATAGTTGGCACTCTATAATTTTCTATCTAGTAGACATGGTAAAAAGACCCTAAATTTTTTCCAGCATTTAAGTTCGACCATGGCTTCCACCTTTTTTGGGGGTATTAAGTTCCTTGCCAATTTTCACTTACCGACCTCGATCTCTTTTTATTTGTGTTGGATATTAGCAAACCTATTATAAATCACACTCAAGCTGAAACCAAACTATGGAAAATTATCCTTAAGTATGGGTTAGGTTAGTTAATAAGTCCCAAGATGCGTTCATAGACAAAACCACCAGAGGAAATCCTACTTTCAAGAGCAAAGGTAAACTGATCAACGAGAAAGAGGCCCTACTTACTACAAATGAATACACCACAAGATTGAACTATGCTCATGCCTCTACTGCATCAAGTTGACGACCCCCTACATAATGATTCTATCAACATGTACATAGGTAGGAACCTCTAGTCTTATTGGTATATCATGAAAAAGGAAATCCATTTGGACCAGGCACACTACACATTCCCTTGCCCAGATATTCGCTTTTCTAAGTCAAGTAATTGTGACCCACCAAAGTTTGGAGATTCATAACATGTTTATGAAGGACCTATAACTAAGTGTTCAGTCATTTGAAGGGAAAACTTATTTTTTCCAGAATAAAAATATCCCCGCTCTCTAGCTGACTAATCCTGTTGATCATATCACTGAGAGAACTAATTTAGAGAAAAATAAAGCATGTCATGAGATATGTGGCGTAGAAAATTTTGATAGAAAATTACTTGACTCAATGGATGTAGGCATATCCCTCTAACTAAATCACAAAATCAATGTTGATTCAACAATCATGGAGAGGGGTACCACCAAGCGAGATCGAGACCAGCCCCTTGTATAGGTATAAAGTTCAAAACTTATACATAAAATATCTCATAAATATAAATAAAGTGGGGACTTCAAATCTTGACTAAGAAGGACTAAATTTTACTTTGAGAAAGAAAAATCAAACCCTAGATGCAATAAAAAAACAACGCTAATAAGCAAGAAAGGGCCCCTTACTATAAATAGGCCCCTAGAACTTTACTAATAACAAACATATATAGGGATGCCTTTTTTTTATCTTGATTGAATTACTCAAATACAGTAAGAATATCAGGAATAGTAGGATTTAGTAGGATCTGGATGCAGTGAGGGAGCCCGGAGCTATTGAATTATTACATTGCCCAAGGAGAAGAATAAGACTCTTTATTAGTATCATAAATCTTGATGGGAAAGAAAACTTAGATAATGGTTGGAACCTAATTATGAGTGGAATTTCATTAACCAAATTCCCCCAAAATACTACAAACTAGTCAAAAGACAGTCTATCGTATTCTTCTCTCATTTGGGACCCCTATTTTCTCAGAGGAGATAGACTAGTCTTTGCTAGAACAACAGATTTGTGAGCAAGAGAGTATTTCATAGCTGATTCAACAACATTCATTTTTTTTGGAACTTACATATAATTTAGTTCTTTTTTTCAATCTACTATAAAGGTTCTAAAGGGTGTTTGTTGTTGAAGGTTATCGGTAAAGTAAGGATGTCCAACCAACTTATCCAACACAGAGTAGTTTTTATTATTTGTAAAGTAAAAACAAATCGAAGGATAACGTGTTAGGTAGTGTTAGTGACAAATAATACAAGATACTTTATAATAAGTAAAGACATAAAGTTGTTTTCATGATAGGAAAATTGATCCACGAGATCATTGAGTCAAAAAAATTCAATGAATAGGATTGTGCTCATTGTTTTGGGATGAATGGTTTTGTCAGGAAGATTGACTTTACCACATCTTCTTTTTCATCATCCTTATGCCTTTATTCACTAAAATGGGAGATGTTAGAGTTTTTAAAGATAGGTCCGAGATGGAAGGCTACCTATATATCTCATGATGGAGAAATCAGGCCCTACGTAGTTTGACTAGTCTAGGAAAGCATGTTTTATTTCATTTTGGTCACTAAATTTCATTACATTAGGAGAATTTAAATACATGAAAAATAACTACAGACAGACTTACGATGTTCAAAGATTGATTTTGGATAGTGGAAAATGTCTTGCTTTTTCTATCCTTCTTCTACTTCAAAGATGGTCCGGCACGAACTCCAGGTGGACCTTTCCAATTCTACTCAAGTTCTCCAAATCAAAAAGTAAGGAACGATACTTTTCAATGTAATTTCCCTTGGCTCCATTGTGATAGTGATAGGTGTCATCATTCTTCCTTCATCTTGTGACCCTTTCAATTCCTTTCTCTCGAATCGATGGATAATTTTTTGTCGGACCAACATGGAATAATGAAATCCAAAAGAAAAATTGCAGCACCACTAGTGATAGGTGCTTCTGGTTCAACTCTATCATATGCAGGCATAATGAGTGGTCCATATAAGTGATCAATTTTTTTGTTATTGATCAATCCACATATTTTGGCCTTCAACACATGAGATTCATCTATGATATGTCCTTTCTAAAAAAAATGGTAGGCACATCTCAATTTCTCATCTTTATGATCACATTGAGGTCTTTGGGTCTTGATAGGGTACAAGTTCCTACAGTTTGCAACATTTGGTAAATTTCTGAGACCTTAACAATTTTTGGTTCTCGTAAGTAACTCCTTCTATTTCCTTTAAATATGGCCTGTCATCTCCTTGCCTGAACCTTAAAGGCAAGAATGTATTTTCTGTCTCTTTTGGCCATTCTTTTAATTAACTCATGAGTTCCTCGAGCGTTAATGGTATTTCCTCTTGCCTGACGCTGGAATCTTCTGATTCTTTACTTTTGTTTTCTCCTATCATCTTTCCAATCATCCAACATCTACTTCAAATTCCATGACTAGTTGCTTGATTGTCTAGCAAGTTTCCTTTTTGGTATCTTTTTTTCCATCATTTGGTTCACCATAACAATTTTTTCCTTGGTTAAAGAAGTTCGCTCCTCTAATTTCCTACTCCTTGCCACAAAAACATCCTCTTCTAGTGCAATCAATATACTGACTTTGCCAATCTCTATTTCGGTCACAACAAGCTTCTTAACTACTTTATTATTCCACTTTTAGCATCTCATCTATTTGATTTATCTCCAATAATTGCCTCTTATCCTAAGAGATACTCCTATTTCTATTCTCAGTACTTCATACAATAGCTTTTCTGAGTCCATAGTTATCCATCCTGAAATGGTAAGAATAACTTTAGAAATTTGAAGAATAGTTATGAATTTTTTCGGAGAGACTTGATAGACTTGGAGTATTTTGGTCGGACTTTGTATAGTGGGTATATATTTTTGCCTCAAGGTTCTCTATAATTTATTGGAAATAAGAGTGGATCAATTCCCCTTTGATTCAACCAACACACATAAACACATAAGATAGTTATATTGTATAACACCATTATAATAACCGTGTGTCTTAATTGAGTGACCTTTTTGGGCCAACCATTGTATATGCCTTTTAAAACAAATCCATTATGCACAAAAATTATTTTCATAAATATAAAAAAGGGTATAAATGCCTATGAAGTAGCAGTGAGGGAAATAATCTTTGGGAAAAAAGAAACAAAATGTAAGAAAAAATAGTCCCATACAGAGGCTAACAATAAAAGACACTATTATCAAGATAATCCCTCATTGATCATTACCTTCTTGTATTTGTCCACCTCATGCCATATGCAATATCGGTTGTTGATCAAGTGACTTACACTTAATTATTATTTACTCTCGCAGGTCATTCTCTCGATGCTATCAATTTGGAAAATGATGCAATTGTCTAAATTGATCAAATGTCATCTAGTATCTCTACCTCTTGTTCGACTCGCTTTAGTTATTCTTTCAATTGATGTATGGTTGAAGAATCCTTCATATGTTGCCGTTGATGTGAATTTTCACTTGTTTGGAACCTATCTTGAAGCTTGTGAAGTCAAATTTGATGCTCTAATTCTACATCAAAAATTTGTGTTGGCATACTCGGGCCGGGTACCAATGTTCCTGCGAGGTTCTTCTTCAACCATTATTTGTAAGTATCACTAACCTTAGGTTCAAACCCAATGTGGAGATAGATTTCTTTGGTATTTATTTCTTTCCACTTCCATATAATAAATTCCTTGAGTGGTGTCTCACCTTCTCCATACTCGCTAACGAATCTAGCCATGTGCTCAGTTTACAGTGTTTCTTGCTTGATTTTGAATTGTCTAGAACTCTGACAGGAATATAAGGTTGAGTCCCTCTAAGGCTTGTAAGTAATTAAAAAGATATTAATTTCCTCTAATAGTGTATTTCCCTATGAAGGTATTTGATTGACCACTGAATATTATGGTCTCCCAATTCCCAGAATGACTTAAACCAAAATTCTGGAGTTTTTTCCCCTGTAAACAATTATAGATACAACCTAATGCTATGAGATGACAAAATATATACCTTCATTAGGTGGTCCATTTTTTCCATTCTAGTATATTTCAAAAATTTCAGCATCCACCATTGCAAAATAAGATTGCATGCTTTAAAGAAACAAACCCCCTTTTGATAATTTTCCAAAGCCCAATACATTCAGCAACAATCATAGGAGCTAAAGTGTGGAATAACTTAGAAATATTGTATTCCAACCCATATAAGAGGTCATGTGTTACCATAATAATGCTTGAATAAATTGTACCATTTTTTCCTTGGGGGAATACCATATTTACAAAGTAGGCTCACCACAATAGCAAATGCCCTTATATCCTTCCATTTTGACTTAGATGCAACATTATGCCCAAGTTCTTATAAATAATTGAATCTCCCAAACCTGTAGTACAACTCACATAAAGGAATCTTTGGCCCATTAAGCTTTCCCAACCAGGTATCATCTTCGATAAAAAAAGTATCCTTGATCTTTTGACGGTTCCATACGACCAAAACTAAAATATTATTGTCAGGTGCACTCTTCCTTTTGTTGCACATGTCAATGCTTTCATAGCAAACTACCAGTTATTCAATAGTAGGGGTAAATTCAATTTCAACACAAATAAATACCATATTGTCATAATCCCAAAATTTTGTCAACACATGAATCATCTTATGCCAAACATCTATATCTAGAAGTAAAGGTAGGTGACCTATATGAGTCCTAATAATCCTCTTATATTATGGACTTATATAGGACCACCAAATATTAGGGAAATCATCTAGTTTGATAACCATTTTGAATCTTTAATTGGGACTGGTTCGTCCATTCTTACATAAGGCAAACAAGTTAAGCCTTTCCCCTACCCCAAATGGTAATGAATTAGATTAATCGGTATATACTCCTTGAACACATAAGCATGATTCATCTATGATTGACTTATGGTCAAAATACGCATGATAGATTTTTCTAATAGGCACAATACCCCCTCAGGTATTGGGTTATCCTAGGTTCATGCCTAAAAAATTATTTGGTTTTGCTCTATCTTAGATATCTAGATTGGGCTTTGACCAGGTCCCTAAGTGGACAACTTGGATTTGAAAATATAAATAGTCATTGTACGCCTAACGTATCAATAAACTGTCATATTTCCAACATCTAAATTGATCAATAGGGGCCACGACAATTGCAAAACCCCAAATAGTTTAAATATCAAAAGAGGAAGCATGGCATGAAATGCAAATTTAAACACATAATTGCAAAAAGCAACAACTAATACAAATATTTGACAAAAAATCCTTATGGTTAGAATTTAGATGAATATCCAGTAGAGTCTCCATTTCTATTATGATCGTTTTCAAAAAAACATCATAACTTCATGGCAGAAAAGTCTATTTGAAAATAGTTTGAAGAAAATAGAGTCACCACTTAATTTTAGAAAAAATTAAGAAAAAATTTGAAAAGGTAATTTAGAAAAGAAAAAATTCTATTGAAAACTAGAGTCTAGGTGAGGGTTCATGTTAAATTCAAAAGAAGGTGTTAAGCACTTTCAAAATTTCATAAAGTGTTGTTTTCAGCACATTAAACTTATTTGACTAATTTTGAAAACTCTTTGAGTTTGTAAAATCTTATAGGAGTAACTTATTTGAAAAATTTATTTAGATGAATAGAACTTATTTAATACTTGTCCATTTAATTATTTCAAACTGTGAAATAAATGAAATGTCAAAACTTCAAAAAAGTTCTAACTTAACAAATTTATCCAAGTCAAGCTTTTGAGCTGAATAGTTAACCCGATTTCTAAACGTGGATATAAGCTACTTAATAACTATGAAGGGATATGAAAAATATTTCAAGTTGTTCCACGAGCTTAAGTTTGCATAAAATCAAAAATTGAAAACCAAATTAACTAGTGAGCAATTTAAACCATATTGTAAAGTAAAAATAACTTAAAACCGCTGTAGGGATTCATCTAAGCTTGAAAAGGTATTATTTCTAGTTAATTAAGCAAATAATAAAATGATGAAATATAATAAACGAAAAATAAGAGATTATCCAGAATAAAACCCAAATTTAACTATTTAGGCCATAGTCCTTTGTTGCTAATATTTGGATTTTTGAATCCAAAATTCCTTTTTATAGCCTTTTGGGATCCTCTTCCTTTCGTTATTGCAATTTTCTACTCTTTTGGGTCCCAACCCATACATGTTAGCTTATGTTTTGTTGTCAAGGTTGACTTAAAGATGGTAAAAATTCAAGAAAGTGGAGTCCATTGGGACTCAAGTCACTGTGATAAGCATCAAAGGAAAAGATAAGTAATTAATATTCTATACAATGATTTTATAGGAAGAAAATTGCAATTTCATATTGTTTTAAGGGAGATAACATGACACATTATTTTTGCACAAGTAACTAAACACAAGTTATAAAGTTAGCGGTTACTTTATCAATTTAGCAATAGGTCATTACAAGGCTAACAAAGCAATAAGTTCAATAGTCTACTACCAAGCTAAATGAAAAGAAGTAAAAGCTTAAAGCAGTGAACCAAACACAAGATAAAGCTCATTGTCTTTCCAAATAAACATTGTTTTAACATAGTTAAAAGACTGAAATTCTTAATGAGTAATACAATAATGCACCAGATGCTCATAGAGAACAAAAAGGCAAAGGAAAGGGAAAGAATGCATTGGAGTAGCCAGACAAGTTTCAGAATTATTCACATATTATCACATAAGCTTATCCATGGTACCAAAGTTCACTGATTAAAAAAAGCACTTATTGTTCATGTTTATCAAAGAAGGAGATGAACAGAACACATTTTCCACAACAAGCCATTATCAGGGAGACAAAGGTAGTGAGAAAAAAGTTTGAATTTTCAAATATGAAACTAAGTAATAAGTCCAAGATTTAGGTTTATAACCCCCTAAAACATGATATTCCACAATTAACATCAAACAAGGAAAACTTAACCAATAACAATCTAGACCTCATAAAAGGTATACAGTTGATTTTACATTCTAAAATATTCAATAATCAACCATAAAGCTGCCAAGATATTTTAATATACTCTAAAACTTAGAACTGGCTGCCACTTTAGAGGAATAACATTAATAAAAGGCATTGAATTTGAACAAGCAAACTGATATGGAGCTAGTAACATATCAATCATTCCAAAACCAAATAATACTTAATTGCATTATTTAATATAATCTAAAATTTGAAATATAAAAACACCAAATATCTCCAAATATTTTAGATTTAACAACCTAAGCATGAATAGAATAAAACCTCAAATATAAGGAAGCAGATTAATTTTCAAAGAGAAGGTATGCTCTTTATATTTCAAAGAAAAAAAGTTTCACATTTTTTAGCCAAGAAAGATTTTCAAGAAAAGAGGTCAAACTGGTTTCAAATACAAAAAATAGCATTATTTAAATCACTAAACAAAAAGTAGGCGATTTCAAACTGAACCATAGGTATGTACATTCAGGACTTCAACTCCAAGGAGTGTCATGAGGATCTAATATATTTAGGAGTAACCAAAGAGAATATGAATTAGTGTTTAGCTTCATCCAGAGCTCAATTAAATATAGAATCAAGTCATGTCTCCTCCATGAATAAAAATCTTTGTGTAAGAGGAAAGTAAAATATTATACTAAGTTAATCACAAATCTCTCAAAGTAAACTCAAGAAGACTTATGACAAATCACATACCTGTATGACTCATTTAAACTTAGCCAAGCCAGGAATAATTTATCAAAGAAAAATAATCTCAACTTAAATGGTAACAGATTTAAAAGGCTAGCTTAAAATAAATAGCAGAGATAAAGGGACAAAAAATATAGTCAATATGATAATGTTGTAATCATATAATCTGTTAAAAAAGAATATTAATAAAGAATAAATCATGTTTAAATACCAAATACCACGACATTAAAGGATTGACATAACATTAACTCAAGAAATCGATTAAAAATTGCATAAGAAAGCAATACAAAAATGGAATTACTATCTAAACAAACAATAAATTTCAAATATACAAGTACTAAAATTTAAATAAACAACATCTAGTAGCTGAGTTTACTTTTTTTGGGCAGTCAACTGGGATGATGAATTAATGACAACTTGACCACTTTTCTCCCCTTGAGAATGAGAAGAAAAATGGAACTTGAGCCAGAATTCTCACAACTTTAAGTTTGGTGATTGAAGTCCAAAATCCTAGTGCGATGTGGTTGGGGAAAAACCATCCCTTCTCTAGCAAAATTCCTTACTTATATTGGGGTTCTTGACTGAGGACAACCATTAACCCCAAAAGGAAAATAGAGAGGGGTTTATATAGGAACAAATTTGGGACTAAAAATTAATTTTTACCAATGTGGTGTAACGACCCGAAATCATCTCTCGGGACGTTACACGGTGCCTAAGGCTATAAGTAGCTCCAAGCTAACCCTTAGAGCTAGTTTCTACCAATGACACTCAATCCAAGATAAGAATGAACTCAAAATTAGCCTAGTCATATCACATGAAAGGAAATATGGAAAAGGTAATCGGTCCATATGACCATAACATAGAGATATCTCAACAAAACCACAATATCGAATCCTCGACATATCACGTCTGACAAAGACTCTACAAATCAAAATCTAGAGGGTCATTGGGACAATGTCCCCAACTGACTCAAAATGAACTGAAGATAAAACATAGTCTCTCAAACACTGAGACATCTGTAGATCGGTCCTCAAACCAGGAGGACTCACCACTGTAGAAAACGTAGGCAAGGTAATCGAAGAATCACAGGCGAGGCTGGGACTGAGCACCTAAACCTACATTATGACACAATGTAGAACATAGACATATATGTGGATCAGTACATGGAATGTACTGAGTATGGGGGGGTGAATGCATATGAATAAAATAGTAACAATCTTCTTTAATCAAATCATGTATGCATTATGAGATGACTCACATGGCTTGAGCAAGTATAAGATGTAAAACTCATAAATCATAAAGAATGAGGCATGTAACAAAAATCTCATGAGTCATCATTGTTTAACATCAAAATCGGAAAATTTCTCTTATTCTAAATACCCAAAGGCTAAGGGGCCCTAAATAATAATTTCAACTCATGCATATGTCTCATGGAGAGTAAAACTTCTTCAATGCTCAACACTTCATAATCATTTAGAATTCATATACTTTGAATTCAGAACCATATATCTTGAAAACATACTTGAAGGCATTTCATTCACTTTAGAAAAATATCTCATCTCAAGCTTTAGGAAAATCACTCCATCTCAAATGGAAAGGCATTTCAGTTTCTGGAAACAACTTATCTCAAGGCTTTATAAAAAGAACTATAACAAGGGAAGATGCTTTCATTTAGGAAATAACTCATATCAAGAAAATACTTTAGTTGGGGAAACATCTTTGCAATTCAACCATTTAGGAAAATAGCTTATAGGGAAGGAAAATAAGTATTTGATCTTGAAGTCTAAATATCAAGGAAGGTTCTCGTAACCGACATAAATCATGCGAGCTATATGGAGTCCAATATTTGTCCTCCCAAGGAGGAGACCCCACGTTGGGGAGGAGCTTCATACTCTTGCTAGGGAGTATAACCTAGGTCTAGTGATTACTAAATAAATCTCTGCCTCAGGCCCAATCATAATCAACATAAACTCGGCCTAAGGCCCAACCTATGGTGGCATGTAGTTTTGGGGTAAGAAACCGTAGTAACTTACCCATTCGGTGCTAAATACTACTCCCTTTATATTATCTACGCTCATCTCATAAAAATTCACTTTTAGAATAATCACATGGTTCACCACGAACCCAATAATCAAATCAATAATCTCATATAGTGAAGTGGATTTCAAAGCTCAAGGACTATTAGGTCAATTCATTTCTCAATCATCTCAAAAAACTCAAATCATGGGTGCTTATAGCATAAGAGTTCATAATTTCACAAGTCTCAAATAGGGCTTACTAACCCATAGTTCAATCTTAAGTTAATGCTTATCAAAAGCAATATATATAGCATATAGAGTCATAAATCATATGGAAATCTGGGAATTTCAGCCATTTCATCTCAAAGTCTCAATATAATCATATGCTTCAACATTTCAAACATTGAAAATATTAGCTTCTCAAGGAGTAAAATTATGGATTTATACCCAACTGCAATTTCTAAATTAAACATGAAGAAATTATGTCATTTGACTCATAAATCATGGGAAATATCAAAATAATGCATTCAATCATAATGGGTGAAACCCCCCAATTCAAATTCATGTAAAACCCCCATAAATTTTCAACAAAAATCATGATGTAAATAGCCTATTGGGCACATGGGTGAAAGGGTTACCCTTGTTCAAAACCCCACATACCTTGAATTAGAAGCTTTGGATGAACTCTCACTTTTGGAACTCTATTCTTGCTCTAGAATGAGGGTTCTTAAAGTCCTTGACTTAGAAACCTTGAATATTGACTCAATTTAGAAAATCCATGGTAGAGTTTTGAGATTCTTGGAAGAGGTTTTGAGTATTTAGGGTTCTTGTTGAGAGAAATCTTGATAAAACCCTTATAGGATGCTTGCAAATGGCTTTGATTTAGTATTTCCATGATTTTATAGGCTTGAAAAAAAGTCTAAAATGCCCTGTTAAACATCTGTGCAAAACTAGAAAAATTGAATTGGAACCCGATTTTGTTGGCCTTCGCGATGGCTCACTAGAATTTGACAATTGGGAAAATGGCATCCTCCGCGATGCAGATCCATTGCAATTTCCAAATGGTTGGGACCTGGGACTCCTTCGCGACGCGCCATAATCACAGATTCCCACTGAAAATTGACAATTCCTAAATGCACTCTCTCCGCGACACGCTAAGTTCTTAAACAATGCTGTTTTACGACAAAGGCTTAAATTGGCCATAACTTCTTATCCGAGTGTCCGATTTGGGTAAATCTTATATCGATGGAAAACTTATCAAATTTCCCACGTTATAAAAATTAAAAATTAGGGAAATTCGATATGGTTAATATGTTACTCACTTAGGAAGTAACTTCTCAATCTTTTAGGGTCGGAATCACGCCTCACTCGACATGCCCTAAGACTCAAACTACGAGGGAATTTTGCAGGGCCTTACATGTGGTTGGGAATTTATCAAGGATTTTATAAAAATTTTTAAACCTTGAATGAATAAATAAGGTAGGGTGGGGTGGATTTGTTCAAAAATCGTACATGTATTCAGAATTTAAAATAGGTTCTCAGATTTTAGGGGAAATACCATTCTGGGAGACTCTTGGAAGCTTCTATGGTACAAAAAATGCATGCTTGTAACATGTACTCGTACAAATGATAAGGATAAATAGGAAAATAAGAGGGACAAGGAAAAGGTTCAAGGGTTTCTGGGCTCTCAGCTACGACTGTTGTGGTTGTATGTATTGTTACCTTGTTGTTGTTATTCATTGTCAGGTTAGAAAAGAAGTGGTTATAAGGGGTAGTAGGTTGGGACAGTTTGGCTAATTGTGTTAAGTAGGTTAGTATTAGATTGAAGGATTTAAATTAGGTTATTTATGAAACGGTCAATAGAATAGAATTTTAGTCAATTTTATTCAATTTTTCATCAAATATAAAACCAGTCAGCCAATTGCATTACGATTATGGATAGTTTGATATCAATTATGTCAATATTAAATAAATTGGCTAAATTGAATCATAGTTCAATACAAATTAACAATCAATTTAATCCCCAATTTTTTGATTTAATAATATTAAACAAATATTTTTTAAATAATTTATTTAAAGAACAAATTAAATTTAGATCAAGATTTATATATTTGTACTAATTTTCATGGTTGTTCTTGATTAAAATTTATTTTTTAATAAAATAATTATTTAAGTAACAAAAAATTCTTTGATCTCATATAGTACAAATACGGAAACGTTTAATTTCTACTTAAAATGATAAAATCACCTCAATATATATTTTGAAAATTTTTACCTGATTAAAATAAATGTTTTAATTTCATAAATTTTAGAAACTCAAAATCAGACTCAGTCAAGGAGGGCAAAAATTAGGTGTCAATAGGCAAAACTTTCCAGAAGACCCAATCATCAACAACAAATTTGAGGTCCCTTCTCCCCTCCTCTGCATATGATTTATGACGACTCTAAGTATTCTTCAACCTTTTTCTAATCAGTGGAACCTTTTCCATAACCTCATAAACTGAATTTGGTCCAAACAAAGTAGCTTCACCTATGCCAATCCAACTAATAGGAGACCTCCACCTCCACCCATAAAGTTCCTCAAACGGAGATATCTAGATGCTACAATGAAAATTGTTATTATAAAAAAACTCTATATGAGGTAAATGATCATCCAAAATACCCTTAAAGTTGATCAAAAAAGCCCCCACCCATCCTCTAAAGGTTGAAAAGTAGCGCTACATGTCTTCTGTCTATAAAATAAAAGCTGTACCAAGATTTACTGGGGTACTAATACCCTACTAGAAAAACTTTCAAAACAAAGATGTGTATTGCGTACACCTATCTAAAATGATAGACAAGGTAACTCCAAACAATTTGACCAACTCATGAATATAAAGTCTATCACAGTTCTCTACTGATTCTTTTGTCTTGATATGGAAAGAGTGAGATGGCTTTCTTATCCTATCTACTACCACCTATCTAGAATCATGTTGTCATCTCGTGTCAGTAAACCTGTGATGAAATCCACCTTGACCATTTTCTACTTTAACGTAGGAATGCTGATATTGTAAGTCATACCTCCCAACCTCTAAGGCTCAACCTTTACCTACTGGTAATTATAACATTTAGTCATAAAATCTACAATGTCCCTCTTTATGCTATACCATTAATAGATTTATCATAAATAATGGTACATCTTGGTGGCATCTTAATGTATATAATATCGAGAGTTGTGAGCCTCTATGAATAGTTTATACCTTAACTAATCTACATCTGGACACATAATCTGGCATGACAACATATAACATTATCTCCCCCTTGAAACAAAATATCCACTTTTGATTATGGATAACATTCTTCAACTTGTGCCAAATAGGATCACTTTTTTCCCTTTTCTTAACTTCCTTCCCAAGAGAAGACTCTGAACCATTCTGAACGATAACACTATCATCCTTTAAATCTATAAGCTGAACCCCTAAACAAGAAAGCCTATAAAAATCCATAGCCAATTCTAAAATCCATAGCCAATTCTTTCTTTTCTTCATCTACATGGGCCACACTACCTATGGACAACCTGCTAAGAGCATAAGCCTTACCCAGATGGTAAAGCACACTTATGTCATAATCCTTAAGAAACTCAACCCAAATCCCCTGTCAAAGATTCAAAACCTTCCATACATATACTGAAGACTCTTATGATCTGTGAATACATCAAGATAAAAACCTTACAAGTAGTGTATCTAAATATTTACAGCAAAAATGATTACTACCAACTTATGATCACGAGTTGGGTATTTTCTCTTATAAGCCTTAAGTTGTATAGAAGCATAAGAAATGACCTTACTATTTTTTATCAACACACAACCAAGGTCAACTCTAGAAGTATCATAATAAGATACAAAACTATCTAAACCCTCTGACAAACTCAAAACTAGAGAAGAAGTAAGTCAGGACTTCACCTTTTGAAAGTCCTTCTCATAAGTCTCATAACACCAAAACTTAACCTTTTTTGAGTCAACTTAGTCAATAGGGGGCATTAATGTATGAGAACCCCTTAATAAAACTCATATAATAACAAACCTAGACCAAAAATCTCCAAATGTATAATGGAGAAGGGGGTCTAGGCAAGTTCTTCATTACCTCTATCATTTAAGACTCTACCTAAATATGCTCACTAGATACATGGATAAGGAATGCAACTTACCTTACCAAAACTCACATTTGTTAAACTTAGTGAATAACTGACAGTCCTTTAGAGTCTATGACACAATCCCTAAATAATCTATATGCTCCTTTTTACAGTGAAAGTAGAAAAGAATGTCATCTATGAAGACAATAAATAACATATCTAAATAATGTTTGAATAACCTATTCATCAAGTCCATCAATTCTTTAAGAGTATTTATTAGTATAAAAGACATAACCATAAATTTGTAGTGGCCATACTTTGTTCTAAAGGTTGTCTTTAGGATGTCACACTCTTAATTCTGAGCCAATGATATTCGAGTTTGAGATCAAACTTATTGAAACACCTAATACCCTAAAGATGATCAAATAAGTTATTAATATTATGGGTAGGATACTTATTCTGGAATGTGATCTTGTTCTACTGATGGTAGTCAATAAATATTCTATGAGAATTATTTTTATTACATGCTAAAAGGAAAAGATCAACCCATGGAGAAATATTAAGTAGGATAAAGCCTTTAGCTAAGAGATCTTTCAACTATTCTTTCAATTCCTAAGCTCAGCTAGAGCCATTCTATAAGGACGAATAGATATTGGATGTATATATAGAAGAATTATATCCCCAAATCAATCTCCTATTCAAGATGAATTCCAAGAAGTTCCTTATGATACACTTTAAGAAACTCACTAACTACTGAAACTGACTGAAGATAAGGGGTCTCAGACTTAGAGTTGTTAGCCCAAACTAGATGATAGATGAACACTTAGAAATTATCTTTTTAGCCTCAAGATAAGGGATGAAATAACTTATAAGCTTTGTAGGACTATCCTTCCACTCTAAAATAGGATCATGTAGAATCTAAAATTTATGACTCTAGTTTGTAGCTGATTGAGGCATAATTAAAAGGTAGTTAACCCATGCTAAGAATGATCTCAATGTAATTCATATCAAACTCAACTAGATTATCTGAGGTGACTCTCTAGAGAAATTAAACTAGGAAATTTCTGAATAACTATCTATATATAACTAACTCACCAACTGGATAGGAAATAGAAAAAGGGTTTAAAGTGTTGTTTTGGACTAAGTCTAAACTAAAAAGAAACATATAGGGGTCATAAAAGATAATATAACCTTAGTCTAAAAAAGAACAAAAATCATGAGAGAAGATCTGCAACATCCCAGTGACTATATCTAGATGTCTCCTTATTTTAGCAAGATAAAAGTGCATAGAAGCAGTTTTGGCACTAACTACCGCTTGCACTAGAAATAGCACCCCGTTGGAGCTCCTGAAGAAGTAAAATGAGATCGACCCCTTCTATTTCCCTGATTGACAGAGGCAAAATCCTTGAATTTATGACCTGGATGATTATAACCAAATTAACCCTCTTTGCCATAAAAGAACTCCCTCGGGTGGTCCTTGATAAGTGATGATTTTTCCACTTATTTGTATCTTTTTTTTATGATTTTATGTTGTTAATCCATACTATAAGTCTAACTATCTTTTAAACATTGTTTGTTTCATATGTCTGGTTTTACAAGGATTTCTAATGAAAGGAGTAAAATCAAGGCAAAATAAAACTAAAACGAAGCAAAATGGAGCTAAAATAAGGAAGTTGGAATTCTGGAACAAAATTTTCACCGCAACCATGATGAAGAAGGCTCATGATTGTAAGCTATTAAAAGTAAATTCCTTTCAACCATGAGGATGTGTAATGCAATCACAATGTTCTTGAAGCCAAAGGGTAGCGACCATGAAAATCAAGTCTCGCGCCAATAATGAAAACATTTGCCATCAGGGGCAGATCTAGAACTTTGTAATTTCGACCCTAATCCATCAAAACTTGATATATAACCATTCAAACACATATTTGGCTTATTTATCAACTATTGGAGGCTAGTTTTCTTGACCCAACACCCTTGGTTTTAAAGATCAAAAGCTTTTTATTTATTTCCCAAACCTTTCTTTTTTTTCCTTGCTTTATGTAGAATATTTGGGTATCGATGAATTTGATACTTGTGTATTTGTAGTTAAATATACTACAATACTTACGTGTTGAATTTGGTTTTTTATTCTATCTCATGTTTTCATATTAATTGATTATCCTTGATTTGGAAATGGGTTTTATTTATCTAAAGTAATTTTGTGTTTTTATCATTTCTACTCTAGTTGAGCTCAAAAAAGGAGATTAGAGTAGATATTTCCCATCTACTTTGTTTATACTTGAAAGAGCTAATCGAGGTTGGAAAAGATTAGTTTAGTGCGATTCGGAACGTATGACCCATCTTATAAAATTTGTTGTTAGACATAGTAAAATCCTAGAATAGCCAAAAGTTGGTTTTGTGATTAATGTTTCTTAGTTTGGATTTAAAGAATAAGTGAGGACTAAACCTTTAATGGTTGAAATACATTAGTGGCTGATTTTAAATCCAAGGCTAATTTTCTAAACCCACATTTGTATTTGAGTAGTTAATAGAATAGGATGGATCATTGATAGAATTGAACTCCCATATCATTTCCCTTGTTTTCCGTCATTTATGAAAGCCACTGATCGACTTGTTCACATTTTAATTGGCTCTATCTTTGTTTCATTTTTATATACTAAAAACCCCCTAAACACTTGTATCTTTGTTTGGATTTAAGCAAGAGACTTTTATTCCTTACTTTCTCGATTGCTAGTCATACTATTGCTCATAGATTTAACTCCTACTTTATTGGGTAAGTATTACTAGAGATCGAGTACATTCAAATTTGAGAGTGTATTTGTGCGTTATAAAAAATAGCGACATTGTTAGGGAACAATTTGGTGTATTAAGTTGGTTTGAAATTTTAGCTTACTTTCTTTGATTTGAACTTGGGAATATATGTTCTGGATTTTATTGTGTGACTTGTATTGGGTAGATTTTTGTTTTTGTTATATTTTCTACTATGGCATCATGAAATAAAAAAGAGTTTAGTGGTTGCAAGTCTAATGTTGATGAACCATATCCATATTATGGAGGATCCTGCTTTTGGAAAGATTGTAGAAATGCTTCTGGGAGAGAGGGGCATACACGATCTCAATCCTATAGGGAATATAATTATTACTTGTGTGGTGGTCGATATGGATATTTGAGTGATTATCCAATGATTATGCTCCCTCCCTTAGTTATGCTAATGAAAAGTCTAGTTGTTCTTTTGAGTTTGATAGGTATCATGAAAAGGCAATGGAAGAACAATGTTCCAAACCAAAAGGTATTAAAGCAATACTTCAAACTATATAGGACCAAGTGGCTACCATGGGTGAGGGCATACATCTCTTGCACCAATCTATGAAGGCATTTTGAAAGAAATATGAAAAAAGACCCTTGTGAAAACATAATCTCTCAATTGTCATAGGTTAGCCTAATCTTCATAATGAAGTTATTAAAAAAGAGAGTTCAAGAAATGTGATTGAGTAAAAAATGTGTGATGATAGTAATAAAAAGCCCCAAAATGAAAAAAAACACTTGACAAGGAAGAAATTATGATCCAAGAGTGGTTATTTAATCAAGCTCAACTACTTGAAGTCAATCAGGATCAACTATATAGAATATTACTAATGGTGGATGAATCTCTTAAATTGCATGTTGAGAGATGTCAAGTGTGGGTTCAAATTATAATGGATATCCAAAAATTGGAAAGCAAATTGAATACAAAAATTGAGTCATATGGTTTTTAACCTCAAATGGTTATGAATAATGTTGTTGAAATGATTTCCAAGGAAGATACGGGTGGGATTGGTTTTGATAAATTCAAAGTGATTTTCCAACCAACCAAGCCAAGAAAAAGAAAGGATGTCAAAGTTTATATAATAATACTAGAGTCGCAAGAAAATTCCAATCAAACCCTTTATGAAGACTCTAGTTCATTTCGAGGTGAGAATGTCTAAAGGATGCAGTTCAAAAATGGTATGGACTAAACCTCATTCCAATAATTTTTTGATATTATGCTTGGTAGATTCAATGGAGATTAAAATAACCAGACAAGGGGAGAATATTGGAGATAAGGGACAAAGTCCCTACATTGTGGAGTTTTTCATCCCTAGAGGGCAATATGAAGTCCCACACTTGAAGACCAAAAAGTGTAAGATATGGTGTCTAGCAAGTGGCCTATTGATCTTATCACTGACTAACAATGAGCCAAAGCAAAATTTTGATGTCAAGTTGGGGAAAGATTCAAGTCTTTAAAATGGAGAGATAGAGTTGGTCTCGTTGCTTTTTTACTTTTTACCACAAGATTCATTGAGATATTAATTTAAAATTGGGCACCCCACCGGTCTAAAAAATTTTGTTTACTTTTGAACTTTTAATTTTTTGAATAGCTTAGGATTTGATTTCTGATGAATCCACAAAATTTTGGGTTTTTGGAAGTGATTTGAAAAGGTTTGGATGTAAAATTTGATTGGAATGGTTTTCATGGTTGTACTACCTTGAAAATAAAAGTATGAACACTTTCTGAGAGTGTTTGAACTGCTAAAATTGATGGTATATCAATAATAATGAACTTCTCATTGCAAAATAGAACAAAAACTACCCAGGCCTTCATCAAAATTTTGTGCATCGCATAATTGGGCCTAAGTATTGTCAAAAATCATAGAAACTGCATAGTCTCAACTCTCATTTTCCCATCTTTATTGAAAAGAGGACACCATCATGATTGTGATGAGTTAATTTTGGTAACTTTGTGAATGCATGACCTAGTGATATAATCACGTGGGGTTAAGAAAAATTAGCTCAACGTGATAGCAGGAACTACCCTTACGATTGAGTTATTATGGGCCAAGGTTAGAAGTTTGAAGTGTTAACAATAACAACTCACTTTTCCCTCACACCTGGAAAACAAAAGAAAAGTGCAGTAAAATCCTTTAGTTCTCAATTTTTAGATTCCTCATATCATCATCAAGGTATGAATTTTGTCTTATTTTTTTAATTCGTTAATTTTTCCATATTTTTGGTGAGAGGTAATAGAGAAGTGATTGTGTTGGTACTTAACTTGTACTTTAGAATTTTTTATTTTTGCACTTAGAATCAAGTAGGTGAACCAATTAATGTTGGGTGTTGTGTAAGTTGTGATAATTTACAAAATTTTGCACGGAAAAATCTACGATTCTATGAAAAGGTGATTACTAATGTGATCACGAGGCCAAGTGTCGCGACTATGATGAACAAAATTGGTTTCAAAAGTAAATAGTCTTGGCAGTTGCAATGAACAATTCCATAATAGTGATGTATGAATTATCTAAATAGATAGCCCATTGGATTGCGAGGACCAATGCAGCGATCGTGATGAAAGAATTAAAAACTACAAAAAATAGTAGCTTTGCATCGGTTTACTTGGTGCCTATTCAACCTATTTCTTTGGCTTAATTGTGAGCTAATACACTAATTTACGTACCTATACCCTTATTTGACATGTTTGCTTCTTTTTATGTACTATTTCTTTAAAATGGATGCGGATCAAATGCTAACATTCCTAAAATATGGATCAAGTGGTGGAGGATAACTGGTATGGCCAAAGAAATCTTTATGTCACTCAAATGTTTGTTGTTGTATGATCGTCTCTTGAATAAAAATTTCATATGAGAAAGAGGAGTTCTTTTAGATAGTCTCCAAACTCGATGGTTTAATTTTCATGAGAGATTTGTGAATAGCAGCTAGATATGTTTTATTGAGGATTCAATTGAGGCTAATTTACAAATTTTAAAAGAGCTCTACGATAATACCACTGAGACTGGCTTTGATAATGAATTGGTTGTGACAGTATGGGGATGCAAGGAAGGTTTGACTCTTCTATGATAAATAAAAACTATAATCTTCCCATTGTAGATATGAGTTGTATAAGACAAGAGTGGAAGAAGTAGGGCATGAGTGGTATATTAGACATTTGCATGTGGACACATGTCAAAATTAAAAACCAATGATGTACGAGATAATTCCTTAGAGTTTACTACAAAAGTCAAATCTTGGCTTTCCATTATTTGTGACCAGATCATTCCCTCTAAAAATAAGACAAACAACTCCATAAAGAGAGCTCAGATTATTTGTACCATTATGGAGGATATTCAAGTGAATGTTGGACCAATTATTTGCAATAGATTCAAAATATAGTTATTGAGGAGTCCAAGAGTTTATTTTTCCCTTCATTGATCACATGGTTATGTAAAGAGGCTGAGGTTGAAAAGAAGGGAAATGATCATATGAAGGGTCTGAAAATGAAGATTCATTATTTAAAGAAAAAGAGGCTCAAGAATATGCTTGATAAGAAAATATTAGTGTCAATTCACTAGCATTTGGCACTTTCACCAAGACTAATAAGAGTTTTGATCCAACTAGAGATTAAGTGGCCGTAGAACTACTTTAGGTAGGACCTCCTACACTTCGATATATATTCATCCAAGTGCATGGTGTGGATGCCTAAATTTGGCAACTGGTATTTATCCTTCATAAAGAACCAAGACAAAGCTCTTTCTCTCATCTAGCACTTGGCACCCCAAATTTGTCCACCATAGTTCATGACCACCAAGACATTAAAAAGAAGGTTGGTGAAAGTAAATCAAAGGAAAAAGAAGATGAAGGAGCATGAGATGAAGAAAACCAAGTTCTTTAACAAATTGATGAGCATACTTTGAAATTATATGGCACAAAAAATGATTATGGTGAGGAGAGAAGGACAACAATGACTATGTTCTAAAGGTTCCCTGCAGTTTTAGTTCTTATTAATACAATTTTCAAAGAGCCCCCATTATATCTTTATGCTTTGATGATATGCAGTAAGGACACTGTAATTTCTTAGTTGACAGTGGTTTGTGTTGGTACTTATGCCCTTGTCGTATTCAAATTCATATATTGTTTTATTTGGATATTTGTATGCCTTTGTGGGACTTTATATTATATTCTTGGATACTATTATGCCCTTGTCATTCTTGACTTTTATGATTTTGGATAGTTTTTGCCCTTGTTAGGCTTAATCATTATAGATATTACTATGCGTTTTAACATTGATGATTTTTGTTGGATTAGTCATTTCCTTTATTTTCTTTCTAGATTAGTTTCTTTATTGTGTTAGCTTTTGTAATTTTTCTTTTAATTGTTTTGGGTGATTTCTTCCCTATGATAGATTGAGTGATAACATTCTTAAGGGAAACACATCATTTTGGGGGTGTTGGTCATTTAGTCAAGGAATTGTGAGTACCCGCATGCACTATAAATTGGGATATGATTGTTATCATAGTGACATTTGAGTAACATATGGTGAAGTCTGAGTAGCCATGACATTTTACCCTTGTTGGAATCAACACATGGGATTGTGGCATGTTTGGTACTAATAGATTTAATCTTTGGAGTGAATGATTTTTGTGACAACACTTTGACTTTTTGAGTGACTCTGTACTTATTAGGTGGTGATAATATGGAAAATGACTCTTTTTGTCTTGTTTAGGAAATAAAACTGATCCTTCTAGAATAGTTTGTATACTAGTGTGCTAAGTTTTTGTTGAATAATTCATGTTCTTACCGGGTCATCTAGAACTTTCCCCATTGGTGTTTCAATGCTAGTCTTGATTATATTGATGGGTGAAATGATCTTAGGCCTTCTTTGTGAGTTTTTGAAACCACTTTAGCCTTAAAAGCCTATTCTTGCATGAATTTTATCACTAGTTACATTGTTTGAGCCTAATAACCTTTCTTTTGCAACCACATTAAAAGCGATAAACTTTTGCAAATATTTTATCTCTTGAATCTTACCCTCCTTGAACTTGAAATTGCCAACTTGAGGCTAAAAGCCTAAGTTGAGAGTGTGGTAGAACTTGGAAGAGGTGATTATGTGTTGTGGTTTTGTAAGAGAATGCCATAAAACAAAATCAATGATTAAATAAACTAAGAGAAAGAGAAAAAGAGAAAAATAAAGAAAATGAGAAAAGAAAAGAAAAAGAGAAAGTTTTCAATAAGTGGTGAACTAGAATGAAAATGAAATAGGCACTTGTGTTGTATGAAAATGAAGTGGCAAATAAGCAAATGAGTTATATTGTGTTTGGTAGAGTTCAAGGAGGGTGGAGTCACTTTTATCCTAAATGTTTATCCTAGTCTTCCCATAGCCTACATTACAAGCTAGAAAAAGCCCTTCAAGATCTCCCATCAAATGCTTTTGCAATGATCCTTCAAGTTATTTTTCGTATTTTTACTTATTTTTGTTGCTAGAAATTTCTTATAGCCTCCCCAAGTCATTTATGACTTATTGGGACTGATAGTTCAATTTCCAGATAGTTTATTTAATTTTTAAAGCCAATTCCCTATTTTGAAGTCCTCGTTGGTTCAAAATAGTTACCGAGTGAAAACTTTAGTACAATAACCTCATATGCCAATTTTGACTATTCCCACAACTTTAGAATATTGATTTTAGTCTAGGTCAACTCTTGGTTTGAGTCTCGAGGCACCCGGGCTTATTTTGAGCTATTGGTCAGAAGTTAAGAAAATGGTAAGTTGGGTATGGGACCTACTTTTTATTGAAATGACCACGGATAAAAATTTTAACTATGCCATTAGGTTCGAAACATTAAATTTAATAGGGTAGCATAGTCCATTTGTGTGCACGGGATTCTGGATAAATCTCGAGGGGTTAGCGGAGTCTTAGAAATTTCCAAGTCTCAACTGGTGTTGGTGCGCTTGCGTTCATGAGTAACATATTGCATTAATGATCTGCCGATTAGCTGCGAGTGTCGCGATAACAAAAATTTTATCGCTAATGCAAAATCCACAGTAACAACCTAAGAGTCACATACGCAACTACTAAGTATCATATAACGATAGGGAAACCAGTGGATGAGTACCCTGATTGCAATCGACAGATCGTGAAAGAGACTTCCGCGTACCTGGAAAGGGTTTAAATACCTCTTTCAGTCCGTTCTTCCCATTTTCTCATCCATTCTTATGAGTTTTAAACCATAAATAGAGGGGTAGCTTAAGAATAACAATTGTGGACGATTGTTAAGCTTGGACAATGATTTATTACGCAATTTTCCTTCAATTTATGGTAAGATTCCTTCATTTTCATGATTGATTTTCCCTTTTCTCCATCTAAAATACCTAAACCTTAGTGACTTGATTTTAGCATAATTATAACTCGGAATTCAACCATTTTGAAGGGTAATTACTCCTTGATCATATGAAGACGCTGAGTTAGTTTTAGAAATGCAATTTCTGTAAATAGGCCCTACATGGGATTTTTGCATAATTTTGGACTAGAAGCAAAATCAATCAATATGGGTATCATTGTTCTGGTTTTGATGAGTAGATTGTGATTTTTATAGCATGGTACCTGGTGAAAGATTCTCGAAAGGGAAAATAAGTGATTTAGCGGATTCTTTGAGCTTTATGCAGTGTCTAGGTAGGCTAGGTTTTTCCCTCTTCATAGATCAAGCTATGTCATAGTATGTTTATGATATTTTGTTAGATTATGGATGATTTTTAGGTGTTGGTGAGAAAATTTATATTACTTGAATTAGTTGGACCTTTTAGGCTATCTGAAAACTATAATTTAGGTGTACTTGGCTTAGTTGCTGAGGTCCTAAGTAGAATTTCTATTTTAGGGATAATTAAGGCTTGTATAACATCTATAAAGTGGAATTAGATAGCCTAGTCTAGTATGTGGTAGAAATGACTTATAATTGATTTTGGGGATTAAAGTTGGCCTTCTACCCACCTTAATCCAAGACTTTGGGTAGTTTTGTTAGATCTTTATACACTCGTCATACATCTTGAAATGCTTATTATGAGGCTTGATGAGGCTAGTACTTAATAGTTTTGATGTCTTGATATTTTGGTATTGATGATATTAATGATGTATATACCGATACAGTCCGGCTATTAATATGATATTGATTATATATATATCTATTGATTTGAATCCTGCTATTAATTATGATAGTAATGATATATATATCAATTCGAGTCAGGTTATTGATTATGATACTGATGATATATATATTGGTTAGAGTCTAGCCATTGTTTATGATATTGATGAAGTATGTACCGGTCTGAGTCTGTTTATTGATTATGACAATCACGCGCACACACACACACACACACATATATATATATATATCAGTTTGAGTCCAACTATTGATTATGATATTGATAATATATTTATACTGGTTTGAGTCCTACTATTAATTATGATAATAATGATTTATATACCGATTTGAATCTGGTTATTGATTATGATATTGGTGATAGAGACCTGTTCGAGTTTGACTATTGATTATGATATTTATGATATATATAATGTTTCAAGTTTGACTATTGATTATGATAATGATGATATATATACTGGTTTGAGTTCATCTATTGATTATGGCATTGAGGATATAGATACCGGTTGTAGTCCGATAAGTGGATATGTTCATAGTGTGACATGATACTATGGGTTCACAATAATAACATGAGGGTTGATAGATAAGTGTTGTTTGGTTATATTCTCCTTGATTTTACCTTATAGGCTTATGGGGGCCTGTATTGAGTTATTTACTTTTTTCATACTAATTGGCTTATGGGGTCTAATCTTGCAGTTATAATTGCATGTTCCTTATATTATTGTTCCGACTTATGTATTTAATTCTGTGCCACGATGTTAGAGTTATGCTTAGGTTTGCCCTTCTCTTTGACTTAGTTATATTATCTTACATTATATCATATTTATATCATGATTTCGCTCAGTCGGTCGATCATGCCCATTGAGTACCCATGGTTTTGGTACTCATACTATACTTTTATACCTTTTTGGTGCATATCCGAGCACTAGCCCTACTGATTCGCAATCATGTTGTGTTGGATTCCAAATATAGGGTGAGCTCTTGGAACCGGAGTTGCCCTTGTTTCTTCTAATTTTCTATGTTTTGTCTTTTGTGTTGAGATAGATTGTATTGATCTATTTTACAACTTATGGTATATCTGTATTATCTTTGGTACTGACTATACCATGGTGTGGGATGGTTTTCTATGTTATGGATACCGTTTAGACTATTTCTATTACCTTGCCTATTTAGGCATTGGATTGTTTATTTTTCCCTTTGGAGGCATTTTCTACCAAGTTAGACCATTACAAATAGCTTTGAGCTACGATTCGGCTATCCTACTAGCGAGATTGAGTAGGTGCCATCATAACTTGTGAATTTGATCGTGACAAATTGGTATCGGAGCCAGGTATCATCGGTATTATTGGTATAAGAGCAAGTATCTAGTAGAGTCTCATGGATTGGAATAATGACGTCCATTTCTTATATTTGGAAGGGTATGGGAAATTCTTAGGAGTTCTTCACTTATTTCAGTCATTTCATGCTAAGTGCTTAAGTTGGCTTATAAAGCATTCCCTTGGTTTCATCATTTTGCAGCTGGTTAGGATGCGTGCTACCTCTACACGAGATAAGAGTACCAAGATTGAGCCCAGGGATCCTGTCGCTTTTCATGGATGACCTAGAGGTCATAGATAGACTTAAGACATATCCCCATCTAGGGGACAGGATAGGGGGCCTTCACCAGACCCTATTCTCGCTCCTGATCTAGAGATTCTTCTTCCACTACTAGTGGTGGGCCAACCTAGGCTCTATTAAGATTTATTTCTTCTCCAGTGCTCAGGGATTCTTTGATTCATCTTGTAGGTTTGGTTGGTGGTGCACCATATAATGGTACACAGTCTACAAATCAGAGTCGTACTGAGGTCTGGACATAGCCTGTAGCTGTGACCCACAGAGTTGAGGTCCCTCATGCGCTGGTAGTTGCTCAGGCAGTGGTTGCCCAGCCTACTATGTCTGTTGAGGAACATAAGAAATTGGTTAGATTCTTTAGATTAGCTCCACCTAGGTTTTTTGGTGCACCGAGCGAGGTTATATGTGAGTTTTTGATTGCTTGTGAGTATAGGCTCCAAATATAGGCCTATTTGAGACTCATGGTATGTATTACACCACTTTTTAGTTGGTCTTGAAAGCTCAACATTAGTAGAGAGTTCATCTTGATTCCAGGCCAACTGGATCTTCTCCTTTAACATGGACTCAGTTCTCCAATATTTTCTTGGAAAAGTACACGACTTGCAGCCCTAGGGATCATTTTAGGGTTTAGTTCTCGAGGTTGGAGCGGGGCTCCATAATTGTTGTGGAGTATGACGCTTCTTTTCATAAGTTGGATAGGGATGCTACTTCTATTCTGATGTCACGACCTAAACCAAGGCCTAGCCATGACAGGTATCTCAAGCCCACCATGGACCGGAGAATACCCGTTAGCCTATCCTCAAGAGATCGGTAATAACAATAAAGTAGAAGCCAATAAAGATAGTAATAAAAGATGAATAGATAACCTAAATTAAAACTAAGAGTCAAAGCAACAACTAACCCACACTTGTCCACAATAGCCTCTAAAACCAGAATAACAACTAAGTCAGGACATGGCTCCAACTATGACCAAAAAGAATCCAAAAGTACTATGACAGTAAATAAGGAATAATGAAATGACTAGGCCTTCCAAAAGATGAAGGCTCACCACTTCACAGTAACTGAAAAGACGTGCTCAACCACCTAACATTGCACAGGAGAAATAAAAAATTCTTTTGACCCTATATCATGAAATGATGTAGCGTCTTAGGAAATTCAGTGGGATAAGAATTGGCATGTAACTTAGGAAAAGTGATAAAATAACGTGTAACGCCTCAAGACTACCCCCCGAACGTCACATTATGCTTAGGACCACAAGTGATCCCAAGATAACCTTTGTACTGGCATAAGTCATGAGCAACTGAATAAAATACATAAATTTTGAAGAAATGAGCAGAGGAAAAGTCTTTAGATTAACATCAAAATAAAACTATTAAAATGATTACAACTCTGTTTCTACAAAATAAAACGGAAATCAAATACACCAACTCTCCTAACTGTCTATGAAGCCTCTACTAATATTGATTATAGGTAGCCGGGACATGACCCCTATTTATCCCTAATCAATAAAACTGAATAAATAAAAAAAGGTGCTACTCGAACTATAATTAACTTGAGCCCTCAAATCAAAAAGACTCATCACAAACTGACTGGAAGCTGCACACTGTCTGATTTTATTGTGTGGACTAAAATTTTACCTACATTATGAGACAATGTAGCACATATACTTATATGTGGATCAGTACTTCTGGAATATACTGAGTATGTGGGGGTGAATGCATAAGTAAAACAATAATTTAATATATTCATATACTTTCAAATAATGCATGCTAAGTGTAAGTGACTCATATTGAGCTTGAAATACTGAAAGCTGAAAATCATAGAAACATGAATAATAAAGCATACTAAATAAACTTTGTGAGCCACACACTTGGTTTCTAAAAGCTTTACTTTTACTCTTTCTTTTAGGAGATTCTTCTAACCGACATAAAATATGTGAGCTATCATGGAGTCCAACGTCTCTCACCCACATTGGGAGAGTTGTTCTATCCTTGCCATCAGAATAAAATCTAAACTAGAGTGATCAATATACTCAACCCATATTGGAATTTGAACCTACGGTGGCATGTAGTTTGGTGCATGTGACCTTGGCCTCATACCTACTTAGTGCTAAATACTACTCCCATATTACTTATATGCTTTCTCTTTAGGAAATCCACCTCAAAATAGCATAAAGGTTTATAATGAAAACCAGTTATGCTTCTCTTTGCTTTAAACTGTAATAAAAATAAATAAATGTGGATTCCATGTCTTAGCTGAGGATCAAAAGATCCATCTTTCTTTAAATCTTGGTGTAAAACCATAAAATAAACTTAAGACCATAGTCTTCTTGAAAACTCAAACTCATTCTAGGTATGAACTTATCAAATAAAACTTAAGAGCATGATCTTCTTGAAATCTCAATACTTAAACTTAGGGCTTAAAACCCATGCTTTAAACTCAACTCAATTCATAACAAACTTCATACTCAATAACAATCTTCAAATACTTCAACAATATCAAGTCAAGATAGTGCAATCTCATGCCTAATAGAAATATCATTAGTTAAAACATAAAAATAGCACTTCTTGATAAAATTAAGGCTTTAAATCTCATGATAATTACATGTTTCAAGAATATAGAAACTTGGGTATGAATCCTACTTCAAAACAATTAAATAAAATCTTAAAATCATGCAATTTGGGCACAAGGGTGAAAGGATACCCTAGTAGGTAACCCCACATACCTTAATAGGCTTGATTTGATGAATAAAGCTTGACCTTGAAAGGCTTAGAGATGATATTCAAAGCTTTTCTTGATATTCTTGGATTAGGGAGCTTAAATTCTTATTTATCTTGAAGAGAATGTAACTTTATGTTGAATTTCTTAGGAGGAGGTTAGGGTTTGTTGTTGGAGAGGAAGGATTTCTTTTGAGAGGATTTTATGAATGAGATAGCAAATTATGCTTTTGGGACCCTAAATCCCATGTTATTGACCAAATAGGTGTAGGGAAAAGACCCAATTTCCCTTGGAAAGATTAAATCAAAAACTGTAAAAATAAGGGGCGTGATGGGGCAAGCAGCACAGGCTCTGGTCTGCCGAACTGGACCATGCACCAAGGGTTCTATCGTGGGAACCCCTACCAGTGGACTGGGGTGTGTGATACAGTCTTATCTCAGTGGTGCTACTACTTTGGAAGTCCAAACAAACTTTTACGCTGGTTTAAGAATTTTGAAACTCACCCGAGATGTACTATCAACAACCTCGATCATGAATCAACTTAAAAATTAACGTTCTAAGGCCGGGAAGGTCGAGAATGAAATCATAAAATCTTAGGATCTTTAGAAATGACTAAGTCTTAATACTTAGTGAAATATTCTAAGTCTTGGACCCCTTTAACATGCACTAGTAAGCTGAAATGAGCTAGGATCTTACGGGGTCTTACAATATCTCCCCCTTGGGAACATTCATCCTTGAATGAGACTAATTAAGCTGAGAATATTATGGAACTGAGATTACATACTGTATATACATAACTAAAAACATAATTACATAACTGAGTTTGATCACGATACATGAATTGAACTGATTTCATGAATACATGCAATGACATGAGAATTGTTATAAGGCTGATATAGAATGAGAGAGTCAACTTATGAGTAACTATTACTTCAAGATGGATCTTATTTCGTGAAGAAAAGATGAAAAGTTTAGGATATGAATACTCGGGGTATTACAACATCTCCCCTTTGGGATAGTTCGTCCCCCAAATGATACTATCTTGGTTGAAATACTAAGGAAAGATTGAGATGATGCATGAGACACTCACGAGCTGAATCATGACTTAATATCTGAATTTGAAACATGATGCGTGATGTATGAACCGATTTGAATTCACAATTTACATGGATGCAGATAAACTATATCTTGTAATGGCCATATTCATGAAACATCGGATAGTAAGACTAGATCAGAAGATGTAAAACCATAGGAACTTGTCTGTCTGACTACTAACTGAAGTGCTGGCTAAACAAACTGAATTATACATAAAGCCTATACCCAACTATACATTCCACTTCAAAACTGTACTTCACTTAGGGATACTTAAAATATTCACATGAGCACTAATAACTCTACCTACTGAAGTTTGAGCTGAACTGAATTCTCTCACTATTTTCAAGCTTACTTGAATCTACAAAGTGCACACATAATACTGTAATACTAGTCTGAGTCATGAGTTCAACTTTCACAACTCCTTATCTCATGGGTAATTATTATTACCTTTTCAACAACTATATTTAACCTCTTACTAGGAATTCACTAAAACACAATGCACCTATATACTCATATATACCAACATGACATTTAAGCCTATCTTCACAACCACATATGCACTTCTAAACAAACACCCACAAAAGTATATTTCTCATATTCTCTAATACATCTTTCAATAACAACTTCCATGAACTATTCTTAGGAAGACATGCAAAAAAATTCTCAACCAACCAATATTTACACAAAAAACTTCACCTCAATGTACCTTCAAACTTATAGACTTACATAAAACAAGCATACAATAATCTTTCCCAATATGACACATTTGTTCTCTCCCATATACCACAATTACTCATCACCATTATCATTATTACATAAGTAAAGGTCACTGAAAGGTTAGAATATGAGATCTTGAAGCATGGAAAAATACTATACGTAACTTTGACACTTAACTGAGGCCTGAGGAATAGAATATCAAAGGCATGGATTTATTAAAGAGATCTAAAATAGAGGACGTACATGATATAATGCAAATTTCACTGGTATCATAAGTTCTGAGAATTGATCATACTCTGAAACATAAGTTCATCTTATCATAAGCTAGTTAACATAAGACTGGAGTCCATAGATTTATGAGGGATGACTTGAATCACATAGTGAAGCTATTACTTACTTACCAGAAGCTGAGAATGGACTAGAATACACATGAAGTATATAAGCATTGGCCTTTGGCATGGATCTATCATGCAAGACATAAATTTTATGTGATAATGACATCAATCCAAGGAACACTCTAGAGTAAAAAGGGATCACTATCTCATCACAACTCTTATTGACATATATCACAGTCTAATTGTCAAAACTTGATTTGGTTCTTCACTTTACCATCTCCCCTTAGATAAAAGTTGACATTCTAAGCTTATGGGTCTACCCCATATCCTCGAGATTGAGCCATAATTTCTTTGCCCTAACGGTCTACAAATGAATGCTCACTAACATGTATAAACTATATCTAGACAATACTAACTCATTCCTGGACACTCTTTTAATACATACCACCCTTAACTTCCTTTAGTTTCAATAATCATCATCATAGACTTACACTCTATTAAATAAACAAACATACCTACCTGACAAAACACATAATCTGCCTCACTAACTCAAATCATACCAAAAGGCTTAGCATCCTCTATCCTTAGCTCCTTAACATAGCCATCAAGAATACCATATACTATATGTCTAGCTTTGTTCACACAGGTATTTTCTAAGCACACATAACACTTAATAATCTTAGAAAATAATTCAAACCCCATATCACCTTAGGCACACCTTTATATCATACCTACAACATCGTACTTAATTACGAATAAATGAACTTAAACTCTTGCATACACTGTTCAATCCTACTAGATCACTTCCATATAACTAGAATTACTAACCAAACAATCATTATTTCCACCTTTATGATCATACACTATTTAAACTTAGTGTCTAGTGCTAGCCATGATTAACCACAACTTCACACACCATTCTTACATATCATAACATCAGGAAACACTAGTCCACTAGAACCTTATAATAATGATAGTTGATCATAATCTTACAGTCTATCTAATTATAACCCATAAGCACATCCCTCTTCCACACATCTCTAGTACTTATCCATCCATAAATTTAAATTATACCCCTAACTCTACAAACCTCAATCAATTTCTTTTTCATAACCACATGGGGAACCCTACATTAACAATCCTTAATTACCTAATACCTTAATTAATGACCTATACTTTTCTAACACCATAATATACCATCCAGATCTCCTTTCCTACTTCAAGTAGACCATAATTCACCTTAACTAATAACTCTTTCTCTACCTTTCACCAGCAAAATAGTACTACATTAATTACCCCTAAGGTGACACTTATTACCTTGACACAAACTCGATAGCATACATAAAGTCATTAATATACTTTTGATCAATAGATATTCCTACCTTTTTTGTCACTACACTTCTAAATCCACACTTACAAGTATAAGAAGGATCTAATACTTATAAATCATAACACTTTAGGATGCAATATCCCTCGAATGAAAACTCTATTTAACAATCTATGTTTACACTATCTCATCTCATGAGCACTATCTGTATTGAAAGGTTAATGAGGAATCTGAATACATATCTTACTCTATCTTAACTGAACAACTCATAAGGATAAGGAAATAACTTTCTACTTGAAGAACTTATAACACACTAGCAAGCTCATCTCAAGCCCCATGTGTGACTTCTGAAGTTACTGATAGTAAATTTGAGAGCATCATTTTGGGAGGAATTGGAACTTGCTAATCATGTTATCTTAAGAATAAGTCATAGATAAGGATTAAGGATTCACACATAAATTGACAGAAGTTTTTGAGAGAACAACTTTACAGCCAACCTAGAGCATGAAGAAGGGAAATATTTCTTAAATGCCTTATAGCTTCTCAAAAAAAAGTACAGACATCTCCGTACTATTTTGCTAGACTCTACTAGACATGACTTCACAGACACGCTAGGACACTTGAACTCTATGCTCTAATACTAAGTTTGTAACACCCCGAGACTACCCCTTTGATGTCATATGGTGATTAGGACCACAAGTGATCCTAAGCTAACCCTTGTACTGGCATAGTTTGTGAGCAAATAAATTAGATACATAAATCTTGAAGAAATTAGCAGAAGAAAAGTCATTGGCTAAATATCTTCAAAACAAAACTATTAAAATGATTACAACCTTGGTTATAAAAAAACAAAACTGAAATTAAATAGATCAACTCTACTAACTGTCTATGAAGCCTCTACTAATATTGACTATAGGTAGCCGAGACATGAATCCTAGCTATCCCTAATCAATATAACTAAATAAAGAAAATAAGAAGCCACTCAAACTATGATTGACTCGAGCCCTCGAATCAAAAGAACTCATCACCTGCTGACTGAAAGCTACACACTATCTGATTTTGTTGTGTGGACTAAAACTGGTACCTATATTATGAGATAATGTAGCACATAGACATATATGTGGATCAGTACTTCTGTGATATACTGAGTATATGGGGTGAATTCATAAGTAAAATATTAACTTAATATATTCATATACTTTCAAATAATGCATGCAAGTGTAAGTGACTCATCTTGAGCTTGAAATAAATTCAAAGCTGAAAATTGTAGAAAAATGAATAAAAATCATACTTAATAAACTTTGTGAGCCACACACTTGGTTTCTAAAAGCTTTACTATTACTTTTTAATTTAGGAGATTCTTCTAACTGACCTAAACCATGTGAGCTGTCATGGATTCCAACGTCTCTCACCCGCGTTAAGAGAGTTGTTCCATCCTTGCCATCGGAATAGAACCTAAACTAGAGTGATCACTATACTCAACCCATATTAGGATTTGAACCTATAGTGGCACATAGTTCGGGGGCATGTGACCTTGGACTCATATCCATCTCGGTGCTAACTACTACTCCTATATTACCTATATGCTTGCTCTTTAGAAAATTCACCTTATAATAGCATAAGTGTTTATAATGAAAACCTGTTATGCTTCTCTTTGCTTGAAAATGTAATCAAGATAAATAAATGTGGATTCCATCTCTTAGTTGAGGATCAAAAGATCCATCTTTCTTTAAATCGTGGTATAAAACCATAAAAGAAACTTAAGACCATAGTCTTCTTGAAAACTCAAACTCATTCTTGGTATGAACTTATCAAATAAAACTTAAGAGCATGATCTTCTTGAAATCTCAATACTTAAACTTAGGGATTAAAACCCATTCTTTAAACTCAAGTCAATTCATAACAAAACTTCATGCTCAATAACAATCTTGAAATACTTCAGAAATCAAGTCAAGATAGTGTAATCTCATGCATAATTGAAATCTCATAAGTTAAAACATAAACATAAAAACTTCTTGATAAACTTAAAGCTTTAAATTTCATGATACTCATATGCTTCAATAATATAGAAACTTGGGTATGAACCCTACTTCAAAACAATTAAATAAAATTTTAAAATCATGCAATTTTGGGCACAAGGTTGAATAAATACCCTTGTTCATAAACCCACATATCTTAATAGGCTTGATTTGATGAAGAAATCTTGACCTTAAAAGACTTGGAGATGATATTCAAAGATTTTCTTGAGATTCTTAGATTAGGGAACTTAAATTCTTATTTATGTTTAAGGGAATGCAACTTGAAGTTGAAGTTCTTGGGAGGAGGTTAGGGTTTGTTCTTGGAGAGAAAAGCTTTCTTTTGAGAGGATTTTGTGAATAAGATAGCAAATTATGCTTTTGGGATCCTAAATCTCATGATATGGATCAAATGGTGAAGAGAAAAGACCCAATTTCCCTTAGAGAGGCGGAATCAAAAGCCAAAAAAATAAGGGGTGTGATGGAGCAACACCATGGGCTTTGGTCATTCGGACTGGACTATGTAATGCGGGCTCTACTGCGGGCACCCCTACCAGTGGATTGGAGCACACGATGCGGGCTTATCCTGGTGGTGCCACTATTTTGGAAGTCTAAACACACCCTTACGCTGGACCAAGAATTCTGAAACTTACTGGACATGTACTATCGACAACCCCGATCATGAATCAACTTAAAAATTAACATTTTGAGGCCGGGAAGGTTGAGAATGAAATCATCTAAGTTTATGAGCTTTAGAAATTACTCATTCTTAGCACTTAGTGAAATATTCTAACTCTTGGACCCTTTTAACATGCACTAGTAAGCTGAAATAAGATAGGATCTTATGGCGTATTACATAATGTCATGTCCAAAATCAGTCAAAACCACATACACAAATTCATATATACATGTATAAGATGCCGGGATAGGGTAAAGGGTCATGAAAATGAGAGTTTAAAGATTTAGCTTAAACTGTGTAAATCAATCTGTAAAGGCACCCATGGGCTATATGGGTTTATCTCCCCCTGCTGAAAGGGACCCAGTGTGTGTTAGCCATATGATCTGAGAAAATCTGAGGGAAAACTGAAGCCACCGTAATAACCGTCCCAAAATATATACATCAAGTATTCATTAAGCACATGGTAATATGAACCCCCAGTACTAGCAAATATAGTTTCCAATGTTCGTCTCTCCGTAACGTACACCTTCAAGGTAAGCTACACAAATATTTTTAAGCCTAAATTAAAAAAATTTGCACATAAACCAATCCATTAACCCATGAGTCATTCAGTAAGGCATTTACCACTTGTTATCATCATACCAATATGATTTCAAGCTAATAGATTTATGCTAAACAAACCATAAACCAAATTGGACTCTAAAGTTCCATTTAACATCCAAAACCAAAGCTAAAAAGTCCATCCCAACCATATTCATATCCATTTGTCCTTTAATGCGATGAAATGGGTTCAAAACTAGATAAACTATGCAATTATTCTTATTTAAAACCATGATTTCAAAGTGAGTTGAGGTTAATGCCAATTCAAAGCCAAAATTCATTCAATTTGGGGAAACTCAGGTCCCCCATATCAACCATTTAACAATGTACCAATTCAGTCCCCAAAATATTAATTTAAAGCATGAATAATCAATTTAAAATATGAGACATGTAATTCAATCAGTAACAACCAAATCCCCTCACCCCAATTTCAAAACCCATAATTTAAATCACATGAAAATCCATTTAATTAATTCCACTATGTAAAATTAAAGTTTAGGGAAAAGAAACTTGGCTGGAATACACATGGAATAGAAGATGATTTGAAGTTTAGAGCTCGAATGATGAATTCACTGTAAACCCTTGAATGTTCTTGTATTTTGAGTAAGAGAGAGAGAAAGAGAGAGAATGATTTGATATTTGACAGCTGAAAGTAATAGGGTTATCTTATGTTATAAGGTCGCACAAGGGGTAAAAAGACCTAAAGCTCTTAGCCCAAGTGAAAAAAACAAAAATAGAATAAAATTAAAACATCATCGTGGCACACCAATATTGTGGAGGTTAGCCTCTGTGCCATGTCAATACCGTAGAGGTTAACCTCTATGTCACAACCTTATCGCGGACCCTCACTGCCTCGAGGTCCTAAAATGAGCCCGAACCCCTTCCAAAAAATTCAAAACTTTACCAAAACATCCTTTTTAACATCCCTAAACACAATTCAAATAAAAAATTGACATTCCACATGTGGGAGGGTCACAAATAAAATTATCAAAATTTTAAGGGGTCTTAAATTATCCCTCATTAGGATCATTCTCCCTCGAATCATTAGTTATAACACTTTTAGCATGAGAATAGCAAGAATAAACCAGAGTCAAATTATAAAATCCAAAAGTAACAAGAGGAAAATGAAATCATATCTTAAGCACTTTCATCCAACCCGGGGAGCAAGAATGGGTTCTTGGACTTCATATCTTTCTCAGCGTCCCATGTAGCTTCTTCTACCTTTTGATTTCTTCAAAGAGCCTTCACCGATGCTACATCCTTGGTCCTTAATCTTTGAACTTGCGTATCTAATATTTCAACCAAAACTTCTTTATAAGAGAAGGAATTCGAAACACCAACATCATCAATAGTCATTATCAAAGAGGGGCCACTCACACACTTTTTCAGCACAGATACGTAAAACACAGGACTTATTGAAGCTAAACTTGGAGGTAAATAAAACTCATAAGAAATATTACCAATCATCCTCAAAACCTGATATGGACTAATGTAATAGGGACAGAGACTCCCTTACTTCCCAAACCTCATGACCCCTTTCATAGGAGACGCTTTCAAGAATACCTAATCACTTACTTCAAACTCTTACTCTCTTTACCTCGTATCCACATAAGACTTTTGGAAACTTCGAGATGTCTTAAGTCTGTTTCTAATTAACTTTAACTTCTCCATGGATTGGTGAACAAACTCAGGACCAAACAACCTAGTCTTACCAACCTTAAACCATATAATAGGAAACCTACACCTCCTACCATAAAGAGCCCTAAAAGGAGCCATCTGAATGTTAGAATAATAATTGTTGTAGTAAGCAAACTTAATTAGAGGAAAATGGTCAACCCAACTACCATTAAAGTTAATCATACAGTCCCTTAGCACATCCTCCAATGTCAGAATAGTATGTTACACTTTCCCATCCTTGGAGGGTGGAAAGCAGTGTTAAGGTTCACATGAGTACCCAAACCTTTCTAAAATAAATGCCAGAAGTGAGATAAAAACTGCGTACCTTGATATAAAATAATGGACACTGGTGCACCATGCAACTTTACAATATCCTGAATAAACAACTTAGCATAATCTTCTCATGAGTAGTTAGTCCTTAAAAGTATAAAGTGAGCGAACTTATTCCTTTTATCCACAATGACCCAAATAGAAGCATACCGATTTTGAGACCGTGGAAGACCTATAATGAAATCCATATTGATCATAAAAATTCATGAATGAGTGAATTAAAATTTTTATGTGAGTTGACTACTGACTTTTCACAGTCGAATCGCCTGTAGATAAGTACACTATATAAAATAGATTAGATTTGAAACAATTAAGCAAATAAATATTGAACATAAATTAAAGACAGAGATTTATCCTGGTTCAAAACACCAATGTGGTGCCTACTTCCAGTCCCCTTGGGTTTAAAAATTTCTTTAGATCTTTTAATGTCGGGATCAAGTACAATGATAAGAAATAAGTTTTGAAGACTTATTTTGTTCTTCAGATCTTGTGACATAACTTCAGTTAATGTTACAAAGTTGATTCGGTCCTACTCTTTATATAACAATTGTAAACTAAAATTTTCAAAGCCTTGTGAGACTAAGATTGAGACACTTTGATGATTTCTTTGAAGTTGCATAACCCATGTCTACCTTCAGTCTTCTTCTTTTATAGTCTTCAGTTGTTGCTCTTCATAAGAAAACCCAAGAGATTTCTTCTCAATCAAGGATTTGAATTGATTCCATGATTGAGGTATGTAGTCGTATGATATTTACATATCAGATACGTCCATATACAAATTTTACTCTCGTCCATATCAGATATGTCCATGATCTATCTTTCTTTTGTTTTTGTAGAGATTGATGACTCTCCAAATGTGTTTGTGGTTTTTTAATTCTTTTTACTTGATTGTGATTGATCTAATTTGTCGTGACTTTTGGGTTTGAGATTATCCTTCCATTTGTTCTTATTTTGATTGCTTTACTTGGATGCCGTGGATTGTGTATTGATTTACTTGGATGCCATGGATCGTGAATCGATTTACTTAAATTAATGTTCTTCCATTCCTGGAGCAGGGTTTTTTTATACCTTTAACATTAGTAGTTTTCCATATCTTGCAAAGATACACTTTTTAGTTTGTCATTATTAAAATGTAGACTTAGGAGGCTAACAAGATACCCCTTTTTGATAATGACAAACAAGAGTAAACATAAGTTGGCTTCCCTATCTGTCATTTTGCTCCCCTTGACTTGTACATATTTCTTGACTATTAGTTGACTTTCATTGATCATCAGTTGACTTCTCTGCTGCCTCTGACTAGCAGGCAACTCTAATGTTCCTAATTTCTCCTTCATTTGATATAATAAAAAAGAAATAGCACGTAGGCAACAAAAAGAATGCAAACAGAGAAAAACACACATAGATATAAAAAAAAGAGTAGCTAAATAGTTTAAAAAATGTGAAATCATTTTACTGCTTATAACTTTGAAGAAGGCATAGGACCTCCTTTTAAACCGAAGTCATTAGAGCTAGCATTTGGCCAGGAATTAGCTGAGGGTGTTATGCATATTGTGGCAGAATCATTCATAGAAATTTTCAACATTCTTGGAAAACAAGGAATAGAATTTCTGAACAGCGATAGTAAGATCATTGTTGGAGGATCTAGCTTCGATTTTGAAGGAATCCAGGCGAGAGAATACTCAAGAGAATAATTTGATGCCTTCTTATTTGAACCCATCAATGGTTAACCTCACTTTGCTTATGTCAGAATTCGTGTCCTTTCAAATCTGCAACAACTTTGAAGTTGACTCTTGAAGCAACACCCCTCCTTCCTCAATAATCCTCATTTAGTCCTTGAGGTCTTCCAATTCTTTCAATACTTGAAAGATCAGACAGGTTTGCTTACCTTGGCAAGATCTTATTTGGATCTAGAGGAGTCCTTTTTACACCATTCACCATCAATTAAAATGTATCCCATGCTAGCAAAGGTTTTTGAGTCATAGGTGGAAGATATTTCCACTGGCGGATAAGCCGATACATCAGTAGATTTAAATTTGAAAATCCTGGTGATTAATAGTCCATTGGGAAGACTAGCAGAAGCATGAGCATCTGCAACACTTTCCAAAAAATATTCACAAAACCATGTAGCCCAGTTGATCTTACACTTTTTCACCAAGCAATAAAGGATGAAAATATCCCAACAAGTAATGTTACATAAGGCTCTTTTTTAGGAATTTGTATTGTGGAAATGATATGAGACAGAATACGATTCTTGAAGTATAGAGATAAAGGACCAAAATTAGAGGTAGATACAGAGTCTAGATCAGATACAACCTTTTCGATCTCTTCAATATTAACCTTAAACTCAGGACAAGGAAAGTCGTGAAGGGAATTGCACCAGAAAACTTTATATCGAATACCTTTTCAAAGAGAAAGCCATTCAAAATAATTCTTGTACCCAGCACAAAGGTTTCCAACTCACTATTATCAGGGGATATATGGAGGTTCGCACAGAACTTAGGAACATGATCTTCATAAACTAGCGATCCATAGAGACAAAAGATTAGAGATAAGTTTTGAAATTTAAAAAGTGAACTTACATTGAAATGAGCATCCTTTAACTAATGGAGATTGATAATATGTTTGGGCACGATATGGTGATCTTTAAAATCAAAAAAATTATCTTTCTGAACACCGGTCCAAAACCTATGCAAGTTCTCTAGAGAAAGAGAATTAGAGGGAAGAGGTTGAGTTTTTCTGATAGAGGAGGTAGTGCCTGAAGCAGACACTTTTTAGTGATAGCCGACTACTTGGAGAAAGATGAGGACTCTTATGATGACTCTGAATAAGGAGATGGTTATTTGAGAAAAGCGAGAGGAGGTTTTTTGAAAGATTTGCCATTGATCGAGTATGGGTCATTTGGCAGAGAAGATTTTGGATGGAGATTTTTATAGAGATAGAGGGGAAGAGGAAGAGTTGAGTGAAGAAGAAGGGAAGATAAATGTGGGTGTAACGACTTGGGACTACCCCCTAGTCGTCACAGGGTGCTTACAGTCTCGATAGATCACAAGCTAACCTATGAGCTGGTACCTATTATGAGCACTAAATAATAATATCATAATTATAGAAAACATCTGATACTGCCATAAGATTTTATCACTAAATCAATACTAAAATATGAATTTGTAGAAAACTTGACTGAATTTGATTAAATACTAATAAATTGACATGTTAACTGAATATCCGAATACTGAATAATTGACTCTAATATCTGAAAACCTCTAAAACTAACTGACTAACTATGAGTTGATGGGACTAGCCCCAACTAACTTTTCTAACAACTGAAATAGAGATATGAAGTAAAATAATCTATCCTTGAATGAGGACCCACCACTACAACTGTACTACTAATAGCCTAAGAAGTGAGGTCTAAGTACGGTCCAGGAACTGAGCGTTAACACCTATGATATAATACATCATAGCGTAAATGAAAGGTATGCAGTCAGTGCTTTGAATGTACTGGTATGCTAAATGAGATAGGCTAATATGCATGGCTACATAAACAGAACTAATAATTAACTAAATATGGATGCAAAACATAGAGTAATGAGTAGAGAAAATGGAATCATAGATACTAAAAATATAGAGAATCTGTAAATTCTGAGTATGCATGATAATCTATAAATACTAAAGATACATGCAAATCTGTAGACACTAGCGATGCATGACTAAGCATATAACATGGACCGAGTAAAATCTGTAAACTGATATACTAAAAAATACTGATAATATATGCTTTGGTCAAACAACCGTAAGACTGCATAACTGAACTGGGATTATAACTGTGACTGCATCTGAGACTGTGGGAGGTATCATCTAACCGACATTTCCCAATTTGAGCTAATCGGGGTCCAACCTCTAACCCTAGTTGAAAAAGTGTTAATACTATGCCATAGGTACTAACGATTGCTATGTGGATCCACTAAATTGATATAATGTCCAAAGGACTAAGGGTGTTAAGCCTGAATTGACGGGATACCCCTGTGAGATAGTCAAGTCTAATCTGACGAGTGACCTCTTATATCCTACACTGGCTATGTAGTTTTGGAGTATAACGACTGCTACTAACAACTCTACCTATTTGACGGGTAAGCTACCATCCCTATACTCGCTCAGTGCTAAATCCTACTCCCAACTGAGACACTAAAATACTAGACTATTCTAAGGTGAACTAACTGATATCTGACTATTTTGATAATGCTCATAGTATGTTCTGAAGACTATTCTATCATGTACTTTGTATAGAGACTAGACTAAATATACAACTATGGTTTTCGGGTATTCAATACCCCCAGGACTCAAAAAAAATAATAGTAAAATGACACTAAAACTTGGAGATCAAAACATGAAGGCTTTTATTAAATCAATCACTCTTGTAGGCATTTTATCAAACACTTGTAGTTCATGGTTTAAAACAATTATAGGAATGTCATGAAACTTGTAGGAATAACATGAATTCATAATTATAGCATTAATTCATGGTTAATTCAATAAGTAATAATGTTAAAACATGGAGGATTGAATAATAACAATAATTTCTTGGTAGCATGGTATAAAATCAATAATACATGGAGATTAATGGATGAAATCATAATTTAAAACATAATAACTGGGAAAGATTATAACTTGGTAATTAAAATAGGATATTTGGACTCCATGGATGAAAGGAATCCATGGATGAAAGGAATCCATGAATGAACATCTAACATGCCTGGGATAACAAATTTCTTAAAGTTCTGGGTGAGTTCCTAAGGATTGGTCTTGAATTTGAGAGTTCGGGTTTCTTGTTCTTGGAAAAGGGATCTTTAATTTGAGAGGAAGTTGAATAATGAATGATTATTTAGGTCAATTGGGGCTAAATTTCGTGTTTTAGGATGAGTTTAGGGCTTAGGAAAAAGACCCAAGTGCCCTTAAATAGATTTAAAACGTAAGCTAAAAATTGACCATCCCAATTTTTTAACCTTGGTATGACAAGCCAAAAATTACGTTCCAAGCCACTGGAAATGGATAATTGGGACCTGTACAAACATTATGATACAGAGCTATCATGGTAAGCCTTTGGAATGCCAATTTGGCCACTTCCGCGGTGCACCAACATCGTGGAGGCCCACTAGAAATTGCCAAACGAAAAATTGCCCTACTCCGTGATGTGCCATGATTGCGGAGTCATACTAAAAATTAACAATTGTCCTTTGGAATTCCTCCACGATGTGCTAAGGGTTAAAATGATAGGGTCTAACGACTGAAACTTAAAAATCGCCATAAATTCTTACCCGTTATAAGATTTGGACTAATTTTATATCGTTGGAAAGCTAATTGAATTTTCCACATAATGGCAGGATCTAAACTGAAAAATAATGAGTGTTTTAAAATTTTTATATATGAATACTGATGTATTTGGACTTAGATTATGCTAGAGCAATACGGGGTGTTACAGTAAGGAAGGTAAAGAGGGAGGGGACTGTTGAGTTGAAGTGAAAGGGTGGCAGAGGGGGATGTAGGGAAGTTAAAAAGGTAAGAGGTAGTTATTGTTTCATAAAAAGAGGTGAGGGAGTGATGACTCTTTTTTTAGAAGGGGTCAAAATATTTTTTTTTAGAAAAAATGCAGCAAATAAATAATGCTTAAAAATCATTAATACTAAGAATGCCAAGCCTTTTTCTAAGAAAACAAAATATTTCTTCTAGCAGGGGTTTTGTGAAAATATCTTCTAGTTGATTTTTGGAGTAAACAAATTTTAAAGTAAAATCACCCTTCTCTACATGATCTCGAATAAAATGATGATTAATATCAATATATTTAGCTCTAGAGTGATGCACAATATATTTAGACAAGTTAATGGCACTGGTGTTATCACACATTATAGGATCATAATCAAAGGATAAGTTAAAGTCAAGCAATTGATGCATAATCCATAAAATTTTAGTACCACAACCCTCGACGGCTATGCATTCAATTTCAGTGGTTGAGAGAACAACAGAGGCTTGGTTCTTGTTGTGCCATGAGATCAGGGCATCACCAAGAATTTAGCATGTTCCTCTATTACTCTTTCTATAATTGTAATTTCCTTCAAAATTAGCATCTGAATATCCTATTAAATCAAAATATGAGGAGCAGCGATACCATAGTCCAATGTCTTAAGTTCCTATGAGATATCAAAAGCTTTATTTGATGACAGTAAGATGAGACTCCTTGGGATTTGACTGGAACCTGACACATTTACATACTCTAAAGATAATGTCTGGTCAACTCGCAGTTAAATAGAGTAGAGATCTTAGCAACCCTCTGTACATCTTTTCATTAACATCTTTTCTGTAAAAATCTAAATCAAGAGTTGTGGATGGACTCATTGGAGTTCTGTAGGCCTTTTCTTTTTCCATACTGAATTTTCTGATGAGTTCTTTCATGTACTTGGCTTGAATGATGAAAGTAATTTAGGGATTTTGTTTGATTTTTAATCCCAAAAAGAATGTAAGCTCACCCATAAGACTCATTTCGAATTCTCTTTTCATCTAATAAGAAAAATTCTCAGACATAGAGAGATTAGAGCTAACAAAAATAGTATCATCAACAGAAATTTCCACAATAAGATAATTTGAATCAAGCTTTTCAATGGAAAAATTTGTGTCAATTTTAACCCATTGAAATTTATTATTCGGTAAGGAAGTATTCAATCTCTTATACCAAGCCTTTGGAGCTTGTTTGAGACCATAGAGTGCTTTTGATAATTTAAAAATATGATTTGGGTATGACGGATTTTCAAACACTGTGGTTTGTTTTACAAAAACTTTCTTATGAATAAAACCATTTAATAAATCATTTTTTACATCCATTTGATATAGCTTAAAGCATTTGAAAGTAGAAAATACTAATAAAATCCGTATTGACTCTAACCTTTCCACGGGGGTGAAAGTCTTGTCATAATCAATACCTTTTTGTTTGGAGTAGCCTTGGGTTACAAATTTGGCTTTATTTCTAATGACGTTATCTTCTTCACTCAGTGTCTTTCTGTAGACCCATCTAGTCCCAATTATTTCAGTTTCTTAGAGGCTGTTGGCATAGGACATGCTGTCCTTAGCTAACTTAATGGTATGATTTCATATTTTAGATCGTAGGAGTATTCTTGTAGGTGTTGAAGTGATATCCTTGCTATTTGAGCAAATTTGGGACCGCTAGTTTGAAGATAATAGACTTTGAATCATCCATGATTAGGTGTTGAGTTGTGAGTCCAAGAGGGCTACCATAAATTTTAAGGGGTTTCTTGAGATTTTATAGTTGTATTTCTGTTCAGAGGATTGATAACTTGATTTAGTTAATTTTGCACGAGGCTCAAAACTCTATATATTCTATTCATTCGGGTATAACAAAGATGTATAGAGATTTGAGACAATATTATTAAAGGAGTGGAATGAAGAAAGATATAATGGATTTTTAGCTTATTGCCTATGTTATTGCAGGTGAAGTCGAGCATCAACATCCAAGTGGTTTGATTCAGAGATAACCTATTCCTGAGTGGAAGTGTGAGCATGTTACCATGGACTTTGGTAGTGGTTTTCATGGTACTTCCCATGGTTCCAATGATGTTTGAATCATAGTGGATTGATTGACCAAGTTGGCATATTTCATTTTTATCCAGATGCCCTTTAGTGTCAAGAGGTTAGCCCATATCTATGTGTCTAAGATAGTCATTTTGAATGGTGTGCCTGTATCCATCATTTTAGACCGAGGAATCGTGATCATTTATATCTTTTAAAGAACTTTCCAGGAGGATTTATGAAATATCCTGGTTACTGGGCAGGATATGACTGAAGGGGAAATGAGACATACACTTGGGTACGGGTACTATGGTCCAGTCATAAGCTAATCAGTGTTGGTTGGTGGGTAGGATTTGGTTATTAGAATGGGTACGATTTGTTTAGTACAAGTCATGCCGGTGGGTATGGGTTGGTTGGTCACTTTACTTAATCTTAGACATAGTGACTTAGATTGGATCTAAGTATTAGTCGCTCACCATGAGCCATAATCCAATGAATGAGTCATACCATGGACTCATATGATAGACAATGTTCAATCTTATTCTGGTTCTATTCTACCAGGGGTACAATTTATGGGTACTAGTCATATACTTGGGTATGACTTGGTTTGGGTGAGTGGTACCTTGGATAGTCCTGGGTCCAAGGAGAAGGCCTATGGTACGAGTGGTAGGTACCACTCATACTGGGAGGGTACGATCTGTATGGCTTAGTCATACCCTAGGACGAAAATTAAATACAGTTTAAGTGAAGGCAATCTAGGCATTTCCCTACTTATCCTGACAGGGCTCCACAACTTTTAACCCACTTGGGCGATTGTTTGCCTGATTATTCAATTCTTTAATACTTAGAAAACACTCTTAAATCCTTTCTAAAGCTCTTGGGTAAAGGGAACTAAGATTTTATCTTAAGGATTAATTTGGGGCTTGTGTGGTGATTTCTCTCCATCATCTTCTTGGGTTAAAGCATGTTCTCTTCTCTTGTTGTTAGTTCCCACTAAAGGCATGGATTTTATACAATGTTTTCATGATGTGAATGTTGTATGAATTTGGATTTTCAAATATAATTTGGGGGTTTTTGGTTATAAATGTTTGGTTACGGTTTTCCTATATTTTAGTTACACTTTTATATACATTAATAGTGGTTTTGGATAATTGGTTGCATGGTAATGGTTGTTTGGTAATTGGTTTTGGTTTTGGAAATACTATGCCCCTAATATGTTTGATAAAATGACTATGATGATATTTCACTATGTTAGTGGATTTTTAATGGAACTATTGCTTGGTTTAAACTTGGCAATGGAACCCAAAATGATTTGGGAATGATTATGGTTAATAAACATTCTTGTGGGGTACAATGGAATCCCCCAATCAAACATAATGGAACACTTGTAAGGTATAATAGAATCCCAAACTTAATATATTAATGGGACACTTATGGGGTACATGGGACTCCCAAAAGTAAACTTGGCGAATGAGTACATAGGAATCCCTTTACCTTAGAAGGATTGATAAGGACAATACTTACAAGTTTTAGTCAGTATGATGATACCACTATTAATAGCCTTGGTAAATATAAAGGGGATAATGGATTAGTTGGTTCGAAATGGTTTTAATAGGCAATAATGTCAGGATGTAATAGCTAACCATGAAAGTAGGAGTTCAATGAGCAAATGCTGGAAACTCATGCTTGCCGATATTATGGGTAGGGCATGGCAGCCTTATATGATATTATGAGATACATGAGAATCCTTTAATTACACTGTATATATGTATCTTGAAGGGTGAGGGTACTTGGGAATCCCTTACTCTTATGGTATCTCCGATTCATGTGGCTACACGCACCAAGCCAATTTAGGGGGTTAGAATGGACCCATATAGCCCGTGTATGGTTAAGGATTGTTAATCTACACATAACCTTCTTAATGGTTTCAAATGCATGCTAAACCCGATTTTCTTTCCCAACATGGTAATATTTATGTATATATGGTTTGTATGCTTATGGATGGTTTACTTGGTTTTCTTAAATGGCATTATTTTATCCTTATCCTGAGTTCATTCTAGCGTTCATCCATTAACCTATCTTTGGGTAGCTGTATCCCCACACGATGCAAGAATTAGCCATTCCACTCCTCCTACTTAGCGATCAGACTTAAAGATTAGCATTTGAATTAAAGTGGTGAGCTTCCATCTTTTTCAAAGGCTCCATTTCATGGATGTTATTTCATACATTAGATTATTTATGGATATTAGTTTTGGCAATAATTGGGCCATATCCTACCTGGATATTATCATTCTTTTGGTTAGAGACTTTCGTGGAACTACTATGGGTTGGCATGGGTGGGATCTTTATGAGTGTCAGCCTTGGTATTGGTATTGGGGCTGACACTGTAGGAATAAATTTCTCACTGTTCAATCCTCTTTTATTTTAGTATTATATATATAATTATTATGGAACTCATATGGTTATAGTTTGGAAACTGGTTTGGTTTGGTTATGGCTATCGGTTGGTTTGGTGACGGTTGGACTCGCTTGGGTCGATAGCAGCTATAGACCTATCCCAAAGTCTGGATTTGAATAGTTATATGCTATCTTGTTATATGTTCAACGTTTATCTGCATTAGAGTATGCAATGTACGGTTGGGTTGGGTATTTAGGGGTGGTCCCCGGTCCTGGATAGACTTGGGATACCCATTACGGTAACGCCCCCAGTCGATTCGTATCAAGTTGGTACGAAGATTTAGGTCATGGTCAATTGGGAGTCCACAAAGTCGTGTCTAGTAGAGTCTTTTTTAAGGGTGTGTAGTGCGCTACACTTATAGAAGAGAGAGGCTATAGGGCATTTAGGTATGTTTTATTTTCTTTGTATTCTATTTTCAAGCTGGAGTCGGATCCTAGAATCTTCTCTAATACTTGTTTGTTCTTTTTTTAGTTCATGACTCGATGATCAGGAACACAGGGAAATTCATTCATCCCGTCTGGGGACAGTGTTAATGGTATATGCCCTACACCTAGATTTCACACTCGATCTCAGTGTCTTATCCCTGATTTTTTCTGGAGTTCCTCCAGTTGCTATTAGTCCTCCTCAAAGTGAGGTGACTAATGCGGAATTTTGCCAATCTATTTATGTTATTGCTCAGTTAGTTGCTATTTAGGCTGAGCAGGATGAGTTTTTTGGTTTATCTATTGAGGCCACAAGGGTTATCCAATTTATGAAGATGAATCCTTCTACTTTTACTGAAGTAAAGGTGGAGGAGGATCCACGGGGTTTCATGGATGAAATAGAGAAAATATTCTAGGTGATGCATGCCACAAATATGGAATATGTAAATTTTATATCTTATTAGTTCAAAGATGTTGTGTACCAATGATATGAGGATGGGATAGGGATAGAGGTGATGTTAAGGAGTTGTCCTTATGGGAGGCCTTTTCTAATATTTTTTTGGATCACTTCTTTCCTCAGGAGCTGGGGGAATAGAAGATGGAAGAGTTTGTGAATCTTAAGCAGGGGAAGATGACTGTCAAGGAATGTGCCTTGAAGTTTCATTAGCTGTCCAGGTATGCTTCAATTTTCATAGTTGATATGACAGCGAGGTTGAGAAAGTTCACTTTGGGGTTATCTTGAGATTTGATGCTTAAAAGTAAGACTGCCTTGCTAATCAAGGATATGGATATTTTGAGGCTGGTTGTTCACATTCAATAGGTGGAGGATAAAAAGAGGAAATAAGAAATGTTTGGGGAAAGGCAGGGCAAGAAGAGTAGGTAATTTAAACAGGGTGGTGCTCAGCAACATAGTGGTCAAGTTGGCAGCAAATAGACGAAGAAAAAATAGGAAAGTTCTGGTTTCTTCTCTACTACTAGTGCTCCTTACCAGAAGTAGTCGGGCGATAGGCGTTGGCAAGGTGGTGATAATTTTTAGTCATAAGGTGCCTATTCTTAGGCTAGTAGGACACAATCGACTTCTTCATGCCCTCTTTACTAGTTCTGTGGTATCTTTATCGGGGCTCTTATGATAAAGGAAGGGATCATTCTTTTAAATATGGCCATCCACGCGATCTACTCAGGAATTATCTGGTCAGTAAGAGTGCTTCAGGATAGGTCAAAGATCTAGTTGCTTCATCATCTGCTTTTAAGTCTAGTGGCACAACTTAGGCATCTACTTCTATTTTTAGTATTGGTACTGGTCGGAATAGGTTGTATGCTCTTGTATCTCAGCAGGAATTTGAGGCATCGCCTAATATCATTACTGGTATGTTACAACTCTTTTCTTGTGATGTGTAGTGTCTTCTTGATTCAGGGTCTACTCTCTTTTATTTGAACTCATTTGTGGCTGTTTATTTTGGTTTTGATCCTAAAGTTGTTTTAGATTCTTTTTCTATTTCTACCTCGGTAGGTGACTCAGTTATTTCTAAAAGAGTCTATAGAGGGTGTGTGGTATCTGTTGGTGGTAGCCAGACTCTGGTAGATCTGTTTAAACTTAATATGGTCGATTTTGATGTTATCCTGCGGATGGATTGGTTACACTCTTGTTACGCATCTTTAGATTATCGGACTTGTAAGGTTATCTTTAGGTTCCCTGGTTAACCAGTTATAGAATGGGAATATGGTTCCTTAGCTCCTAGGGGGAGGTTTATTTCTTATCTTAGAGCTTGAATAGCAATCTCCAAAGGGATTTTTATCATTTCGTCCGGGTTAAAGATTCTAACTCTGAAGGTTCTTCTTTACATTCAGTTCTGGTGGTAAGGGAATTTCCTGAAGTCTTTCTGGATGATCTTCCTAGTGTTTCTTTGGATAGAGAAATTGAGTTTGGTATTGATTTGGTTTTGTACACTCGACTAATATCTAATCCTCCTTATAGAATAACTCCGGCTGAGTTGATAGAACTCAACAACCAACTTAAGGATATTCTGGAAAAAGAGGTTTATTTATCCTAGTGTATCCCTGTAGGGTGCACCGGTGTTGTTCGTGCGCAAGAAGGATGGTTTCTTTTGGATGTGCATTGACTATCGACAGTTGAATAAGGTAACAATAAAGAACAAGTATTCTCTTCCAAGGATAGATGACTTATTTGATCAGTTGCAAGGTGCCAAGTCTTTTCTAAGATAGATCTTCAGTCTGGGTATCATCAGCTTAAGATTAAGAAAGATGATATACCTAAGATGGATTTTTGCACTCGGTATGGGCACTTCAAAATTTTAGTGATGTCATTTGGTTTGACTAATGCCCCAATGGTATTATGGATTTGATGAACAGGGTTTTTAGGTAGTTCTTGTATCTTTTTATCATTATATTTATTGATTCCATTCTGGTTTATTCTAAAAGTGAGGTGGATCATGCTAATCACCTCTGTGTGGTGTTACAAACCTTGAAGGAACAACAGTTGTATGCGAAGTTCTCCAAGTGTGAGTTTTGGTTGAATGTTGTAACTTTTTTGGGTCATGTTATTTCTAGTGGGGGGATCATGGTAGATCCGCGAAAAGTGGCTATGGTTAAAAGGTGGCCTAGACCCACGACTCTAACTGGTATTCAAAACTTCTTGGGTTTGGCTAGGTATTATAGGTGGTTTGTGGAAAGCTTTTCAACGATAGCTGCTCCTTTTACCAAATTGACTAAAAAGAAGGTCAAGTTTTCTTGGTCGGATGCTTGTAAGGGGAGTTTTGAGAATTTTAAGGGTAAGCTAACTTTGGCTTCAGTTTTGACATTGCTTGAAGGCAATGAAGGATTTGTGGTTTATTGTGATGCATCTCGGGTGGGACTTGGTCATGTCTTAATGCATCTTAGAAAGGTGATTGCCTATGCTTCTAGGCAGTTAAAGATGCATAAGAGGAATTATCCTACTCATTATTTAGAGATGTTAGCGGTGGTCTTTACTTTGAAAATATGGTAACATTATTTGTATGGAGTGCACGTTGACATTTGTTTTGATCGTAAGAGTCAACAATATGTTTTCACTCAAAAGGAGCTAAATCTTAGGCAAAGGAGATGGTTGGAGCTTCTCTAGGACAATGATATGAATCTTCACTATCACCCAGGTAAGGCTAACGTAGTTGTTGATGCTCTTAGCAGGTTGTCTATGGGGAGTCTGGCTTATGTGGAGAAAGGACAAAGGGAATTGGTGAAGGATATTCACTATTTAGCCAATCTTAGTGTTCATATTTTTGACTCCATGGATGGTGGTGTGATGGTTCAGGAAATGGTTAGGTCATTTCTTGGTGCAAAGGTTAAGGAGAAGGAAGTGCTAGATCCTGTCTTAAGGAAAATCAAGAGTGATATTGGTGGACAAAAGGTAATGGTTTTTGAGATCAGTGGTGATGGTGCTTTATGGTACCAAGGAAGGTTATGTGTACCTGATATCGATGGGTTACAACAAAGGATTTTTGATGAGGTGCATGAATCGTGCTCTGTTGTTCATCCCGATTCAACAAAATTGTATCATGATTCAAGGAGATATACTAGTGAAATAGAATAAAAAGGGATATGGCTGATTTTATAGCAAAGTGCATGGTGTGTCAGCAAGTTAAAGTTGAGCACATGAGGCCTGGTGGGTTGTATCAAGAAATTGATTCGCCCGAATAGAAATGGGAGATAATCAATATTGATTTCATTACTGGTCTTCCTCGGTGTCAGAACTTATTTGATTTGATTTGGGTCATCGTGGATAGGAGGACAATGTCTTCTCACTTCTTGCCAGTGAGGACTACCTTTTTGATGGAGGACTATGTGAAGTTGTATCTTCAGCAGATTGTGAAGTTGCATGGGGTACCATTTCAATTATCTCTGGTCGTGGTATGCAGTTTTAATCTCTTTTTTGGTAGTTTTTTTAAAAGGGATTAGGGACTAAGGTTGGTCTGAGTACTGCTTTTCATCCACAGATGAATGGGCAAGAAAAGAGGACTATTCAAACGTTGGAAGATATGCTCCGGGCATGCGTAATTGAATATGGTGGTAGTTGGGTTGAGCGTCTTTCTTTGGTGGAGTTTTCTTCCAACAATGGCTATCATTCTAGTATTGGTATGGCCCCTTTTGAGGCATTGTATTGTAGGAGGTGTAGATCTCCTATTGGTTGGTTCGAGCTTGGTAAGGTGGATATGTTTGGTCCAGATTTGGTTTATCAAGATATGGAAAAGGTAAAGGTAATTCAGCATAGGTTTAAGGCTGCCTAAAGTTGCTAAAAATCCTATGCATATGTAAGGTGTAGAGACTTGAAGTTTGAGGTTGGGGATAGGGTGTTCTTAAAGGTATTTCCCATGAAGGTAGTAATGCAGTTTGGTAAAAAAGAGAAGCTCAGTCCACGGTTTATTGGTCCTTATGCAATTTTTTAGAGGATTGGTAATGTAGCTTATGAATTGGAGTTACCTTCTACTGTGAGCTCCATTCATCCTGTATTTCATGTCTCTATGTTGAGGAAGTGTCTTGGTGATCCTTCTTTGGTTGTTCCTTTGGAAGGATTGGGTATCTTGGATTCTCTGTCTTATGAAGAGGTCCTAGTTGAGATATTGGATCGGCAGGTTCATCAGTTGCGGACCAAGGATTTTGCTTCGGTTAAGGTTTTATGGTTGAACCATAAGGTGGAAGAGGATACATGGGAAGTGGAGGAGGACATGAAGTCCAAGTATCCGCATTGTTTTCTGCTCCTGGGATTTGTACGAAAGGTATGTTCTTTAACATACTTTTATTTTATCACTTCGTTAATGGAAAGATTAATATCTTTGCATGTTTATTTTCTAACTTGGTTAAAGGTTTGATTGATATTTGATAATGCAAATGAATTGTTGTTATGTTTACCTTTCCTTGTCCGTTATTCAGGGACGAATGATCCTAGTGGGTAAGACTGAAACAATCTAGAATCTGGACTGTAGAAAATTTCCTGGAATTTTAGCTTTTAGGTAGGATACGACTGGGGGGAATGAGTCATACACTTGGGTATGGATGGTATGGACCAGTCGTAAGCTGACCAGTATTGGTTGATGGGTTGGATTTGGCTACTGAAATGGGTATGATTTATTTGGTACGAGTCATACTGGTGGGTATAGGTTGGTTGGTCACTTTACTTAATCTTAGACTTAGTGACTTAGATTGGATTTGAGTATGAGTGGCTCACTATGAATCTTAAACCAAGGTACGAGTCATACCATGGACTCGCATGATAGGCAGTGTTCAATCCTCTTCTAGTTCTATTATGCCAAGGGTATTGTTTATGAATACTAGTCATATAATTGGTTACAACTTAGGTTTGGGTGAATCATACCTTAGACAGTGTTGGGTCCAAGGGGGAGGCCTAGGATACGAGTGGTGTGTACTACTCATACATGGAGGGTACAATCCGTGTGGCTCAGTCGTACCCTGTGAAGGAAATTAAATTCAGTGTAAGTGAGGGCAATCTGTATATTTCCCCACTTAACCTAACAAGGCTCCACGACTTTTAATCCATTTGGGAGGTTATTTTTCCTATTATTCTATTCTTTAATACTTAGAAAACACTTTTAAATCATCTCTAAAGCTCTTGGGAAAAGGAAGCTAGGGTTTCATCTTAAGGATTAATTTGGGGATTGTATGGTGATTTCTTTCCATCATCTTCTTGGTTTAAGTCATCTTTTCTTCTCTCATTGTTAGTTCCAACTAAAGGCATGGATTTTATAAAATGTTTTCATGATTTTTTGGGTTTTCAAATATAATTTAGGGGTTTTGGTTATAAATGCTTGATTATGATTTTCCAATGTTTTTATTATGCTTTTATACGTATTAATGGTGGTTTTGGATAACTGGTTGCATGGGAATGGTTGTTTGGTAATTGGTTTTGGTTTTCGAAATACTATGCCTCTAATATGTTTGATAAATTGCCTATGATGATGATTTCACTATGTTATAGGATTTTTAATGGAACTATTTCTTAGTTTAAACTTGGTAATGGAACACTAAATTGTTTAAATGGTTTTGGAATGTTTAAGTGGAATGGTTATGATTAATAAACATTCTTGTGGGGTACAATGAAATCCCCCAAGCCAACATAATGGAAGACTTGTGGGGTACAATGAATCCCCCAAGTTAATATAATAATAGGACACTTTCGTGGTACATAGGACTCCCCCAAGTAAACTTGGCGAATGGGTACACGGGAATCCTTTAACCTTGAAAGGTTTGGCTAAGGATAATACTTGCAAGTTATTGTCAGTATGATAATACCACTATTAATTACTTTGGTAAATATAAATGGAATAATGGATTGGTTGGTTGGAAATGGTTTTAATTGGGAAATAATGGTGGGGTGTGATAGATAACCGTGAAAGTAGGAGTTCAATGAACAAACACTGGAAATTCATGTTTGCCGGCATAAGGGGTTGGTCACGGAGACCCTCATTTGATACTATGAGGTACACAGGAATCCTCTAAGTACACTGTACATATGTATCATAGAAGGTGAGGGTACTAGGGAATCCCTTACTTTTATGGTATCTCCGATTCATGCGGATACAAGAATTGGGGACTGTTCAGGGGGTTACACTAGACCTATATAGCCAGTGGGTGGTTATGGATGGTTAAGCTACACATACCCAGGTTAATGGTTTCAAATGCATGCTAAACTCGGTTTCCTTTCCTGGCATGGTTATATATATGTCTGTATGGTTTGTATGCATATGGGTAGTTTACTTGGTTTTCTCAATTGGCATTATTTATGGATATTTTCTAAAGGCTCTATTTCATGGATGTTATTTCATACTTTGGATTATTTATGGATATTGGTTTTGTCTATGGTTGGGGCCTTTCCCAATCAAATATTGTTATTCTTTTTTTTAGAGGCTTTCGTTGAACTACTATGGGTTGGCAAGGAAGGGATTAGTATTGTAACACCCCGAAAATGAGTCCCGAGACGTCACATGGTGCTCAAGATTACGAATAGTCTCAAGTTAACCCTATAAGCCTTCAACTAAACTTGAATCTCATGTTTAAGTGATTTAACCATAAAATCAATACTGAGATAATAATTATGTCTGAACATAATGGATGGGAACTGATAAACTAGAAAGTCTGATCAATAAATACTTAAAATCTGAGTTATGACTAGTAGTCCGACAAGCCTCTACTACTAATAACTAGAGAGCCGCTCGGACAGACCCCCGGATGACTCAAACAGACTGAAAATAACTAAACAAGCTACTAAAATAAACTAAAAATCTGAGTACAGGGTCCCCGAACTATAAGGACTCACTTACTGTCGCATGTAGATGGAGATGCTCGAAATAACTAACGCTACTAAAACTAAGCACTTTAACCTACACTATTAAACAATGTAAACATAGACATATATATGGATCGGTACTTCTGGAACGTACTAAGCCTGTGGGGGTGAGTGCATAAGTAAAACAAGTATCTCAAGTTCTTAAAATTTCATGAAGGAATGCATGCTGAATGTAATGACTTACATTGGCTTGAATAACCGAAAGCTGAAAATAAAAAATCATAAATAATGAAGCATGCTGTATAAATCTTGTGAACCATCACATTTAGTTCTAAAAGCTGTACTTGCATTCTATCTTTAAATTACGCAAACTAAGTGTAGAAGGGACTACTCTTATATTTGTAAACTGAAAGCTGGAATCTTATAGCTACTGTCTTGTGTAAAATAATATATGAAATAAATGGTGAGCCTTTACACTTAGTTTCTAAAGCTTTTCTAAAATAATATCTGGAATAAATTGTGAGCCTTTACACTTTAGTTTCTAAAAGCTTTTCTGTTATTCTTCTTTTTTAGGCTTATTATTTAGGGAGGTTCTTCTAACTGACATAAACTATGTGAGCTATCATGGAGTCTAACGTCTAGGTCTCGAGCCATGCTATTTACACCCCTGAATTTAAATCAACTCAAAATTCATTATCTCGAAGCTTGGAAGGTCAACTTAAATTTTTTTGAAACCTAAAGGGAGTCAAAAGTGACTAAGTCCCTCGACTCCAAGCTTTATTTTTAGGTTCTAACTGATATAGGAATACAGTAAGGGATGAACTGAGATAGGAATATGCAGGGTATTACAATATCTCCCCCTTGGGAACATTCATCCTCGAATGAGACTAAATAAGCTGAAGATACTGAGGAACTGAGACTATAAACTGGCATACACAAATGAAAGCATGACTAAACTTATTTGAAAATGCAAGCATTGTCAAGAGAGCAACTATATAGAGCTGAAATTTAGAATAAAAGAGATGAGCTGAGAAAACTGGTTACCTTACGCTAAATCTGAATTTTCTGCGAACATATGAGGGTACTTGGTTATCATATCTGCTTCTGCTTCCCAAGTGGCGCTCTCAACGGATTGATTCCGCCAAAGAACTTTGACCAGGGAAACTTCTTCATTCCTTAGTCTACGAATCTGATGATCAAGAATCTCAACTGGAATCTCTTCATAAGAGAGGTTATCATGAATATTATGCTTTATAAGGGTACTACAATAGCTGGATCACCAATACATTTCTTCAATAAGGATACATGGAACACAGGGTGAACTGATGACAAATCCACAGGCAACTCAAGATCATATTCCACTTTTCCAACACGGCTCAATATCCTGTAAGGACCACTATATCGGGGATTAAGCTTCCTCTTTTTGCAAATCTCTTTACCCCCTTTATGGATGAAACTTTCAAATAAACTAAGTCATCAACTTCAAACTCTAGATCCCTTCTCATCACATCTACATATGATTTCTGACAACTCTGAGCTATTTTCAACCTTTCTCAAATCAGCAAGACTTTCTCCATATCTTCTAACACCACATCTGGCCCTATCAAAGTAGCCACACCCACTTTGAACCAACCGATAGGTGACCTATATCTCCTGCCATAAAGAACCTCAAACAGGGCCATCTAGATGCTAGCACGGTAACTATTATTGTAAGAGAACTCAATCAATGACAAGTGCTCATCCCAACTACCCTTGAAGTTAAGAACAAATGCCCTCAACATATCTTCTAGGATATGAATGGTCCTCTCTTCCTGGCCATTTTTCTGAGGATAAAAAGATGAACTAAGATGAACTTGGGTACCAAGACCCTTCTGAAAGGCTTTACAAAAGTGAGAGGTAAAATGAGTACTTCTATCTAAAATGATAGATAAAGGAAATCCATGCAATCTGACCAACTCTCTAATATACAACTTAGCATAATCTTCAACCGAGTAGGACACATGAACTAGCAGAAAATGGGCTGATTTGGTCAACCGGTCTGAAATAACCCAAATCGAATCATGCTGATGACGTGAACGGGGTAACCCTATTACGAAATCTATGTTCACCTTTTACCACTTCCAGGTGGGAATACTAAACTCCTGCAAAGTGCCACCAGGCCTTTGGTGCTCCACATTAACCTGTTGACAAACAGAACACTTAGCCATAAACTGTGTAGTATCCTTCTATGTGCCACTCCACCAATAGACTTCCTACAAATCTGAATATATTTTAGAAGCACCTGGGTGAATGGATTATCGCTCACCATGTGCTTCTGACATAATCTGCTACCTCACACCATCAACACACGGTACACATAATCTACTCTGGTATCTCAACATACCATCTTCTCCTTGGGATAAAACTTCTATACATAATCAACTCTGGTATCCCAACACACTATCTTCTTCTTAGGAGAAAACCTGTATCTTCTGATCTCTGATCAACTCTTTTAACTTAACTAGGCTGGGATCCTTATCTTTCTACTTTACCATGGAAACTAGAGAAGATTATCCCACTCTTAACCCAAATATTTCCCTCAGTAGAATTAACTAACTGCATACCTAGTCTAGCTAACTGGTGAACTTCTCGAACTAACTCTTTCTTATCCCCCTATATATGAGCAACACTACCCATCGACAGTTTACTAAGGGTGTCTTCCACAACATTGGCCTTGCCCAGATGATACAAAATACTTATGTCATAATCTTTCAATAGTTCTAACCACCTTCTCTGATAGAGATTCAACTCTCTCTGCATAAAATATTGCAAACTTTTATGGTCCATAAACACATCAACATGTACCCCATAAAGATAGTGCCTCCAGATTTTCAAAGCAAGCATAACAACAACTAATTTAAGATCATGAGTAGGGTAGTTATTTTTGTGAGGCTTAAGTTGTCTAGAGGAATTGGCTATGAATCTACCTCTCTGCATCAAAACACAACCCAAACCAACTCTAGAAGCATCACAATAGACGATAAATCTATTTGTACCATCTGGTAATGCTAAGACTGAGGTTGAAGTGAGTCCATACTTCAACTCCTGAAAACTCTTATTACAAAAATCGGATCACTGGAACTTAACTTTCTTCTACATTAATCTGGTCATTTGGATGCAATAGATGAAAAAATCTCAATAAAACGTCTATAATAACCAGCTAAACCCAAGAAACTCTTAATGTCTGATGGAGAAGTGGGTCTAGGCTAGTTTTTTACTGCTTTGATCTTTTGGGGATTAACCTTGATGCCATCACTAGAAATAATATGACCGAGGAAAGATACTGATTGTAGCCAAAATTCACACTTACTGAATTTAGCGAACAATTGGTGATCTCTAGGAGTCTGTAACACAATTCTAAGATGGTTTGCATGGTCATCTTTACTATGGGAATAGAAAAGTATATCATCGATAAGGACTATGACAAACATATCTAGGTACTGCTTGAACACTGGGTTCATCAAATCCATAAAGTCTACTGGAGCATTAGTTAGTCTGAAGGACATGACTAGGAACTCAAAATGACCATAACAGGTTCTAAAAGCTATCTTAGGAATATCATATTCTCTTACTCTGAGCTAGTTATAGATGAATCTAAGGTCTATCTTAGATAAGTAACTATCACCCTGAAGTTTATCAAATAAGTCATCAATTCTCAGAAGAGGATATCTATTTTTAACTATGACTTTATTCAGTTGACGATAATTAATTAACATACGAAGAGAACCATCTTTCTTTTGCATGAATAGGATAGGAGCGCCCCACAGAGAAATACTGGGCCTTATCAAACTTTTATCTAAGAGATTTTGAGTTACTCTTTCAACTCCTTAAGCTCAGCTATAGCCATACGATATAGAGAAATATATATAGGATGAGCATTAGGAAGAAAATCAATATCGAATTCTATTTCTCTATCGGGAGGTACCCCTGGTAAATCTTTTGAAAATCCTTCAGAAAGTCATTAACTACACGAACTAAGTGTCTTTGACTCAAACTAAGTGATAAATGAACCCTTTTGAAATAAACTTTCTGGCCTTAAGATAAGATATGAAATAACTCTTGGGAGACACTAAACTACCTTCCCACTCAAAGGCTGGCTCATCAGGAAATCAAAACTTCATAATTCAGGTGCAATAATCTATAGATGCATACTAGGAATAGAGCCAATCCATGCCCAGAATAAGGTCAAAGTTGACCATATCTAATCCTATTAGATCTAGTAACATGATCCTATGAAGAACAATGATAGGACACTTTCTATAGATCTATTTTTTGCAATAACTGACTCACCCACTGCGTTAGAAACTGAGAAGGGCTTAGAAAGTTGTTCATGACCTACTCTAAAATTCATTGCAACTAACGGGGTCACATAAGAGAGATTTGACCCAGGATCTATCAACACATAAACATTAAGATAAAAGTCACGAAGCATACCAGTAACAACATTTGGGGAGCTCTCCTGCTCTTGATGGAATGATAAAGCATAAAACCAATTTTGGCATTGACCACCACCGGTATTGGATGATGCACCCTGAGGAGGGATTGAGCGATCCCGAGGAGCTGATGTGCTAGTAGCCTAAGTCTAGGGACGAACATTACTATTTTATTTCTTAGCATACGAGAACTCTTTGATTTTATGAGCCAATTTACCATATCCAAAACAACCTTTTTTTCCTAACAAACACTCACCAAAATGATTTTTACCGTACCTAGCACTTGTAGAATAACTAGGCCTTCCACCCATACTATTCTGAGTCCTGGATGTAGAAGTTTTACCCCACTATTCCTTCCTGGTTCAGGGTGTAGGAGCACTGGATGAAGATGGCACCAAAAAAGATGGGCGACCCTAAAACTAAGATGATTTCCCCCTGTAGATCTTGGTTGGCCATACTCAAACTACCTAATTTTAGCCTTCTTATTTCCTCTATCTCTCCCCTTTAAATTTTCTACCTCAGTCTATTGAGCATGAGTCATCATTATAGCAAGATCTATATCCCCTCTAAGCATGACAGTTCTAAACTCCTTGACTACCAACTCAGACACTCTGGTAATAAACTTACTTATACTCGATCTAGTGTCAGCTATCAAACAAGAGCATACTGAGATGATAAATTAAAATTGAGGTAGTACTCTTTAACTATCATTGTGCCCTACCTTAGGTTTATGAACTCCTTAATCTTTTCTTCTCATAACTCACGTAGAAAGAAATTTCTAGAAACATATCCTGAAATACCTGCCAACTCATGGGTGTTGCATTCTCACCTTTTTCTTTTCTTCATATAACAACCCAATAATAAGCAACATCCTTCAATATGTGAGATTCAAATTATACACTTTTCTTTTTAATAACATGCATAACTTAGGTGATTTTCTTCACCTAATCAAGGTACAGTGGTGGGTCTTCTCCTACCTTTGACCTAAAAAATTTAGGAAGATTCATCCTAATAAAGTCATAAAGTCTAAATGCATCTAAATCACCCTCTTGCTAATGCGGTACTACATCCTGATAGTTGTCTTGAACCACATCTTGGGCCAATGCCTAAAAGGCAGTCCAAAATTAAGCATGAGACACATTCTTATTCAGAGCACCAGCAAGCTGGGGTGGCTAGTTATCATTTTTATGGGCATTATCTCTATGGGGAGGCAATTCTGTCACGTAAAACCTTGAGTTAATAGCAGATAGAGAAAGTTGTAAGCACGATGGATCATGAAAGAAAAGAGATGGTATTTCTAAAACTCCTCATAGCCTCTTACTCATAAGTGTGGTGCGCTTCACACCCATGATTAAGACTCTAAGTAACATGGCTTGTCTAACTCCATAGGACTCTTTAAAAGCTTATGTTTTGATACCAAGTTTGTAATTCCTAGGAAAGGGATCCTGAGATGTCACACAGTGCTCAAGACTATGAATAGTCTCAACCTAACTCTGTAAGCCTTTTACTAAACTTGAATCTCATATTTAAGTAATTTAAGCATAAAATCAATACTGAGATGATAAATTTTGTCTGAACATAATGGATGGGTACTCATAAACTAGAAATTCTAATCAACAAATACTTAAAATATGAGTTATGACTAGTAGTCCGACAAGCCTCTACTACTAATAACTAGAGAGCTACTGGGATAGACCACCAGTTGACTCAAACTGAATGAAAAAATAACTAAATTAGCAATTGAAATAAACTGAAAATATGAGTACTGAGCCCCAGTACTATGAGGACTCACCAACTATTAGAAGTAGATGGAGATGCTCAAAATCACTCACACTGCTGAAACTGAGCACCTGAACCAACATTATTAAACAATGTATCACATAGATATATATATGGATCAGTACTTCCAGAATGTATTGAGCATGTGGGGTGAATGCATATGTAAAATAATTATCTCAAGTTCGTAAAATTTTATGAAGGAATGCTAGATGAATGTAATGACTTGCATTAGCTTGAATAAATGAAAGCTGAAAATCATAAATCATAAATAAAGAAGCATACTGTATAAACCTTGTGAGCTATCACATTTAGTTCTATAAGTTGTACTTGCATTCTATCTTTAAATCACGCAAACTAAGTGTAGAAGGGACTCACTCTTATATCTGTAAATTGAAAGCTAAAATCTTATAGTTAATGTCTTATGTAAAACAATATCTAAAATAAATTGTGAGGCTTTACACTTAGTTTCTAAAAGCTTTTCTAAAATAATATCTGAAATAAATTGTGAACCTTTACACTTAGTTTCTAAAAGCTTTTCTGTTATTTTTCTCTGTTAGGCTTATTATTTAGGGAGGTTATTTTAACCGACATAAACCATGTGAGCTATCATGGAGTATAATTTCTAGTTCCTCTAAGGGGAAAGCCTCACATTGGGGAGAGGTGTCATACTTTTGCTAAGGAGTATAACCTGAGTTGAGTGATCACGTCTGTAACTGTCATCCATATAAAAATGGAAATAATCTGAATCTATACTTACGTTGACTCATAGTTCTAGGGAAGTAGGATATGCTAAACCCACATTTCCCTCTCGGTGCTAAATACTACTCCTTTTAATCTGTATGCTTATTTTGTAGAAAATCCACTTTTAAAACTAGCATAAGTGTTTAAAATAAAAACCAGTTATGCATTTATCTATTTAAACTATAATAAAACTAAATGTGAGGATTCCATGTCTTACTTGAGGATCAAAAGATAAAATCTCATTCAAAATTGAATGTTTACATCTCATAGAATGCTTAAACGAATGATCTCATTGAAGTATCAATAGTCAAACTAGGGTTTAATAACCCATGCTTTAAATTTATGCCAAATTATCAAAAAACATGCTCAATAGATTCATTCATAAAGTCCTTGCATAATTCTAGTCATAACAGTGAAAATCAACTTTAAATATGTCAAAAAAAGCTTCATAATCATAAATATGCAAAATAGACATGCAATTCATCATCTAAAACACTTATAATGTCATAATCTTCAAATAAAAACATTTGGGTATGAACCCTAATTTGAAATTCATGTGCATTCATGTAAATTCATGTAAAACCATAATTAAAAGCAAGTCCTGGGAACAAGGGTGAAAGGATTACCCTTTTTCATAACCCCACATACCTTAATAGATGAAATAAATGAAGAATCTTGACTTTGAGTTCCTATTTTTTCTATTGAAGATTGATTCTTGAAGGTCTTAGATTGGGAACCTTGAATTTTGATCAATTTTGGAAAAAGAATAGTGAAATTTGGGTTTCTTAAAGTTTGAAGTTTGAAGCTCTAGGGTATCTTGGAGAGAAATTTGATGAATAATGAGCATATTTTGCTCAAAGATATGTTTAATCTTCTGTTTACCCGATTTAGGGGCTTGGGAAAAGAATAAATTACCCTTAAAGTTTAAAAGTCAGAAACTGAGATATGGTTTAAGGCCTCACCATGATGCAGTGAGTGGGTCATCATAACACCCATTGCGATATGGTGGAATTATGGTGACTCACTGGTTTAAGACAATTGCTGATCTGGGCTTCACTGCGATGCAGTGATTGGGTCATCATGATGTGGTGCGATCGCAGTGATCCTCTGGAAATTGATAAAATTTATCTGGCCTCCATCGTGATATGGTGTCCTTTTCACCGCAACACATCCTAATCACAGTGAGATGTTGTTTTGCCAAATCAAACACCATCTGAACCTTCAATAAAAATTCCAAAAATTACCCAAGACATGCTATTTACACCCCTGAATATAAGTCAACATGCTATTTACACCCTTGAATATAAATCAACTCAAAATTCATCATCAAGGAGCCCTAAAGGTCAACTTAAAAATTCTTAATACTTAAAGAGAGTCAAAAATAACTAAGTCCCTCGACTATTAGCTATATTTTTAGGTTCTAAGTGACATAGGTATACACTAAGAGAAGAACTAAGCTATGAATTTATGGGGTATTACAGGTATGGGTGTCAGCCTTGGTATTGATTGGTATTTAGGCTGATACCGCAGGAATAAATTTCTCACTATTCCATTCTCTTTTATTTTGAGATTATATATATAATTATTATGGAACTCATATGGTTATGGTTTGGATAATAGTTTGGTTTTGTTATGGCTATTGATTGGTTTGGGGATGGTTGGACTCACTTGGGTCGGTCAAGGTTATAGACCTATCCTAGTGTCTGGATTTGAATAGTTATACGTTATCTTGTTATATGTTCAAAACTTATACGCATCTGGGTATGATTTGTATAGTTGGGTTGGGTATTTGGGAGTGGTACCCAATCCTAGATGGACTTAGGATGCCTATTAAAACAAGGCTCCAGTCGGGTCGGGTCTATTTGGGTTCTCAAGTGGATCTTAGTAAAACCTTATATCCATAGATTAATGGCTAGTCAGAGTGGACTATTCAAGTTCTCAAAGATATGATCTAAGCATGTATTATGGATTTTAGAGATCAGTAGGAGCAACGCATAACCTTACTAGAGTTTCCATTTAATAATAGTTATCATTCGAGTATTAAGATGGCATGTTTTGAGGATTTACATGGTTGGTGATGTCATTCCCAGATCAAATGGTTTGAGACTTTTAAGATTAGACCTAATGGTACTAACTTGCTTTAAGGATCATTTGATAGAATCAGGGTGATTCAAGACAGGTTGAGAGCAACTTAGAGTAGGAAGAAGGCTTATGCAGACTATAGACTTTGTTCTTTGAGATTTGAAGTTGGCGATTGGGTATTCCTCTATGTGTCACCCATGAAGGGTGTGATGAGGTTTGAGAGGAAGGGCAAGCTCTGCCCTAGATATATTACACCCTTTGACATTCTTCATGCGGTGGGTGAGGTGGCTTATGAGTTAGATCTACCCCCAAAGTTTGTTGCTATTCATATTTTTTACCCTCTCACATGCATAATGCTAATTTTTGACTTCAAGTATAGAGATTTTGAAAGGGTATTTTGGGAAAGTTTGTATCTGTTTGAAAGGGGTTCAAGGTCTTTTCAGGACCTTGAGGGAGTAAGCTCCGTGCTAAGGCCTTGTCATGGAGGTTAACCTATATGATATTGGTGTGGCATAGAGGCTAACCTCCGTGATAGTAGAGTGCCACACCGCTATTTTAAATTTATTTAGTTTTTTTTCTCACTTAGGGTGAGGTGCTTTTGGTCCCTTTACCCCTTGTATGGCCTTATAATATAAAATAACCTCATTCCCTTCAGTTTTCAAAGATCAAATCATTCTTTTCCTCTCTTAAACTCAATACCCAAGAACATTCAAGAGTTTTACAGTTAATTCATTATCTGGGCTCCAAACTTTGAATTTTTTTCAATTCTATGTGTATTTCAAGCGTGTTTATCTTCCCTAAACTTGAATTTTACACTGTGGCATTATTTGAATGGTTTTCATGTGATTTAAATTATGGGTTTTCAAAATTGGGTTGAGGGGTTTTGGTTGTTACTGATTGAATTACTTGTCCCATCTTTTAAACTAATTATTTATGCTTTAAACTAATGCTTTTGGGACTAAATGGTTATTGTTTAAATGATTGTAATGGGGGACAAAGGTTTTTCCAAATTGGATGAATTTTCACTTGGAATTAACATAACCTCAACCCACTTTATAATCTTGGTTCTAAACATGGATAATTGCATGGTTTAACTTATTTTGAACCTATTGCATTACATTAAAGGATAAATGGATATGAATATGGTTTTGTATGGCTTTGGTTTTAGATTTTAAATGGAACTTGGGAGTCCAATTTGGTTATGTGTATTTGGTTTGGCATAATTAATTTAGCTTGCAAGCATAATGGTATGGTGATAACAAAGGGTAAATTACTTAATGAATGACTCCTGGGTTAGTGGATTCGTTAAATCTTTAAACTCTTATGTTTATGACCTTTGTCCCTATCCCGGTATCCTATATATGTATTTGAATGAGGTGCATATGGTTTTATGACTAGATATTTGTAAGTGTATTATTTTATCCTTATTCCGTAAGTTACATGCTAGTGCTTATCCTACTGACCGTCCCTGGATGCTACATCATTTTATGATGTAGGGTCTGAGGGATTTTATGTTGCTCCCGTGCAATGTTGACTTGTTGTGAAATAGTGAGCCACTGTCCTTCGAAAGTCCTAGTGATTTCATTATTCTTTTTTCATTGTCATAGTACTTTTGGATTCTTTTCAGTCATAGTCGGCTCCAACTTAGATCTTATTCTAGTTTTAGAGAACATTATGGAAAAGTGTGGGTTGGATTGTTGGTTTTGACTCTTGGAACTTTTAGTTGACTTATTTATCTTTTATTACTATCTTGATTTAGATTCCACTTTATTGTTGTTATTGTTCTATCAATGTTAGGCTAAGGGGGTGGTTTTCGATCCATGGTGGGCTTCAGATACCCAACATGACTAGGCTCTAGTTTGGGTCGAGACATAACATCAATTTGTAAAGGATTTTCTTCCATTGCATCCCCTTTGACCAAGTTGACTCAAAAGAAGATTGGTTTCTAGTGGTCGGATGAGTGTAAAAAGATCTTGCTAAATTTCAATGAGTCATTGACTTTGGCTTCTATTTTGACTTTGCTCGAGGAAGGTATGGTTTTCACCATATTTTGTGTTGCTTTTAGAGTTTGATTGGGTAGCACATTGATGCAAAATGGTAAAGTGATTGGTTATGGTTCTCAACAGTTCAAGTTCCATGAGAAGAACTACCGTAGTCATGGTTTCTAGTTAATGGTAGTTGTGTTTATGCTGAAGTTATGGAAACATTAATTTTGTGGTGTTGATTGTAAAATTTTCACCGATGATTGCATTCTTCAATACTTCTTCAATCAACAGGATCTTAAGATGAGGTAGTGAAATTCTCACCGGTCATTGCAGCCTTCAGTACTTCTTCAATCAGCGGGATCTTAAGATGAGGTAGTATAGATGGTTGGAGCTTCTTAAAGATTATAATCTCCCTATCTTTTATCATTTGTGCAAGGCTAATAGGGTAGGTGATACCTTGAGTCAGAAAGCAACGAGTATGGAGAGTTTAGCTTATATTTTGATTGGAGAGGGGAGGGGCTTTGGCCTCAAAAATCTAGTCTTTGTCCAATATGTTAATTCAACTTGATATTTTAATTTTTGGGGCATGTTTTAGCTTATGTTGAGGCTAGATCCACATTAATGAAGTAGATTCATTCTTGACAGTTTGATATGGAAATTGAGAGTAATTCATGATAAAGTGTTCAGTCGTAAGATGCGGTATTTCTTGAGATCGAGGGTATTTTAAGGATTAGTGGTCATGTTTGTGTTCCTAAGGATGGTGACTTTATTATAACAATCTTGGAAGAGGCACACAGTTTGAGATATTCTATCCATGTAGGAGCAACTAATATGTACCATGTCATGAAGCAACACTATTAGTGGTATGGGATAAAGAAAGACATTGTGGAGTTTGTGGCCAAGTATCTTAATTGTCAGCAGGTTAAGTATGAGCATTAGAGATCGGATGGTGTTACACAAAGATTTCCCATTCTATAATGGAATAAGAGAGTATTACTATAAATTTTTGGGTTGGTCGATCCCTAACTTTGGGGAAGTTTTATTCCATTTAGGTAATTGTGGATAGATTGACCAAATCAACAAAGGTGAATTACAATGCAAAGAAGTTAGTCAAGACCTACATTCAAGAGATTATTTGGTTATGTGGCGTGTTTATCACTACCATTTCTAATAGAGGTATTTAGTTTACCTCAAATTTATAGAGTTCTTTGAAAATTGAGTTAGGGGTCGATCTTGAGATAAGTACAACTTTTCACATTCAGATGGATGGCCAGTTAGAGTGAATTATGCAGGTGTTAGAGGATATGCTTCAAGCATGTGCATGGAATTTGGTGATCATTGGGACCAACTATTGCCCTTAGAAGAGTTTGCCTACAACAACAGTTACCATTTCTTCATTCAGATGGAGCCTTTTGAGGCTTTATATGGGAGGAGGCGTAGATCCTTTATGGAATGGTTTGATTCCTTTGAGGTTAGTCCTTGTAAAAATGGCATAATTAAAGATTCGATGAATCAAGTAAGGTTAATTCAGCATAGGATTATGACTGCACAGAGTAGGTAGAAAATTTACGCCAACGAACGAGTACGTGATGTAGAGTTCATGCTTGGTGAGTGGCTTTTGTTAAAGGTATCACACATACTTAGTCCGTGATTGGTTGTACTTTTTGAGATTCTTGAGAAGGTTGGAGATGTGGAATATAGGTTGACTCTACCTCTGAATCTTGTCAGCTAGATATTCAGTATTCCATGTTTTGATGATTTCAGATTGAAGGCTTATTTATGTTATTTAGTTACTCTCATGTTTTGTTTTAGCTTTTGCACTGTTATTTAAGTATATGTTTAATGTCATGCTAGTATCATGGGTTAGTTTTGAACTGCTTGTAATTCTACGTGTTGTGTCACTTCCAGGGTATAGTGTATAACTCAAATTGTGATAATTAAACACTTTGAAGGACAAAGCTAAATTCTATATCTTGAGACAGCGTGGATCAATTAAATTAGTGGCCTAAAAATATTTTTTAATAAGACCTCTCTTTTCTTCTTCTTTTTTTTTTAAATGTTTTGTTTATAGTGTAGCATCCTTAAAACATAAAATCTTACATTGTAATACTATTGATAATATTTATATTAGAAAAAAAAATTCAAGTTAATAAGATCCTGGTCATTTGTCTCCAGTAAAATTTGTTGGATAATGTTGTATTTATGTTATTAATAATGAAGACGTGAATCATTTAATTTGAAATTTTAAAATATTATAATATAAAGAGTAGGCCTTTTTTATATATTTTTAAATCTAAATTTATATTATTTAAGAAAAAGTAAAATCATAAATCCAATTTTTTTTGGGGCTAACAAAGGCTTCATTAGCCTTCCCCTTGAGTCACCCTTTTCTTGAGTGTGTGTGTGTATCTTAATTCCTGTTTCAAGTTTTAGAATATAATCTTAACATGATTATTCTCATAAGAAAAATATATTTTCTGGTTCAGATCATGTTTGGTATCTTGTAGAAAAGAAAGATCCAAGAAAAATAAACCTTTATATTTGTGCATGAAAGGAAAACTATTTGATTATAGTTATAACAAAAACGAAAGAGAGAAACATATGTGCTATCCTTTTGAGCAAAAGAAAAATTTCATTTTTCTTTGGTTGTATCTTATTTTTTCAGTTTTGTTCTTGATTGTTAGATTTTTACCCTCAATTTTGCTGGTGTCCCTCTTTGGATGTGTGGATAAGCGTAGGAGCTTATTTTTGACGAAACAAAAACTAACAGCTAATTATTAATATGAAATTTCTCTTAAACAAGTCATTTTACACAATTTTTTGAATTTTAAGGTTTTGTTTATAATTTTGCTTCATCAAAATTTTGATGAACACATTACTTATTGTATTAAGGACTCGGACAACATCGAGTTACTATGCCTATTATCAAACATTGAGCAAGAATGTGCCCAGCTGAAACAACTAAAATTTTGTAGGAAAGTAAATAACTAGAGCAGCTTTAACAACTTTTGTAGTTTTCATTAGAAATATCTACTCATAGTTTCCTAAGTCCTTACATAATTTCCGGATATAGAAATTCGAAAGAAGTTATTGAAAAAAGATATCCAACATGCAACTAAGTAGTCAAGAGAAATTTTTAGGACTACTTGTCTTGGTATAAGAATAAAATTTGTATGTCTTGTCAATTATTCTAACTTGTCAAAGATTTGGTAACATCTTAGCTTGTGTTTCTTTGATGAATTGCTTTATTTTTTGTAGCTATCCTAGGAAATACACTTCTTACTGCAACTTTCAAACTTGGAATTGGGATAATAAAAATCATTCTAAATCAATAGAAGTATGAAAACAAGCTTTGAGCCTCCCTGTTATCATTTTTCTTGGCAATTTGCCTTGGCATGAAATGTAAACGAAGCATAGTAATATTGTTGGAAAACACGCACACGCAGTGGAAACAAATAGATAGGATCACTTGCATATAATATAGACACCAAACATAAACACATAATTCACACAAAGGATGCTAAAAAATAATCAGGAATACCTCTTGAAGTGTGAGCAGATATCTTGAACCGCATCTGTCTTTGAACTTGCGGCCTTCTATAGTGATTCCAAATTCACAGCCAAACTCTCTCAATACTTGGGTGGGCAAGTATTAAATAGAATACTTAATACTTTTTTTTTCTTCTAGGATAGGAAAATCCCTATTTATAGAGATGCTCTCCCAGTCTAAGAAAGAAATAAAAATAGACATCTATTTCTACTTAAAAAAGGACAGGTGGTGACTTCTCCTTGTCCCATAGAAAATAAAATTTTGAGTTGTTTTATAATATGAGTACTGTAGAGACCACAAAATTAATTACCGAGGCTCTCTATTGTGGAAATAATTTAAAATATCAATTTGAATTATTCTTACCATAATAAATTACAAATTATTACACTAAAAATTTGTAATTTCACTCCTCTTTTTTTATTTCAAATTTTTTTATTGAACACTTATGTAATTTCTCATGTTAAAATTACAGATACTAATCAATAAATTAAATTACTAGTGAATTTAATATAATGATTAATTTTCTTTAGAGAAATGATTAACTTATTTTATATATTAGATTCATAAATCCACTGGTCGGGCTTACACATGAAATTTATAAGCTTCTCATAAAAGCATATCATCAATTTCTATACCGAGTCATGGATTCCATCAACTAACTTATACCAATATATATTATTATCATCCAATCTACTAGGAATATGGACCCATATCAGAATTTCACCTTTTAATAAATCAAATGATAAACAGTATAAAAAATCTTAACAGGTATATCAAGATTGAGAATATAAGTACATTTAACTGTATATAAAATGTGTTTTTATCAATCAGTCCAAAACAACTATCTCTACTCTATCCTGTTGCATACAAAATTCACTAGTATGAGAAGTTAGCTTTGAAAACTTTTCAGGATTTATCCCAAAATTTACCGCAACTAACAGAGTCACATAAGAGAAATTTGACTCTAGGTCTAACAACACATAAACATCAAAATGAAAGGAAAAAAGCATACCCATAACAACATCTGGGGAGCTCTCCTTCTCCGTAAGAGATGGTAAAGCATAGAACCGCTTCTAGTGCTGACTGCCACCGGTACTAGATGATGTGCCCTGAGGAGGGACTGGGCGACCTAGAGGAGCTGGGGCACTAGTAGCCATAGTTTGGGGACGAACATCCCTGCTTCCATGTTTAGCATACGGGCATTTCTTAATACCATGGCCCAACTAAACACATCCAAAACAACCTTTCTGTCCCAACAAGCATTCACTAGGATAATTCTTACCACATCTAGCATATGCAGGATAGCTAGGACTTTCACCCATACTATTTTGAGATCTGGACATCGTAGTCCTACCCTACTATTCTTATTTAGTTCTGGGTGCAGGGGTACTAGCTGAAGATGGTGCTGGAATAGGTGGATGACTCTGAAACTATGAATGATTTCCTCCCGCAAATCTTGATTGGTCATACTCAAACTGCCCAGTTCTAGCCTTCTTATTACCTCTATATATTTTCTTTAACCTCTCTGCCTATATTTGTGGGGCATAATTCATGAATCTAGAAAGATCCATATCCCTAATAAGCATGACAGTCCTACACTCCTTGACGACTTATTCAAATACTCCAGTAACAAACTTACTCATACTAGACCTAGTGTCAGCTATCAACTCAAGAGCATACTTGGACAACTAGTTAAACTTAAGGAAGTACTCCTTCACTGTTATTGAGCCCTTCCTCAGGTTCATAAACTCAATCTTTTCTTCCCAGAACTCGTACGAAAAGAATTTGTCTATAAAAGCATCTTGAAACACCTTCCAACTCATGGGTTCTTTATTTTCACACCTACCTTTCTTCCACATAACAACCCAATCATAAGTAACATCCTTCAGCCTATAAGAAGCCAATTCCACACTCTTCTCTTCAGTAATATGCATAAATTGGGTGATCTTTTTCACTTCATCAAGATACAACTGTGGGTCCTCACCTACCTTTAACCCAAAGAATTCAGGCAAATTCATTCTCATGAAGTAACGTAGTCTAGCTGAAGCTAAATCACCCTTTTTATAACATAAAACTACAGACTGTTTGTTGGCCTGCACAATAGCAGTCACAACTTGGGCCAATGATTGAAAGACAACCTGAAATTTGGCATGAGACACATTCTCATTCAAAGGATCAATAGGCTGGGATGGTTGGTTATGATTTGAGAGGGAATTAGCTTTGTGATAAGGCATATTCTATCATGAAAGAGCATAAGTTAAAAGCAGATAGAAATAGCTATAAGAATGATGGATTATCGAAGAGAAGAGGATTTCCTAAAATGTCCCTTAGCCTCTTACTCATAAATGTGGCGTACGTCACACCCATGATCAAGACTCTATGTAATGTGGCTTGTTGACTCCCTAGGACTCTCTAAACCTTAGGCTCTGATATCAAGTTTGTAATACCTTAAAACTTGGTCCTGAGATGTCACGTGGTGCTCAAGACTACGAGTAGTCCCAAGCTAACCCTATAAGCCTTCTACTAAGTCTGGAACTCATATTCAAGTAAAATAATCAAGCAACAGTACTGAATTATGTCAAAACTTAACCAAAATAAACTAAATGTACTATCAGAATAACTAATACTGAAAGTATGAATAATAGCTAGTAGTTCGACAAGCCTCAACTACTAAGAAACTAGAGAGACATTGGGACTAACCCCCAACTAACTCGAACTAAGCTGAAAGAAATAAATCAAATACTATGAAAGATGGAAATCTGGATAAATACACCCTCAAACCATAAGGACTCACCAGCTGTCGGGATAAAGATAGAGATGCCCGAAATCACTAACTCTACTGAGACTGAGAACCTAAACCTATACTATTAAGCAATGTAGCACATAGACGTATATGTGAATCAGTACTTTGAGGATGTACTGAGTATGTAGGGGTGGGTGCATAAGTAAAAGTAATATCTCAATGTTATCAAAATTCATAGAGTATGCATGCTATATGTAATGACTCATATGGATGGAATAATTGAAATCCGAAAATCATAGATCATGAATAATAAAACATACTGTATAAAACTGGTGAGCCATCACACTTCAAGTCTAAAAATTAAACTATTATCAGACATTCTTTTCTCTTAGATTGTAGGAAACTCTAGTAAAAACTTTTCTATTAGGGAATTCTTTTAAAAGTGGTTCTATTATTTTTACAAGCAGGGAGGTTCTCCTAACCGACATAAACTATGTGAGATATCATGAAGTCCAACATCTTATTCCTATAAGGGGAAAACCTCACGTTGGGGAGAGGTTTCATACTTTTGCCATGGAGTATAGCATAAGTTAAGTGATCACATCTGTAACTATCATCCATATAGAAATGGGAATATTAAATCTGTACATATGTTGGCTCATAGTTCTAAGAAATTAGGATGCGCTAAACCCACACTTTTCACTAGGTGCTAACTACTACTCCTTTTAATCTGTAAGCTCATTTTGTAGGAAATCCACATTTAAAAATCATAATGTTTCAAACGGAAAACTAACTGTGCATCTTTTCATTCAAAACTCAATTTAAGTTGTAAAGTGGATTCCATATCTTAGCTAAAGATCAAAAGATAAAATTTTTATTCAAAGTTGTCTATAAGCATATCATGGGATGCTTAAAAGTATAATCATTCTTGAAATAGCAATATTCAACTAGGGTTGGATAACCCATGCATCAATTTCATGTCAAATCATCATAAAGTTCATGTTTGAAAATGAAAATATTCATAATTCAACTCAAAATCTGGAAAATATAGTCACATGCATGAATTTACGAAAGTAGACATGTAATTAAACATCCATAGCACTTAAAATCTCAAAATCTTCAATTAACAATAAATGGGTATGAGCCCTAAATTGTAATTCATCTAAAATTATGTAAATATTAATTAAAACTAGTTTTGGGCGCAAGGATGAAAGATTTATCCTTGTTAAAAACCCCACATACCTTAATTGATGAACTAGATGAAAAAGCTTGGTTTTGATATTCTAATTATGCTCTTGAAGGTTGATTCTTGGAATTCTTGAATCGGGAACCTAGAATTTTTGAACTATTTTGGGAAAAGAAAGGTGGAAATTTGGGGATCCTTGATATTGAATGTTTTAGCCTAGGGTTTTAATTAAGAGGGATTTGATGAACAATGAGCATATTTTGCTCAATATTATGATTAATATTCTATTTACATGATTTGGGGGCTTGATAAAAGACAATATTACCCTTGGATTTAAAATCCCACAATTGGAATGCCGATTAAGGCCCTACTGCGATGCGTTGAGTGGGTCATTGTGATACCCACCGCGATGCGGTGGAATCGCAATGACTTACTGAATTGTGACAATTATTGATTCGGGTCTCAACGCGATGTGGTGCAATCGCGATAAGTTACTGGAAATTGATAACTATTGATTTGGACTGCACCACGATGCGATGGACTCCTCGTCGCGATACTCACCACGACACAGCCTAATCGCGGTGAGTTACTATTTTGCCAATTTTAATGCGATCCAATCCTCATCCAAAAATTCTGAAACTTACTTGAGACTTGCTATTTTCACCCCTAAATATAATTTAACTCAAAATTCATTATTTCGGAGCCTGGAAGGTCAACTTAAAAATCTTCAAAGTGTAAAGGGAGTCAAAATGACTAAGTCCCTCAACTCTTAGTTTCATATTTTTAGATTCTAAATGTTATAAGTACGTACTAAGGGCTGGACTGAGCTAGAAATATTTGGGGCATTACCTCAGCAATGGATTTCTGATGGCTTTGGTTTATTTTCAACCTTTCTCGAATAAACTGAACTTTCTCCATTTCCTCATACACTAAATCTGGCCATATCAGTGCAGCTTCGCCAAACTTAAACCAACCAATAGGAGATCTACACATCATACCATAGAAAGCCTTAAACGGAGTCATCTGAATACTGGAGTGAAAGTTGTTATTATAGGAAAACTCAATCCACGACATGTGATTATACCAATTACCTTTAAAATCGATAACATAAGCCCTGAACATGTCTACTAGGGTTTGATGGTCCTTTCTACCTGACCATCCATCTTCGGGTGAAAAGTTGTATTGAGATGAAATTAGGAACCAAGACCCTTCTGAGAATCCTTCCAATAATGAGAGGTAAATTGAGTACCTCTAGCTAAAATGATGGTTAAAGTAACTCCATACAACTTTACCAACTCCCTGAGATAAATTCTAGCATAATCCACAGTTGAATATGAAGTATGGACCAATAAGAAAGGAGTTGACTTAGTCATTCTATCCATAATGACCTAAATAGAATAATGCTGACGACGTGTATAAGAAAGCCTAGTAACAAAGTTCATATTCATCACTTCCCACTACCAAGTAGAGATGCTAAACTTCTGAATTAGACCACTAGGTATTTGGTTCTCAACTTTGACCTGCTGATAGTTCAGACACATAACCATGAATTTTCAAATATCCTTCTTTATACTATTCTACTAATAAACTTCCCACAAATTACAGTCATATTAGTGGCTCCTGGGTGAATAGAATATCATGAACCATGAGCTTCTTCTAACATTCGTTGCCTCAAATCATCCACATTTGAAACACAACACCTGCCCTATCAATGAAGCACACCATTCCCCTCATAGTAGAAACCTCAACTTTAGGATCCCTAACTTTCTCTTGTAACTTAACCAAAATGATATTTGTATTTCTTTTCTTTTTCCTCAAAAACCAAAGAAAATTCCAAACCATTTTGAACCCATATACTACCTTCAATCAAATCAACCAACCCAACACCCTACCTAGCAAGCTGATGAACCTCATGAACTAACTTTTTTTTATCATCTTATACATAAGCAACACTCTCCATATATAATTTACTAAGGGCGTCAGCCATAACATTGGCCTTAGCCGAGTGATACAACACATATCATAATTTTGTAACAATTCGAGCCATTTTCTCTGACAAAAATTTAGATCTTTCTGCGTTAACACATACTATAAAATCTTGTGATCAGTGGACACCTCTACATGAACCCCATAACGGTAATGCCTACAAATCTTTAAGGAAAAACAATTGTTGCCAACTCAAGATCATGAGTTGGGCAGTTCTTCTCATATGGTTTGATATATCTGGAGGAATAGGCTATGACCTGACCTTGCTGCATCAATACATAATCCAGATCAACTCTGAAGTTCCACAATAAACTACAAACCCATCTGAACCCTTTAGCAGTGTCAATACTGGAGTGGAAGTAATTTGAGTTTTCAACTCCTAAAACTCTTCTTGCAAGAATCTGACCACTGAAATGTTACTTTATCCTGAGTTAGTCTAGACATAAGAAAGGAAATAGGATATAATCCCTCAACAAACCATCTGTAGTAACTAGCTAAACCCAAGAAAATCCAGATATTTGATGGAGAGATGGGTCTAGTCTAGTTTCTTATGGTTTTGGTCTTTTAAGGATCAACTCGAATGCCATCACCAAAAATATTGTGACTGAGGAAAGCAATTGATTTCAGCCAGAATTCACACCAGCTGAACTTAGTGAATAACTAGTGATCCTTAAGGGCCTGCAAAAAATATTCTCAAGTGATCTGCATGATCACCTTCATTGTGAGAGTAGACAAGAATATCATCTATGAAGACTATGACAAACATGTCCAAATACTGCTTGAACACTCTATTCATTAAGTCCATAAAAGTTGTATGATCATTCATTAGTCAAAAATACCTAACTATAAATTTGAATTGACCATACCAAGTTTTGAAGTTTGTCTCCGGAATGTCACATTCTTTGACTCTAAGATGATGATAGATGGATCTGAGGTCTATCTTAGAGAAATAATTTGTACCCTGAAGTTGGTTGAAGAAGTTATCAATCCAGGAGAGAGAATACTTATTATTGATTGTGACTTTGTTCAACTGACAATAGTTGATGCACATTCTGTGAGAACCATTTTTCTTGTGCACAGAGAGAATTAGGGCACCCCATGGGGAAACACTAGGCTTGATGAAACCCTTACTAAAAGATATTTCAACTATTCTTTCAATTCCTTAAGCTTAACTAGATCCATTTTGTAAGGTAGAATTAAAATAGGTAGGGTATCTGTAAGGAGATCTATTCTAAAATCGATTTCCCTATCGGGGGAACCCAGGAAGGTCTTCAGGAAACACATCTTGAAACTCATTTACTACTGGAACTGGCTCAAGACTTAGAGTTTCAAAACTTGAGTTCTTAACTTGGACAAGGTGATAAATACAACCCTTGGAGATCATCTTTCTTTCCTTAAGGTAAGAGACAAATCGACTTATAAGAACTGAGGTACTACCCCTCCAATCTATGACTATCTCATTAGGGAATTGAAATTGGATAATTCTATTTCTATAATAAAATATGGCATAGCATGAGTAGAGCTAATTCATGTCGATAATGGCATCCAAATTAATCATATCTAATTATACACAATCTATTGAGGAAACTTTTTAGGACACTGTGATTAGGCAATTTCTTTATATCAGCCTGGCTATAATGGAGCTACCCACTGGAGTAGACATTGGAAAGGGTTCAGCTAATATGTTGGGGATGGCACCAAAATCTACGGCTATATAAGGAGTCACAAAGAAAAGTGTGGCTCTGAGATATAATAGTGCATAAACATGAAGGTGAAAGACTTATAACATACCAGTTACCACATCGGAAGAACACTTCTGATCCTGTTGTGTATGAAGGGCATAGAGTCAATTCTAACACTGACCATTGGTTGTACAAGAAAGGGTGACCTGCTAAGTGGGGCGACCTGCTGAAGCTTATGAGAAATTAGACTGACCCACTTGATGAAGATCTTTTCCCTTCTAGCCAACTATTGTATACTCCCTAATTCTATGGACTAACTTACCTTACCAAAAACATGCATCACCATCGGCCATGCACTCATAATAGTGGTTCTTACCACACCACTCGCACACTGGGTTTGTACGGCCATAATTAACACTACCTTGGGACTTAGAGACTAGTTCCCTATCTTGATTGTCCTGCTTGAACTTAGGCACTGGAGCACTGGTAGAAGATGGGGTTGGGGATGAAAATTTCTTATAGAATTAAAAATGATTCCTACCATCTAACTTCTGCTAAGAGAATTTAAAACTACAAGTTCTATCCCTCTTATTCTCCTTTTCTTTTTACTTGCGATTCTCCTCCTTAATCTACTGACATGAACCATTATTCTAGAAAGGTCCATCTCCTTAATAAACATAGTTGTACTATACTCCTTGACAACATCTCTAGAAACTCTAGACTCAAAGTTACTAATTTTGGCCCTAGCATCAGCCACCATGTTGGAGCATACCTTGCCAACTGAGTAAACTTAAATAAATATTCCTTCACACTTATATTACTGTATTTTAGATTAATGTACTCCTACAACTTGGCCTCCCTCAACTCATGAGGGAAGAACCTGTCCAAGAGAGCACTAGAAAACTCATCCCACTCTACAGGAACTACATTTGCATCTCTATCCTCTTTTCACTACTTAACCCAGGGGTAAATCCTCGAATCTAGTACCCAGAATGCTACATGGTGCTCATGACCTTGAAGGACCACAAGCTAACCCATGACTGATATCTGTACCTTTATACTACATAATATACTGTATAATGTAGAAACATGAACTGAAAGGCGCTAAGGTTCAAAATTATAACATAGGATCTAATAAATCATAACATATGGATGAGGTATAAAATAACCAAAACAACTAAAATAACTAGCTGAACATGATAGTATGGAAAGCCTCTAAATGACTAAATGGTCTTAATAAGGAGTTGATGGGACATGTCCCCAACTAACTCTAACTAATAAATAAATTAATGATATAATAAAGTAATGATTATGTCCTCGAAATATGAGGACTCACTTCTAGATCTAATTACTGAGACTAGAATCAACTGATGCTCTGAAGCTCGTGTATCTGAACCTATGGTATAAGATACCATAGCGCAAATGCGTTAGGACTTTGAACGTACTGGTATGCATGTGAGGTAGGCTGAATGCATGGGGTTCATATGCATAAACAATACTGGCTAACTAACTAATATGAAAATGTTAATACATGCATGCATACATAGTAACTATATCTGAAATCGTGATAACATGAGTTTACTAATAACTAACATGACTAATGACTGAATTTTTATAATCAATATCATGAGTAACTGTATCAGACAATCCTGAATCTGATGGAACTAGCTGAGTTCCATACTATATCTGAGTTGACTGTATCTGACAGTCCATATTCTGTAACATGAAACTATGTGAAGTAGTTATCTAACCGACATGACCCAAATAATGCATTATAGCTAAATTGGGGTCCAATCTGTACCTTGATTGGAAGGGTGTCAGTACCGCGCCACTGGTAACGACATTATATGAGTGAACCTAAAATAGCAGGTTACTCTAATGAGAATGATGGGAACCCTCAACAAGTAGGTTAAGCCACCTGATCTACCCTCAACTAGAAGGTATGATGTCTCAATCTATGCTGGCTACGTAGTTCTGGAATGCAAGAATTGCTTCTAAGAATCACACCCTCTACTAGCAGGTGAGTTTATTTTCTTGGGTTCACTCGATGCTAATTTCTACTCCCATCTGAATAGACACTGAACATGATTAACTGATCTGAACATGGACTAATTTTACTAAATTCTTTTAACTGATAAAATACTACTGATATTTGACAACTGACTGAGTTTGTGAGATTACTAAGGTTACTGAATTACTAAGCTTTCCTGAGTCACATGACTGATTGAGTTCTATGGATCATAGCTTGACTGAGGATATCATGAAAACATAACACTGGCTCTAGGAGTACAACTAAATTGTTGGGTACAAGTACCCCTAGGACTCGATGGAAAGAAACTGACAAAGCATGACTTTCTTGAATGCATGACCAACATTGCAATCCATAATTCATTTCTTTAGGTAATTCATCAAACATGTGATATGCATAAGCTTGCACATAAATGGGGATTTAGTAAGATTATATTAGTTAGGCATATTTTTCCTTCACATAGGCATTTAATCAAGCACATGGTAGGCATAATATATGTAGAAAACATTATCTAACAAATAAACATCATGATTCAACTCTAATTTCATTATCAAACGATTTAATCATAGGTCCACATGAATCTACCTTTATACTAATCAATTCCACATAAAATTTAACACCCAATATGGATTAGAATTCAATTGGTCATTATTAACATGAACAAAAGCAACCCAACATAAAATTCATAAAGAAATCCATACAATTAAACATTGAAAAAAGATTTTTAGGCTTCATGGATGAAAGGAGTCCATGAATGAACACTATGCATACTTGGTTGAGTTTCTTAAAGATCTTGAACTTGAAGGATTTGAATCTCTTAGTTCTGGAAGAAGATTTAGATTTTGTTCTTGGGGATTAATCTTTGAGAGAAAACCCTAATTTCATTGTTGTAGATGGATAATGAATTTCTAAGCTTTGGTCGGATATAAAAAGGTATATAAATGGATGGTAAAAGATCAAAAAGACCCTTTTAAATTGGCTTTAAAATAATTAAACGGAACATGCGATGGTGGGTGAGATGGTCCATCGCTGGGTCGACGGTCCATCAGACTAACCATCACACTAGGACCAGAATTGGAACTTAATGCCTTAGTGCGATGGTGGGGTGCGATGGTTCATCACTAGTTTGATGGTCCATCGGTCCTGAACATCGCTTCTAGGTAGAATAGGGCCTCACTATTTCCCTTGCGACAGCCTGAGCTATGGTTCGTCGCTAGTTCGACGGTCTGCCGACCTGAGCCGTTGATCTAGGGTAGAAGTTAGTCACACTGCCTTGCTGCGAAGGTCATGGGCGATGGTCCATCGCTAGTCCGATGGTCCATCGATCTTATCGTTGCACCTGGGCGATTTTACTACCTTCTGTATTTCAGCCATAACTTTCTCTTCTGATGTCAGATTTTGATGAAATTGGTATCAATGGAAATCTTATTAAATTTTTCATGTGGAAAAAAAGTGAAAATCTTAAAAATACCAGGTGTACAAAAATGGATTCATCTTTTAAAGAAATCTTCTAACATTCTTTGGACAATTTCAAGCTAGGAAAAAGTACGGGTTATTACAATATCTCCCCCTTGAGAACATTCATCCTCGAATGAGACTGAGTGAGGGGGAAAGAATATAAAATGACATACATGCTGAACATGACTGGCTAGAACATGATTTCATGACTGACATGACTGATAACTGAATATATCATACTAAACATGCATATCTGATACATGTGTAACTGATTCATGAAGGCATGACTGGGTGTTCTGATGAACTAAGTTTCTCATAATGAGAATGCATGTATGATGAATAATTATATAACTGAGCTAATACATGAATGCATGATTGAATATGCAATGGTACTTGGTATCAAGTTTATTATGAACACCAAATATAAAACTGAGTAACCTTAAGGAGAATTGTTACCTTGAGCTTGATCTGAGTTGGCAGAGAAGAGGTGAGGATACTTGGTACACATGTCTTCTTCTGCTTCCTAAGTAGCTTCCTCAATGGAAAGATTTTGCCAAAGAACTTTAACTAGAGTGACTTCTTTGTTCCTCAGTCTACGAGTCTGATAGTCTAGGATTTCAATCAGAATCTCTTTATACGAGAGGTTGTTCTGAACATCTATGCTATGAATAGGGACTACAACTACTGGGTCACCTATGCATTTCTTGATCAAGGAGACATGGAAGAATGGATGAATTGAAACTAGATCTGAAGGCAATTTAAGCTCATAAGCTACCTTGCCAAAGCGACTGAGAATCTTAAAGGGACCGACATATCGGAGATTGAGCTTTCCCTTCTTGCCAAACCTCTTCACTCCCTTTATGGGAGAGATATTTATATAGACATGATCACTAATCCTGAACTCAAGATCCTTTATACAAACATCTGCATAAGACTTCTGTCAGCTCTAAGTATCCCAGAGTCTTTCTCTGATCAACTGAGCTTTCTGTAAGGCATCATATACCAAGTCAGGACCTATAACTAAGGCCTCACTAACTTCGAACCAACCAATTGGAGATCTACATCTCTTACCATAGAGAGCTTCGAATGGAGCCATATGAATACTGGAATGATAGTTGTTGTTTTATGCAAATTCAATCAAAGACAAGTGGTTATCCCAACTTTCCTTGACATTAATTGCACACACACACAATATATCTTCTAAAGTTTGAGTGTTCCTTTCTGCTTGACCATCTGTCTAGGATGAAAGGCTGTACTGAAATAAACTTGGGTATCAAGACCCTTTTAGAACGCTTTCCAGAAATGAGAGGTGAACTGGGTACCTCTATCTGAGAAAATAGATTATTAAACACCGTCCAATTTAACCAACTCTCTGATGTAGAGTTTGACATAATCCTTGACATAATCTCTGAAACCTAAAATATTTCTTCTCAATCAAGGAATTTAATCTGATTTCTTGACTAAGGAAAGTAACCGTATCATATGTCCATACATGGTTTTTCACTCACCTCCGTCTGTGATCTTTTCTTTCTTTTGCTTTTGTCATATATTTTCTTTCTTTTTCTTTGTGTGATTGATAGGATTTTTCATTATTTTGAGATTGTGATTTTCCTTCCTTTTGTTCATGTTTTGATAGATTTGTTTGGATGCTGTAGCTAATGATTTGATATCCTCCTATTCTTAGAGCTGACTTTTTTGCTTGTCTTCATTAATTTTCTGGTTCTTCATATTCTTGTGTGAGACATCCCATCATCATTAGTAGTCATCTAAATATCTTGTAAATATCCACTCATTTGTTTGTTATTATTAAAACATAAACAATGAAGGCTAACAATCTCCCCCTTTTTGATAATAACAAACATTAAACATCAGTTAACTTCCCTGTTAAGATGGCTAACTTTCTCCCGGCTTGCTCTTTCTTCTTCTTGTCTTCGTGGCTATAGTCAACTTTCTTGTTGTGATAGTCAACCATTTCCCCCCATCTTGTTGACTGATGTGATCATTTTCTCCCCCTTTTGACATAATCAAAATGACCAATGCAAATAGAGAAAATACCTAATAAAGAAAAAACCAAACCTAAAAGCAAAGTAGGAAATATGGGATCTATAAAGTCACAAAAGAGTGTAGCAATAAAAACACATTAAAATAGGAGTATGTAGTTTCTTTATACAATCCAGAGTACGAGAAGGGACAGAACCCCTTTTGAATGCAATATAAGAGTTCAATGTCTTTTGGCTAGGAAATAAGTATGTGTGTTGTGCATGTTAGAGCAAAGAGATTATAGGATTTATCAACATTCTTGTTTAAGTTAGAGTATAGTTTCTGAACAGAGATTACAAGCTCATTGAAGGAGGAGGAAGACTCAAACTTAATGGAATCAAACTGGGAGAACATTTTGTTAAACAATTTTACCCCTTCCTATTTGAAACAGTTGAGGGTGAGTCACACTTTGCCTATGTTGGAACCAAACTCTTTGCTCAGTTGTAGTAGCTTGGCAGTTGAATTCTTGATGCTGGATATTCTTTCCTCAATAGTGGTTATCCTACTTTTGAGTTTTTCAATCTCCTTATCTACATAGAATATGGAATTAGGCATAGATTTACTTACCCTGGGAGTGTCAGGTCGACTTTTGATAAAATCCTCTTTTACACTCTTCACTTTCAATCAGAACATAGACTATGCTTGCAAATATCTTTGAGTCATAAGTGGTAGAGAATTATACTATTGGATAGGATTATAGATCAATTCCATAGTGAAGAAGAATCTGAGTGATGAGCAACCCATAGGGCAAGATGGCTGAAGTATGAGAGTCGATGACACTTACTATGCTATATTCATGAATCTAGGTACACTAGTTGATCTTATATTTCTTTATAAAGTAGTATATAACAAACACATATTTGCATGTCACATTACTAAGAGATCCCTTCTGAGGAATTAGAGTGGTTGCAATGATGTGGATAAGACTCTATTTCAAAAGATAAGAGAAAGAGGACTAAAAAAAGGGCTATTTTTGTCAAATCTGAGATGACCTTTTCTTTGTCAAAACTAACTTCCAAATTCTCAGGCCAGGTGTTCTTCATGAAAGGAGCAATACCTGAGAAATTGGTATCAAGCACTTTCTCAAATTGAAAGACATTAAGAACAATACTTGTTCCTAGAACAATGGTTTACAACTAGCCACTGTTTGGGGAAGGATGAAGGTATGCATGAAACATAAGGATGGGGTCTTCAAATACTTCCATGCCATATAGGAAGAACACTCCCGATAAATCTTGGGCTTTGAAAAAGTAGACAATAATGCAATGGGATTCCTTTAAGTGAGCGAGATTGATGACTCGACTAGATACAATAGAGATATTTTTGAATGTGAGAGACTTTTCTTTGTGTGTACGTCCAGAATTTATGCATTTCCTCTAGAGGAAAGAATCCATAGGAGAGGACGGTTGTTTATTAGAGAAAAAAATGGGGATTGAGGTAGTTTATTTTTTGGAGACAGTTGATTGGAGAGAGTGACAGAAGGCTTCCTCAGAAGATTCAGAGAGAAGGATGAGGTCAAATATAGAGGAATTTTAGTTTGGAGGGGTTCTGATTAGGTTATCCATAGACAGGGTTTTTTTCGTGGTAGAAAATATAGGGATGGATAAGTATAAGAAAGGTAAAGAAGAAGGTGAAAGGATAGAGTTGAAAGAGGAGATACAGTGGTCTTGGGTTAGAGTTGGAGATGAAAGAGCGAAGGAGTGTTGGGAAGAGAGAGGGTGCTGAGATGGTAATGATAGTGGAAGAGAAATAGGTGGCGTGTAAAGAAGGGGATTTGAAAAAAAAAAGGATGGGGGTCAGAGAGTAGCCGATGGATTTGGTACCAAATATAAGGGTATTTTTGAAACCATTAGAGATTTGTCAAAATATATTATACCATGTTTTTCTTTTAGGAAAAAAATCTTTCCTTAATAGAGGTTTTGTAAAAAAAAAGTTGGCAAGCTGATTTTCAGAGTCAACAAATAAAATAAAAAATCATCATTTATTGCATGATCAAGGATAAAATGATGCTTGAAGTCAATATGCATATCCCTAGAATAATGTACAGTATATTTAGATAGACTAATATCACTAGTGTTATTATACCCTATGGGCTTAAATTTATAAGACATTAAAATTAGGTAGTTGACGCATGATTCATAGGATTTAAGTACAACAACTTCCACTGGCTATGTATTCGTCTTTAGTTGTTGACATATCAACTGAGGTTTGCTTGCTGTGTCATGAAATTAGGACATCACCCATACGACTTATTTCAAATTCACCTTTTATCAGATTAGCAAAATTCTTAAACAAAGAGAGATTAGAACTATCAAGAATAAATTTCTCAACATACATTTGTAAAATAAGATTTGAATCTAGCTTTTGTAAGAACAGAGTTGTATTAATTTTTCTTTCTTGAAAATTGTTATTTAGTAGGAAAGAACTCAATCTCTAACCAAGCCTTTGGAGCTTGTTTGAGATCGTACGGTGATTTTGATAGTTTTAAAATATGGTCTTGGATATGACATATTTTCAAACCGTAGGCGTTGAATTATGAAAACTTCCTCATGAATAAAACCATTTAAGAAGGAACTTTTGACATTCATTTGATATAGCTTAAAACATTTGAAATCAACAAAAACTAATAATATTCAAATTGATTCTAAACTTATCACGGGGGAAAAGGTTTCATCATAGTCAATACCATTTTGTTGGGAATATCCTTGAGCTACATGTCTGTCTTTATTTCTGACAACCTTACCTTCTTTATTCAATTTGAGATACAAGGGGAACATACATTTTTTTTCTCATTGATGTTATTGTTTTCACCCTATCATCCTAATTTTAGAAGATGCAATCATTTGCATAGCTACCATCATGTTTTATTATCTTAGAAAATTTGGTTTCAATATTTTTGATGTAGAAGTTGACTCCAGAGGTGGTATAGCTGACTTGTCTTGTGATGGCGTAGAGATTATGCTAGTATTTTCTCTAGACTGTAGATCATTCACTTGTTCTTCATGATTACCTTGATGTGGATCAAGCATTTTCACACAAATGGATAAAAGTAGCTAATTTTAGGCTTCTTTTCTCTCCAGAGTTCATGAGGCATCCTTTTTAGAATAGGTTTAATAAGGCATTCTTAGTGGTGTAACATTTTTCCCTCACTGCTTTTGCCCAAAAATTATCTGGGATATTGTGTTGTAACACTGTGGTCCAGGAAGTTCCTTGGAGAGACCAATTCTCTTTGCGCTACTATGCCATTCTATTGAGGAGTTTTGAGAGTATCACCAATGAGAGAGATGTATTTTTAATCATGTTTGATAGAGTAACTTTTATTTTTGAAGGAGACTCCAAAATTGATGTAACCCGACTAATTGATGCTGAGCAGGTTATGTTTGAGTTTGTCTATTAAATACACTTAAGTAAACTTGCATGATAAGCTAATATTTATTGATCCGACTTTGATACGTTGCCTCTAGCATTGTCATCGAATCTTGATGATCTCTCATAAAAATCTTTCTTTCTATTCATGTGTTTGGAATATCCACTATCAATGCCGCAAATTTCCTTCTTATAGCTTTTGCAGGCATGTTCCTACAAAATAAGAAAATTAATTTTGTTTGGGTACCTAAGTGGTCTTGGGTCCTTACAGGTTAGAGGTTCTTCCTTTAGTCTTCGAAACCCATACACTTTTAGGCTTATGTCTGTAGTTGTATAATTTGTGCCCACTCTGTCTACAGATAAGATAGATAGGTCCTCGATAAGAGAAAGAGGTTTTGGCTGATTTAAATGATTCTAATAAGGAATTTGAATTATTTTTAAAAGAGTTTGATCTCATGGTCTTAATACTATTTAATTTTATATCTACATCATAAAGCTCTTCATGAAGTAAGTCAATTTCTATTTGACTTGCTTCTATTTCTATTTGATAACTTCTTTTTTCCTTTGTGAATTTTCATTTAAATCGATCTTGGTAACTTTTCTTCTCTTGATCGAGATTTTTATATTTGTCTATAACCTTTTTAAGATCATTGGTTATCATATCTAAGTTAGATTCAAGAATTTTACAGTTATGAAAATCGTGTAGTCTTACCTCGGTAGATTCACTTGTTGCCATGAAGTACATATTAGCGGCTTTTGTTTGTTCTTTGATTTCATCTTCATCACTCCAGGCTCCAAAATTTTTATTCTTCCTCGATGTTTTTCTTTTTAATTCTGGACAGTTTTTTTGAAGTGGCCAAGCCTTCCATAATAATAACAACGATCATTATTTCTAGTGGAGTCTTTAATTTTAGCTCCTTGGGATCTTTCCTATCTCTATCTCATGATCTGTCTTACTCCATGATTAATGAGGGCCATTTCTTTGCAAAGGGCATCTTCTAATATGTCCTCTTATTTAGTTGGAGCAGCGTTGAAAGCTATTGGTTTCTTTTTTCCTCCTTATGGTACCTACTGATATAATTTTGTTATATGCAATAACGATACCTCATGGTTTGTCATATGCCATGTTGTGAAAATTTCATCTTCTACAATGGTATCCTTGGTTTCCCAAATTTTTAGGGGACTTCAGAAAAACTTCTGGACTTGCAGGCTATGTGGATAGATCATCCCCAGTGATTTCAGTTCGTATACGAGCTTGCTGAATTTGGCAAACATTATATAAATGTTCTCATTCTCTTTCATTTTGAACAGCTCATATTCATTGACAAGGGCAGCAATCTTTGACTTGCTAACTTTGGTGGTTCCTTCATACATTACCTCAAATTTGTCCCACATTTCTTTTGAAGTATCGCAAGTTGATATCTTGTTGTATTCTTCTACACAAATTGCATAAAGAAATAAACTTATAGCACATACATTAGTTTAGATTACCTCTTGTTGTTCTTTGGTGACCTTAAAGCTTTTAAGGTCTTCTATTTCAATACTGCAAGATTCATTGTCTTTTTCCCTTTGCTTCTATTTTAGTCCTTGAATCAACTTTGGAACCTTATTAATGACAACTTAGGCTTTGAAGTCATTTGATTGTACAATGATATTAAATCTATTCTTCCAGTAAGAGTAGTGATGTCCATTGAAGTAAGGTGGTCTTATGAAGGAGTGACCATCTTGAAGAAGAGAATCGGAAATTTGATAAAATTGCCATTTAATCTTTGCTCACTAGTGGTTAAGAAAAACTATTGGTGAGACATGCTCTGAGAGCAATTGAAATTTAAGAGGGGGTGAATTGAAAATTTTCTATGAGTCAACAATTGGATCTCGATAGTTGACTCTCCTGCAGATTAGTACACTTTACAAAATAAATTAGGTTTGAAATAATCAAGCAAATAAATAATCAAATGTAAAGTAAAGAGACAACGATTTATCCGAGTTTGAATACCAATGTGGTGCCTACTTCCAGTTCCTTTGGAATTTAATATTTCCTTAGATCATTCAATGTTGGGATCGAGTACAATGATGGGAAAAAAGTTTCAAAGACTTATTTTGTTTTTTAGATCATGTGATACAACTTTAGTTTTTGTTACAGAGTTGACTCGATCCTACTCTTTTTGCAACAATTGTTAACTAATAGTTACAAAGCTTCGTGAGACTAAGATTGAGACACTTTGAGATTATTTTTGATGTTATGTAAACTTTGTCTATCTTTAGTCTTCTTCTTTTATAGTCTTCAGTAGCTTACTCTTCGTAAGGAAAAAATATTTCTTCTCAATCAAGGATTTGAATTTGATTCATTGATTAAGGAAAGTAACCGTATGGTATGTCCATATCAGATATGTGCATACATGTTTTTTCACAAATGTCCTTCCGTGATCTTTTCATTCTCTTGCTCTTGTCGTGATCTTTTTTTCCTTTTTCTTCATTGTGAATAATCTAATTTTTCGTGATTCTAGGATTGTGATTTTTCTTCCTTGGTTCTTATTTTGATTGATTCGCTTGGATGTTGTAGCTAATGAATTGACATCCTCCTATTCTTTAAGATGGCTTGCTTATTTGTCTTCATTAATTTTCTGGTTCTTTATATCCTTGTGTGAGAATCCCATCATAATTAGAAGTCCTCCAATTATCCTCCTCATTAGTTTGTCATTATTCAAATATAATAATAGGAGGCTAAGAAAGTATAACCCCAAGAATCTTCTCTTACTGGATTTTAATCTGCAATTGTTGCTCTCAAATTAGTGTCACAAATTAAATTTTTTCAAACAGACCTTTCCATTATACCCTCCAATTTATTTTATGTTTTTCTTTAAGTCTACATTGTGGGTCGACACTTAGTGAATTTCAACGTGCATTGGTCTCAAAAGCTAAATTACAGTCCTCACCGATTCAACCATAACCTAATTTGCATTATTATATTAACAACAATCAACTTGCACAAAACTAATCGTATAAATTGAGTGCAATCATAAATTGTGTCTTTGCTAAGAAGTGAAACATATGTTTCAATTGTGTGGTGTTTTTAGTAAGTTTATGTTTACCCGTAGTGTTTTCATTGACATTTTTAATTGTTTGTAAGACCCCACAATATTCTCTCATAGTCTAAGCCTTAGAGCGTGTTTAGTGAAGTGTTAATCCAACCCTAAAAGATTGAGAAGTGTCTTCCCAAGTGAGAAGTATTTTGAACCATGTAGAATTTCCCCAATATCGACATTTTGTCATGTAGAGAATTGAATAAGCTTTCCATCGATTTAAAATTTTCCCAAATCTGACACCCGGGGAAAGAATTAGAGCTATTTTACAAAGACAGTGTGCCACCTGGCACTTTAGCGCATCGCGGACCCAGCCAAAATGGCAATCGTCAAAATCCAGTGACCCTCCATAATTTTGGTGCGTCCCATTATGGATTGTCGTGCCATCATATAAAATTGACATTTTTCAGTTTAATTCCATGGGAGAAAAGGGTCTTTTCCCAACACCTATATATACTCTTTAACACGGGATTTGGCCTTATTTCATCCAAAATATCATTGTTTTCTCTTAAAGTTGTTCAAGAGCAAGAGCTAGGGTTTCAACAAAAATCAAAACCCTTCCTTCTTCTTCAAGAGAAATCAAGAAGTCAAGAATCTCTAAGGGCTCTAAAGAAAGAGTTTCTCTAAGGTATGCATATTTTTATTCTTGGGTCACTTTCATCCAAGGAGCTCAAGAACCCTTTTCTAACTTTCAAAGCTTTTATGTTAATGAGTTTTCATGATTCATGTGAGTTGAAATTGATGTTCATGCTATTATTGAGTTGTGATTCATGTTTTTTTACCATCTTTTCAAGCTTTGACCCTAGTATGTGGTATTCATGTGATGTTCATGATAAATCATCTTTAAGTTTCTTGCTAATTGGTGTGTTCATGTAAATTAAGTGTAGAAATTTTTGAATAAGCAAATCATGCTCCCCATATGCTTGATAAAATGCTAATGTGAATGAATTAGAGCTATTATAGCATGTTGACTAGAAATGCCTAATTGTGTGTAAGCCCATGCATGCCAAGTGTTTGTTGAAAAGCCTTAGTGAATAAATTAGCTTGATAGTATGAAATTTCCCAATTTTGTGCTATTTGAAACATCCTAAGACTTTAATACATGCTAAGTATTTGATGAATGAATTATAACATGATACCATAAAGTTCCCTAATTATGTGTTCTCCGGTACATGCCAAGACTTAAATATGTGTGAAGTGCTTGATGCAAGGCCTTGTTAAATGGAGTATGATCCAATAGCATGTCACTCTATGTTATTACATTCTTAGGATTCCTAAATGCTTGAAGTGATGCCTTAGTGATTATGGTGGTGAATGATTGTCCATGGGCTTGATTATTCAAGAATGTTTATGTTTTACTTTTATGTTATTGAGTCATAGGGGTGTTTGTACCCAACAGTTTAGCTGCTGTCTAGAGCCCATGTTAGTTTTCACGATAATACAAGTCTAGCCATGATTATCAGAACTCAATGTCTTATAGAACTCTGTATTCTCATACTGACACAAAACTTAAGAAGTCTTAGTAATCTCTGTAATCGCCGTAATCTCAGTATCACTAGAAATCTAGCTTCAGTTCTGTACTCAGCTCAGATTTAGTAGTATTCAAGTGTTTAGTTCAGTGCCCAATAGTATTGAGTATTCTATCCCAAGCATAGTGTCGTTCAGTCAGATAATGAGACTCAGTAGTATTCCGTCAGATACAAAACCAAGTGAATTAAGATTAACTCAGTCAGAGCATTCGACAAACATGATTAGCATCAGAATCATATTAGTTTGAGTTCAGTTAAGAATCAGTTCAGAGTCCTTAAGTTGGGAGTAGGAGCTAGCACCGAACGAGGGCAGGAATGGCGACTCACCATCATATAGGAAGAGTTGTTAGGATCAATCCTTGAACTCCAGAACTGTGTAACTAGCACAGGATGCAGGAGTCACCCGTCAGGAAAGGCTAGTCACCTATCAGATCTGCTTTAATATTATATTTCCTTAGGCTTTACTTTTTACGAGGGTCACCCATCAGATAGCTTGACAAAAGAGCTCTTTACCCGTGGCATGGTATTGACACACTTTCAGCTAGGGTTAAAGGTTGGACCCCACCATTTGAAATTCGGGGCATGTCGATTAAGTGACTAATTCCCACAGTTTTAGTTTTTGTATCAATCTTCATAAATAAGGATAGTCAGATATAGTCGTCAATCTCGTTGAGGAACTCAAATAGTTCCATTAATTCATGGACTACCCATCAGGTAGACTTGGTCCCATATAAAGTTATTCAGTAACAGATCTAGAGATCACCCGTCAGATTGGCTTGATCTAAGACTTAGATTCAGTTGAGTAATCTCATTATCAATTCCCAAGATCACCCATCAGAAAGACTTGATCTCAGTCTTAGATTCAGTTGAATAATCTCATTATCAAATCCCGAGATCACCCATCAGATAGGCTTAATCTCAGTCTCAGATTTAGTTGAGTAATCTTCTTATCAGATCCCAAGATCACCCGTTAGATAGGCTTGATCTCAGTCTCAGATTCAGTTGAGTAACCTCATTATCAGATCTCGAGATAACCCATCAAATAGGCTAGAGCTGAGTCTCAGAATTAGTTGAGTAATCTCATTATCAGATCTAGAGATTACCCGTTAGATAGGCTTGATCTCAGTCTCAGATTCAGTTAAGTGTTATTTTTATCAGATCTAGAGATCACCTATTAGATAGGCTTGATCACAGTCTCAGATTCAGTAGTGTATTCTTATTATCAGATCTAGAGATCACCTATCAGATAGACTTGATCTCAGTCTCAGAATTAGTTCAGTATTCTTGTTGTTAGATTTGGACATAATCTTTTCTTATCATTGATAGTAGAATCTAAAATCATCCTTTAGAGAGGTTTGATCTCCCATGCAGTTAGTCAAGAGTAGAAAGCCCAAAATTCAGCCATTGATATGAGTAGATTTAGTTAATTAGATTCAGTATTTTGAGTCACGATGATTTCAGTTATGGTTTATGCATTCATTCTTGTGTTCTCATCCTTTACTCTCATGATTATCCAGTTAAGTAATTGTTCATACATAAGCCCTTGCATTTAGCCTTACCTCATCTTCATACTCGGTACATTTTTGTGCTGACATATTTGTGCTATGGTGTTTTATTTGACACCATAGGTTCAAAGGCACGAGATCTAGAGTAGCCTTAGTATCTCAGTCCTAGTCAGCAACAGTAGACATAGCAGTGAGTCCTCTTCAGTCGAGGATGATCCTTATGTTTATTATAATCATATCAGATTTAGTTTAGTTTCAGTAGACGGAGTTAGTTGGGAACATGTCCTATCAACTCCACAGTTCAAACAGTTTAGAGGTTTTTCTAATAGATATATCAGTATTCAATTTTAAATTTTGAGTATTTTTGCCAGTTTTCTTAATTATTATCAATATTATGCAGTGTTCAGGTATAGATATCAATAGAAGGTTGGGTTGTGGACGTTCGGGATCATAAGCACCGTGTGACATTTCGGTTTCAGACAATTAGGTCATTATAAACTTGGTATAAGAGCCTAAGGTTTAATAGTGTCTTAGGGAGTCTAAAAAGCTGAATCTAGTAGAGTCTTATGCATGGGCGTGTTGCGTGCAACATTTATGTACAAGAGGATATAAGACATTTTTTTAGGATTAGTTTACCTTCTTTCAGTATTCATGTTGTGCGAGTGAGCATGAGCTCAAGTTGATCCTCAGTATAATCCACCTCTTTCTTTTATTTATAGAGTATGCCTCCTCCCAAAGATAGTGCCCATAGGATTGATGACTAGCCACCTCATCTAGTAGATCCTGAGAATGAGGGTGTGTTATATACAGAGTTTTGGGCAGCTTTTCAGGCATTAGCCCAAGCTATGACTAATGTTCAGGGTAACCATTAGGCTATGGCCTCACCTCAGAAAGACGGGGGTTCAGCCATAGCCAGAATTAGAGATTTCATGAGAATGAGCCTACCAGAATTCTTTGGGTCAGTAGTAAGTAAGGACCCATAGGTTTATCTAGAGGAGATAGGGAAGATCTCCCAGGTTATGAATGTGTTCGAGGAGGAGAGTATGGAGTTAGCGTCCTATAGGTTGAAGGATATTGCTCATGATTGGGTTGTGATATGGAAGAAGGGTAGAGGGGAGGATGCAACTCCCGTGACTTGTAAGAGTTTTAGGATGCCTTTTTAGATAAGTTTTCCCCGCTAGAGATGAGGGAAGCTAAGGTCGAAGAGTTCATAAACCTAAGGCAAGGCTCCATGATAGTGAAAGAGTATTGTCTTAAGTTTAACCAGTTAGATAAGTATGCTCTTGACTAAATAACTGATCCTAGAGCGAGAATAAGTAAGTTTATGATTGGTGTGTCAAGATTAGTGTTGAAAGAGTGTAGAACTGCTATGCTTTATAGAGATATGGACCTTGCTAGACTGATAATGCATGCATAGCAGATTGAGGAACATAAATAGAGAGAGAGAGTGAGTAAGTGAGCAAGGACAGGTAGTCATGGTTTCTCTTAGGTAGGGTCCCAGGGTGGTAGCTATTTTTAGCATAGTCAAAGATTTTCAGTCCCAGCTCTATCCTCAGCTAGTTTACCCACACCAAAGTTTGCATATGTCAATGGGGCTCCAAGATCCAAAGCCCTGGGTAGTGCTAGTTGTGTTCGTACCAATCCACTTTATGGAGTGTGTGGAAAAATCCACCTAGGAGCGTGTAGACCCGGTAGTGATGTTTGCTTTGGGTGTGGTAAGCCAGGCCACATAATGGGAGAGTGTAGAGTGCTGGCTCAGTGAGGTATAGAGTTTCTTCAGTAGAGTGCCCCTTTCTATGACAATAGTGGTCAGCGTCAGAATAGTCCCTATGCATTTATGGCTCTCCATGATCAGAAAAGGTTCCCTAATATAGATTCAGGTATGTTATGAGTCCTTCATCTTTATGATATGCATTGTTATATCCTTTGCACCCACTTTAAGCTTATATGTCAGCATGAGTCATGCATTAGTTTCAGATCTTAGTCGGTCAATCATGTCCTAGTTCATAGGTGCCTCGTGCACTGCCCCAGTATTTCAGCAAAGTGTGTTTAGAGAGACATAAAGTCCTAAGGGGGAGATACCACATGATATTGCAATGCTTTCATGTCCTTAGACTCATTCAGTTGCATGTTTAGACTCTTCTTATGAAGTTAACATCACTTATTATTGCATAGCCTTTCATGCTATCGAGAGTCAGTGCAGTTAGACATTCATAATCAGATATGCATATCCAGTATTAGAGTTCAGAATATTAGTAGTTCTAGTTGCATAGTCAAGTTTTAGATGCTCTCGTTCCTTGAGTAAGTTCAGTCGATCAGTATTCTTAGCCTATCAAGCAACATTCGAGGATAAATGTTTCAAGGGGGAGATATTGTAAGACCCCATAAAATTCTCTTGTAGTCTGAGCCTTAAAGCGTGTTCAGTGAAGTGTTAATCCAGCCCTAAAAGGTTGAGAAGTATCTTCCCTAGTGAGAAGTATTTTGAACCATGTAGCATTTCCCCAATATTGACTTTTTGTCATGTAGAGAATTGAATAATCTTTTTATCATACCAAATTTGCCCAAATTTGACACTCGAGCAAAGATTCAAAGCTACTTTAGTGAGACAGTGTGCCACCTGGCACTTTAACGCATCGTGGAGCCAGCCAAAATAGCAATCGTTAAAAGCCAGTGAGCCTCCACTATTTTGGCGCGTCATGCCAAGGATTAATTTCAGAATTGTCAATTTCCAGTGCATCAACACGATTCCACCATATTGCGGAGCCTTTCCAGTTCACCTAAGGAAAGGCTAGTTACCTGTCAGATAGGCTTGACGATTATATTGCCTTAGGCTTGACTTCCGGTAAGGGTCACCCATTAGATAGGCTTGACTAGAGAGTTCTTTACCCATGGTAGGGTATTGACACCCTTCCAGCTGGGGTTATAGATTGGACCCCACTAGTTGAGATTCGGGGCATGTCGGTTAAGTGACTACTTCCCATAGTTGTAGTTTTAGTAGAAATCTTTAGAAATAAGGACTGTTAGATACAATCATCTATCTCAATGAGGAACTCAGATAGTTCCATTGATTCATGGACCACTCGTCAGATAAGCTAGGTCCTATATAAAGTTATTCAGTTTTAGATCTAGATATCACCCAACAGATAGGCTTGATCTCAGTCTTAGATTTAGTTGAGTAATCTCATTATTAGATCTCAAGATCACCTATCAGATAAGCTTGATATCAGTCTCAAATTTAGTTGAGTAATCTTATTATCAGATCCCGAGATCACCCATCAGATAGGCTTGATCTCAATCTCTGATTCAGTTGAGTAATCTCATTATCAGATCCTGGGATTACCCATCATATAGGCTTGATCTCAGTCATAGATTCAGTTGAGTAACCACATTATCAGGTACAGAGATCAACCGTCATATAGGCTTGATCTCAGTCTCAGATTTAGTTGAGTAATCTCATTATCACATCTAGAGATCACCCATCAGATAGGCTTAATCCCAATCTTATATTCAGTTGAGTAATCTCATTATCATATCCTGAGATCACCCATCATATAGGCTTGATCTCAGTCTCAGATTTAGTTGAGTAACCTCATTATCAGATCCCGATATCACCTGTTAGATAGGCTTGATATTAGTCTTAGATTCGGTTGAGTAACCTCATTATCAGATCTAGAGATCACCCTCAGATAGGTTTGATCACAATCTCATATTCAGTTGAGTAATCTCATTATCAGATCCCGAGATCACCCGTCAGATAGTCTTGATCTCAGTCTCTGATTTAGTTGAGTATTCTTGTTATCAGATCTTGAAATCACTTATCTGATAGGATTGATGTCAGTCTCAAATTCAGTTGAGTATTCATGTTATCAGATCTAGAAATCACCCGTCAGATAGGATTGATCTAAGTCTCATATACAGTTGAGTATTCTTGTTGTCATATTCGAACATAATCTTTTCTAATCATTGATAATAGATTTAAAAACCATCCTTTAGATAGGTTTGGTCTCCGATGCAGTCAGTAGAGAGTAGAAAGCTCATAATTTAGTCATTGATACGAGTAGATTCAATGTTTCCTTAGATCATTCAATGTTGGACTCAAGTACAATGATGGGAAACAAGTTTCAAAGACTTATTTTGTTCTTTAGATCTTGTGATACAACTTCAGTTTTTGTCACAGAGTTGACTCGATCCTACTCTTTTTACAAGAATTGTAAACTTATAGATACAAAGCTTCGTGAGACTAAGATTGAGACACTTTGAGATTATTTTTGATGTTATGTAACTTTTGCCTATCTTTAGTCTTTTTCTTTTATAGTCTTCAGCAGCTTACTCTTTGTAATGAAAAGATATTTCTTCATAATCAAGGATTTGAATTTGATTCGTTGATTAAGGAAAGTAACCGTATGGTATGTCCTTATCAGATATGTGCATACATGTTTTTTCACAAATTTCCTTCCGTGATCTTTTCATTCTCTTGCTCTTGTCGTGATCTTTTCTTCCTTTTTATTCATTGTGATTGATCTACTTTTTTGTGATTCTGGGATTGTGATTTTTCTTCCTTTTGGTTCTTATTTTGATTGATTCGCTTGGATGCTGTAGATAATGAATTGACATCCTCCTATTCTTTAAGCCGGCTTTCTTATTTATCTTTATTAATTTTCTGGTTCATCATATCCTTGTGTGAGAATCCCATCATAATTAGTAGTCATCCAATTATCCTCCTCATTAGTTTGTCATTATTAAAATATAAACATAGGAGGCTAAGAAAGTATAACCCCAAGAATCTTCTTTTACTGGATTTTAATCTGCAATCTCTGCTCTCAAATTAGTGTCACAAGTTAAATTTGTTCAAACAGACCTTTTCCATTAAACCCTCCAATTTAATTTATGTTTTTCTTTAAGTCTACGTTGTGGGTCGACACTTAGTAAATTTCAATATGCATTAGTCTCAAAAGCTAAATTACAGTCCTCGCTGATTCAACCATAACCTAATTGGCGTTATTATATTAACAAAAATCAACTTGCACAAAACTAATTGTATAAGTTGAGTGCTATCATAAATTGTGTCATTGCTGAGGAGTGAAACATATGTTTCACTTGTGTTGTGTTTTTAGTAAGTTTAGGTTTACCCGTAGTGTTTTCATTGACGTTGTTTATTGTTTGTAAGACCCCACAAAATTCTCTCATAGTCTGAGCCTTCGAGCGTGTTCAGTGAAGTGTTAATCTAGCCCTAAAAGATTAAGAAGTGTCTTCCCTAGTGATAAGTATTTTGAACCATGTAGAATGTCCCCAATATCGACCTTTTGTCATGTAGAGAATTGAATAAGCTTTCCGTTGATACAAAATTTTTCCAAATCCGACACTTGGGCAAAGAATTAAAGCTAGTTTACAAAGACAGTGTGCCACCTGGCACTTTAGCGCATTACGGAGCCAGCCAAAATGGCAATCGTCAAAATCCAGTGACCCTCGAAAATTTTGGCGCATCCCATCAAGTGCACAAACGTTATTCCACCGCATCTAGGTACCTTTTCAGTTCACAACCAAGGTGGCAACATGATTCCACCGCGTCGTGCCATCAAGCAGTTTCTCGATTGTCCAATTTTGAGTGAGCTGGCGCAATTATGGATCGTTGTGCTGGCATGTAAAATTGAGATTTTTCAGTTTAATTCTATGGGAGAAAAGGGTCTTTTCCCAACACCTATATATACTCCTTAACATGGGATTTGTCTTCATTTCATTCAAAATATCATTGTTTTCTCTTAAAGTTGTTCAAGAGCAAGAGCTAGGGTTTCTACAAAAATCAAAACCCTTCCTTCTTCTTCAAGAGAAATCAAGAAATCAGGAATCTCTCCAAGGGCTCTCAAGAAAGAGTTTCTCTAAGGTATGCAGATTTTGATTCTTGGGTCCCTATCATCAAAGAAGCTCAATAACCCTTTTCTAACTTTCAAAGCTTTTATGTTTATGATTTTTCACGATTTATGTGAGTTGAAATTGATGTTCATGCTATTATTGAGTTGTGGTTCATGCTTGTTTACCAGGTTTTCCAGCTTTGACCCTAGTAGGTGGTATTCATGTGATGTTCATGATAAACCATCTTTAAGTTGCTAGTTAATTGGTGTGTTCATGTAAATTAAGTGTAGAAATTTTTGAATAAGCAAATCATGCTCCCCATATGCTTGATAAAATGCTTATGTGAATGAATTGGAGCCATTATAGCATGTTGACTAGAAATGCCCAATTGTTTGTAAGCCCATGTATGCCAAGTTTTTGTTGAAAGGCCTTAGTGAATAAATTATGGCATGATAGTATGGAATTTCCAAATTTTGTTCTATTTGATACATCCTAAGACTTTAATACATGCTAAGTGTTTGATTAATGAATACATAATAGGATAAAGTTCCCCAATTATGTGTTCTTCGGTACATGCCAAGACTTAAATATGTGTGAAGTGCTTGATGCAAGGCCTTGTTGAATGGAGTATGATCCAATAGCATGTCCCCCTATGTTATTACATGCTTAGGATTCCTAAATACTTGAAGTGATGCCTTAGTGATTATGATGGTGAATGATTGTCCATGGGCATAATTATTCAAGAATGGTTATGTTTTACATTTATGTTACCGAGTCATAGAGGTATTTGTACCCACCAGTTTAGCTGCTGTCTAGAGCCCGTGTTTGTTTTCATGATATTACTAGTTCTAGCCATGATTCTCAGAACTCAGTGAGATATAGAACTCTGTATTCTCATACTGATACAAAACTTAAGAACTCAGTAATCTCTGTATTCGCTGTAATCTTAGTATTGCTAGAAAAATAGCTTTAGTTCTGTACTCAGCTCAGATCTAGTAGTATTCAAGTGTTTAGTTCAGTCCTCAGTAGTATTCGAGTATTCTATCCTAAGCTCAGTGTCGTTCAGTCAGATAATGAGATTCAGTACTATTCTGTCAGATACAAAACCAAGTGAATTAAGCTTAACTCGGCCAGAGTATTCGAAAAACATGATTAGATTAGAATAATCTTAGTTTGAGTTCAGTTAAGAATTAGTTTAGAGTCCTTAAGTTGAGAGTAGGAGCAACCACTGAACGAGGACAGGGATGGAAGTTCCCCGTCATAGAGGCAGAGTTGTTAGGATTAATCCCTGAACTCTAGAACTGTGTAGCTAGCACAGGATACAAGAGTCACCCTTCAGGAAAGGCTAGTCACCTGTCAGATCGTCTTGAATAGTATATTTTCTTAGGCTTGACTTTCTACGAGGGTCACCCGTTAGATAGCTTGAGCAAAGAGGTCTTTACCCATGGCATGGTATTGACACCATTCCAGGTAGGGCTACAGGTTGGACTCCACCATTTGAGATTCGGGGCATGTCAATTAAGTGACTACTTCCCACAGTTTCAGTTTTTGTATCAATTTTTAGAAATCAGGACAGTCAGATACCATCATCAATCTCGTTGAGGAACTCAGATAGTTCCATTGATTCATGGACTACACATCAGATAGACTTGGTCCCATATAAAGTTATTCAGTAATAGATCTAGAGATCACCTGTCAGATAGGCTTGATCTAAGACTTAGATTTAGTTGAGTAATCTCATTATCAAATCCCAATATCACCCATCAAAAAGACTTGATCTCAGTCTCAGATTCAGTTAAGTAATCTTATTATCAGATCCCGAGATCACCCATTATATAGGCTTGATCTCAGTCTCAAATTCAGTTATGTAATCTCATTATCAGATCCCAAGATCACCCGTTAGGTAGGCTTGATCTCAGTCTCAGATTCAGTTGAGTAACCTCATTATCAGATCTTGATATCACCCATCAGATAGGCTTGAGATTAGTCTTAAATTCAGTTTAGTAATATCATTATTAGATCTAGAGATCACCCATTAGATAGGCTTGATCTTATTCTCAGAATCAGCTGAGTGTTCTTTTTATCAGATCTAGAGATCACCCATTAGATAGGCTTGATAACAGTCTCAGATTCAGTATAGTATTCTTATTATCAGATCTAGAGATCACCTATTTGTTAGAATTGATCTCAGTATCAGATTTTGTTAAGTATTCTTATTGTTAGATTTGGACATAATCTTTTCTTATCATTGATAGTTGAATTCGAAATCATCTGTTAGAGAGGTTTTATCTCCGATGCAGTTAGTCGAGAGTAGAAATCTCATAATTAAATCATTGATATAAGTAGATTCAATTAATCAGATTCAGTATTTTGAGTCACGATGATTTCAGTTATGGTTTGTGCATTCATGCATATGTTCTCATCCTATACTCTCATGATTATCCAGTTAAGTAATTGTTCATGCATAAGCCCTTGCATTTAGCCTTACCTAATCTTCATACTCGGTACATTTTCATGCTGACACATTTGCGCTATGGTGTTTTATTTGACACCATAGGTTCAGAGACACGAGATCTAGAGTACCCTTAGTATCTCAGTCCTAGTCAGCAGCAGTAGACATAGCAGTGAGTCCTCTTCAGTCGAGGATGATCCTTATGTTTATTATTATCGAATTAGATTTGGTTTAATTTTAGTAGACGGAGTTAGTTGGGAACATGTCCCATCAAATCCACAGTTCAGACAGTTTAGAGGCTTTTCTAATAGATGTATCAGCATTTAGTTTTAAATTTTGAGTATTTTTTGCATCTTTTCCTAATTATTATCAATATTATAAAGTGTTCAGGTATAGATATCAATAGAGGGTTGGGTTGTGGTCCTTCAGGATCATAAGCATCGTGTGATGTTTCGGTTCCTGAAAATTAGGTTGTTACAAACTTGGTATTAGAGCCTAAGGTTTAATAATTTCCTAGGGATTCTGAAAAGCCGCATCTAGTAGAGTCTTGTACGTGGGTGTGTTGTGAGCAACATTTATGTACAAGAGGATATAAGATATTTTTTTAGGAGTAGTTTACCTTCTTTCAGTATTCATGTTGTGCGAGTGGCGTGAGCTCAAGTTGATCCTCAGTCTAATCCACCCCTTTCTTCCATTTATATAGAATGCCTCCTCACAGAGATAGCGCCTATAGGGTTGATGACCATCCACCTCATCTAGTAGATCTTGAGAATGAGGGTGTGTCATATGCAGAGTTTCAAGCAGCTTTTCAGGCACTAGCCCAAGTTGTGACTAATGTTCAGGGTAACCATTAGGCTATGCTTTCATGTCCTTAGACTCGTTCAGTTGCATGTTTAGACTCTCCTTATAAAGTTAACATCAGTTATTATTGCGTATCCTTTCATGCTATCGTGAGTCAGTACAGTTAGACATTCATACATCAGATATTCATATCCAGTATGAGAGTTTAGAATATTAGTAGTTCCAGTTGCATAGTCATGTTTTACATGCTCTCTTTCCTTGAGAAAGTTTAGTTGATCAGTATTCTTAGCCTATCAAGCAACATTCGAGGATGAATGTTTCAAGGGGGAGATATTGTAAGACCCCATAAAATTCTATTGTAGTCGGAGCCTTAAAGCGTGTTCAGTGAAGTATTAATCCAGCCCTAAAAGGTTGAGAAGTGACTTCCCTAGTGAGAAGTATTTTGAACCGTGTAGCATTTCCCCAATATCGACTTTTTGTCATGTAGAGAATTGAATAAGTTTTTTGTCATACCAAATTGGCCCAAATCCAACACTCGAGCAATGAGTTAAAACTACTTTAGTGAGACAGTGTGGCACCTAGAACTTTAGCACATCATGGAGCCAACCAAAATGGAAATCGTTAACATCCAGTGAGCCTCCACTATTTTGGCCGTCGTGCTAAGGCTTAATTTTAGAATTGTCAATTTCGAGTACAACAACACGATTTCACCGCGTTGCGGAGCCTTTCCAGTTCACATCAGGAATGGCTAGTCACCCGTCAGATAGGCTTGACTATTATATTGCCTTAGGCTTGACTTCCTGGAAGGGTCACCTATTAGATAAGCTTGACTAGAGAGTTCTTTACCCATGGCAGGGTATTGACACCCTTCGAGCTGGAGTTATAGGTAGGACCCCACCAGTTGAGATTCGGGGCATGTCGGTTAAGTGAGTACTTCCCACAGTTGTAGTTTCAGTATCAATCTTTAGAAATCAGGACTGTTAGATATAGTTATCTATCTCAATGAGGAACTCAGATAGTTTCATTGATTCATGGACCACTCGTCAGATAGGCTAGTCCTATATAAAGTTATTCAGTTTCAGATCTAGAGATCACCCGTCAGATAGGCTTGATCTCAGTCTCAGATTCAGTTGAGTAATCTCATTATCAGATCCCAAGATCACCAGTCAGATACGCTTGATATCGGTCTCAAATTTAGTTGAGTAATCTTATTATCAGATCTTGAGATCACCCATTAGATAGGTTTGATCTCAGTCTCAGATTCAGTTGAGTAATCTCATTATCAGATCCTGAGATCACCCATCAGATAGACATGATCTCAGTCGTAGATTCAGTTGAGTAACCTCATTATCTGATCCCGAGATCACCTATCAGATAGGCTTGATCTCAGTCTCATATTTAGTTGAGTAATCTCATATCAAATCTAGAGATCACCCATCAGATAGGCTTAATCTCAATCTCATATATAGTTGAGTAATGTCATTATCAGATCCTGAGATCACCCATCAGATAGGCTTGATCTCAGTCTCAGATTTAGTTGAGTAACCTCATTATCAGATCCCGATATCACCCATCTGATAGGCTTGATCTTAGTCTCAGATTCAGTTGAGTAACCTCATTATCAGATCTAGAGATCACCCATCAGATAGGCTTGATCACAATCTCAGATTCAATTGAGTAATCTCATTATCAGATCCCGAGATCACCCGTCAGATAGTCTTGATCTCAGTCTCATATTTAGTTGACTATTCTTGTTATCAGATCTGGAAATCACTCATCTGATAGGATTGATGTCAGTCTCAAATTCAGTTGAGTATTCATGTTATCAGATCTAGAAATCACCTGTCAGATAGGATTGATCTAAGTCTCATATCCAGTTGAGTATTCTTGTTGTCATATTCGAACATAATCTTTTCTAATCATTGATAATAGATTTAAAAACCATCCTTTAGATAGGTTTGGTCCCCGATGCAGTCAGTAGAGAGTAGAAAGCTCATAATTTAGTCATTGATATGAGTAGATTCAATGTTTCCTTAGATCATTCAATGTTGGACTCAAATACAATGATGGGAAACAAGTTTCAAAGACTTATTTTGTTCTTTAGATCTTGTGATACAACTTCAGTTTTTGTTACAGAGTTGACTCGATCCAACTCTTTTTGCAACAATTGTAAACAAATAGATACAAAGCTTCGTGAGACTAAGATTGAGACAGTTTGAGATTATTTTTGATGTTATGTAACCTTTGTCTATCTTTAGTCTTCTTCTTTTATAGTCTTTAGCAGCTTACTCTTCGTAAGGAAAAGATATTTCTTCACAGTCAAGGATTTTAATTTGATTCGATGATTAAGGAAAGTAACCGTATGGTATGTCCGTATAAGATATTTGCATACATGTTTTTTCACAAATGTCCTTCCGTAATATTTTCATTCTCTTACTCTTGTCGTGATCTTTTTTTCCTGTTTCTTCATTGTGATTGATCTGATTTTTCGTGATTCTGGGATTGTTATTTTTCTTCCTTTTGGTTCTTATTTTGATTGATTCGCTTGGATGCTGTAGATAATGAATTGACATCCTCCTATTCTTTAAGCTGGCTTTCTTATTTGTCTTCAATAATTTTGTGGGTCTTTATATCCTTGTGTGAGAATCCCATCATAATTAGCAGTCATCCAATTATCCTCCTCATTAGTTTGTCATTATTAAAATATAAGCATAGGAGGCTAAGAAAGTATAACCCCAAGAATGTTCTCTTACTGGATTTTAATCTGCAATTGTTGCTCTCAAATTAGTGTCACAAGTTAAATTTGTTCAAACAGACCTTTTCCATTATACCCTCCAATTTAATTTATGTTTTTCTTTAAGTCTACATTGTGGGTCGATACTTAGTGAATTTCAACGTGCATTGTTCTAAAAAGCTAATTACAGTCCTCGTAGATTCAACCATAACCTTATTTGAATTAATATATTGACAACAATCAACTTGCACAAAACTAATCGTATAAGTTGAGTGCTATCATACATTATGTCATAGCTGAGGAGTGAAACATATGTTTCACTTGTGTGGTGTTTTTAGTAAGTTTAAGTTTACCCGTTGTGTTTTCATTGACATTGTTTATTGTTTGTAAGACCCCACAAAATTCTCTCATAGTCTAAGCCTTAGAGGGTGTTCAGTGAAGTGTTAGTCCATCCCTAAAAGATTGAGAAGTCTCTTCCCTAGTGAGAAGTATTTTGAACCATGTAGAACTTCCCCAATATTGACTTTTAATAAGCTTTCCGTCGATACAAAATTTTTCCAAATCCGACACTCGAGTAAAGAATTAGAGCTATTTTACAAAGACAGTGTGCCACCTGGCACTTTAGCACATCGCGGAGCCAACCAAGATGGTAATTATCAAAATCCAGTGACCCTCCACAATTTTGGCACATAGCATCAAGTGCACCAATGTGATTCCGCCGTGTCTAGGTACCTTTTCATTTCGCAACCAAGGTGGCAACACGATTCCACCGCGTAGTGCCATCAAGCAATTTTTCGATTTTCCAATTTTGAGTTAGCTGGCGCGATTATGGATCGTCGTGCTAGCATGTAAAATTTAGATTTTTCAGTTTAATTCCATACGAGAAAAGTGTCTTTTCCCAACCTCTATATATACTCCTTAACACGAGATTTGTCCTCATTTCATCCAAAATATCATTGTTTTCTCTTAAAGTTGTTCAACAGCAGTTTCTACAAATATCAAAAACCTTCCTTCTTCTTCAAGAGAAATCAAGAAATCAAGGATCTCTCCAACAACTCTCAAGAAAGAGTTTCTCTAAGGTATGCAGATTTTGATTCTTGGGTCCCTACCATCCAAGAAGCACAAGAACCCTTTTCTAACTTTCAAAGCTTTTATGTTTATGAGTTTTCATGATTCATGTGAGTTGAAATTGATGTTCATTCTATTATTTAGTTGTGATTCATGTTTTTTTACCATCTTTTCAAGCTTTGACCCTAGTATGTGGTATTCATGTGATGTTCATGATAAACCATCTTTAAGTTGCTTGTTAATTGGTGTGTTCATGTAAATTAAGTGTAGAAGTTTTTGAATAAGTAAATGATGCCCCCCATATGTTGATAAAATGCTTATGTAAATGAATTAGAGCCATTATAGCATTTTGACTAGAAATGCCCAATTGTGTGTAAGCCCATGCATGCCCAGTGTTTGTTGAAAAGCCTTAGTGAATAAATTATGGCATGATAGTAGGAGATTTCCCAATTTTGTGCTATTTGATACATCCTAAGACTTTAATACATGCTAAGTGTTTGATTAATGAATACATAATAGCATGAAGTTCCCCAATTATGTGTTCTCCGGTACATGCCAAGACTTAAATATGTACGAAGTGCTTTATGAAAGGCCTTTTTGAATGGAGTATGATCCAATAGCATGTTCCCCTATATTTTTACATGCTTAGGATTTCAAAATGCTTGAAGTGATGCCTTAGTGATTATGATGGTGAATGATTGTCCATGGGCTTGATTATTCAAGAATGGTTATGTTTTACTTTTATGTTATCGAGTCATAGGTGTATTTGTACCCAATAGTTTAGCTGCTGTGTAGAGTCCGTGTTAGTTTTCACGATAATACAAGTCGAGCCATGATTCTCACAACTCAGTAAGTTATAAAACTCTATATTCTCATACTGATACAAAACTTAAGAAGTCTTAGTAATCTCTGTAATCGCCGTAATCTCAATATCGTTAGAAATCTAGCTTTAGTTCTATACTCAACTCAGATCTATTAGTATTCAAGTGTTTAGTTCAGTCCCCAGTATTATTCGTGTATTCTATCCCAAGCTTAGTGTCGTTCAGTCAGATAACAAGATTTAGTAGTATTCCGTCAGATATAAAACCAAGTGAATTAAGCTTAACTTAGTCAGAGCATTCAACAAACATGATTAGTATCAGAATCATCTTACTTTGTGTTCAGTTAAGAATCAGTTTAGAGTCCTTAAGTTGGGAGTAGGAGCTAGCATCGAACGAGGGCAGGGATGACGGCTCCCCGTCATAGAAGCAGAGTTGTTAGGATCAATCCTTGAACTCCAGAACTGTGTAGCTAGTACAGGATGGAGGAGTCACCCATCAGGAAAGGCTAGTCACCTATCATATCGGCTTGACTATTATATTTCCTTAGGCTTGACTTTCTATGAGGGTCACCCGTCAAATAGCTTGACCGAAGAGGTCTTTATCCGTGGCATGGTATTGACACCCTTCCATCTAGGGTTACAGGTTGGACCCCACCATTTGAGATTCGAGGCATGTCAATTAAGTGACTATTTCCCATAGTTTCAGTTTCTGTATCAATCTTCAGAAATCAGGACAGTCAGATGCAGTCATCAATCACATTAAGGAACTCAGATAGTTCCATTGATTCATGGACTACCCATCAGATAGACTTGGTCCCATATAAAGTTATTCAGTAACAAATCCAGAGATCACCCGTTAGATAGTCTTGATCTAAGACTTAGATTCAGTTGAGGAATCTCATTATCAAATCACGAGATCACCCATCAGAAAGACTTGATCTCAATCTCAGATTCTGTTGAGTAATCTCATTATCAGATCCCAAGATCACCCATTAGATAGGCTTGATCTCAGTCTCAGATTCAGTTGAGTAATCTTATTATCAGATCCCAAGATCACCCATTAGATAGGCTTGATCTCAGTCTCAGATTGAGTTGAGTAACCTCATTATCAGATCCCAAGATAAACCGCTAGATAGGCTTGAGCTCAGTGTCAGATTCAATTGAGTAATTTCATTATCAGATCTAGAGATCACCCGTCAGATAGTCTTGATCTCAATCTCAGATTCAGTTGAATGTTCTTTTTATCAGATCTAGAGATCACCCGTTAGATAGGCTTGATCATAGTCTCAGATTTAGTAGAGTATTCTTATTATCAGATCTAGAGATCACATATTAGATAGACTTGATCTCATTCTCAGATTTAATTGAGTACTCCTGTTGTTAGATTTTGACATGATCTTTTCTTATCATTGATAGTAGAATCCTAAATCATCCGTTAGAGAGGTTTGATCTCTTATGCAGTTAGTCGAGAGTAGAAATCTTAGAATTCAGTCATTGATATAAGTAGATTCAGTTAATCAAATTCAGTATTTTGAGTCACGATGATTTCAGTTATGGTTTGTGCATTCATTCTTGTGTTCTCATCCTGTACTCTCATGATTGTCCAATTTAGTAATTGTTCATGCATAAGCCCTTGCATTTAGCCTTACCTCATCTTCATACTCGGTACATTTTTGTGCTGACACATTTGTGCTATGGTGTTTTAGTTGACACCATAGGTTCAGAGGTAGGAGATACAGAGTGCCCTTAGTATCTCAATCCTCGTCAGCAGCAATAGACATAACAGTGAGTCCTCTTCAGTAGCAGTAGACATAGCAGTGAGTCCTCTTCAGTCGAGGATGATCCTTATGTTTAATATTATCGTATCAGATTTGGTTCAGTTTTAGTAGACGGAGTTAGTTGGGAACATGTCCAATCAACTCTACAGTTCAGATAGTTTAGAGGCTTTTCTAACAGATGTATCAGTATTTAGTTTTAAATTTTGAGTATTTTTTCCAGTTTTCTTAATTATTATCAATATTATGCAGTGTTCAGGTATAGATATTAATAGAGGGTTGGGTTGTGGTCCTTCAGGATCATAAGCACCGTGTTACATTTCGGTTCTACAAAATTAGGTCGTTACAAACTGGGTATTAGAGCCTAAGGTCTAATAGTGTCCTAGGGAGTCTGAAAAGCCGTATCAAGTAGAGTCTTGTGCATGGGTGTGTTGCGCGCAACATTTATGTACAAGAGGATATAAGCTATTTTTTTAGGAGTAGTTTACTTTCTTTCAGTATTCATGTTATGTGAGTAAGCATGAGCTCAAGTTGATCCTCAGTCTAATCCATCTCTTTCTTCCATTTACAAAGAATACCTCCTCACAGAGATAGTGCCCATAGGGTTGATGACCAGCACCTTATCTAGTAGATCCTGAGAATGAGGGTGTGTCACATGCAGAGTTTCGGGCAACTTTTTAGGCACTAGCCCAAGCTATGACTACTATTTTGGGTAACCATTAGGCTATGGCCTCACCTCAGAAAGATAGGGGTTTAGCCACAGCCAGAATTAGAGATTTTATGTGAATGAGCCTACCAAAATTCTTTGGATCAGTAGTAGGTGAGGACCCATAGGTTTATCTAGAGGATTTAGGGAAGATCTCCTAGGTTATGCATGTGTCTGAGGAGGAGAGTGTGGAGTTAGCGTTCTATAGGTTGAAGGATATTGCTCATGATTAGGTTGTGATATGGAAAAAGGGTATAGGGGAGAATGCATCTCCAGTGACTTACAAGAGTTTCAGGATGCCTTTTTAGATAAGTTTTCCCCGCTAGAGATGAGGGAAGCTAAGGTAGAAGAGTTCATAAACCTAAGGCAAGGCTCCATGATAGTGAAAGAGTATTGTCTTAAGTTTAACCAGTTAGATAAGTATGCTCCTGACTGAATAACTGACCCTAGAGCGAGTATGATTAAGTTTATGATTGGTGTGTATGGGTTAGTGTTGAAAGAGTGTATAACTGCTATGCTTCATAGAGATATGGACCTTTGTAGACTGATAATGCATGCGTAGCAGATTGAGGCAGATAAAGAGAGAGAGAGAGTGAGTAAGAGAGCAAGGACAGATAGTCATGGTTTCTCTCAGGTAGGGTCCCAGGGTGGTAGCTATTTTCAGCATAGTCAAAGATTTTCAATCCCATCTCCATCCTCAGCTAGTTTACCCGCACTAAAGTTTGGGGATATCAGTTATAATGGGGCTCCAGGATCCAAAGCCCTGAGTAGTGCTAGTTGTGTTCGTACCAATCCACTTTATAGAGTGTGTGGCAATCGCCACCTAGGTGTGTGTAGAGTCGGTAGTGATGTTTGCTTTGGGTGTGGTAAGCCAGGCCACAGAATGAGAGAGTGTAGAGTGCTAGCTTAGAGGGGTATAGAGTTTCTTCAGTAGAGTGCCCCTTTCTATGCCAATAGTGATCAGCGTCAGAATAGTCCCTATGCGTTTATGGCTCTCCATGATCAGGAAAGGTTCCCTAATATAGATTCAAGTATGTTATGAGTCCTTCATCTTTATGATATGCATTGTTAGATCCTTTGCACCCATTTTGAGCTTATATGTCAACATGAGTAATGCATTAGTTTCAGATCTTAGTCAGTCAATCATGACCCAGTTCATAGGTGCCTCGTGCACTGCCCTTTTATTTCAGCAAAGTGTGTTTAGAGGGACATAAAGTCCTAAGGGGGAGATACCACATGATATTGCAATGCTTTTATGTAATTAGACTCATTCAGTTGCATGTTTAGACTCTCCTTATGAAGTTAACATTAGTTATTATTGCATAGCCTTTCATGCTATCGAGAGTCAGTACAGTTAGACATTCATACATCAGATATGCATATCCAGTATGAGAGTTCAGAATATTAGTAGTTCCAGTTGCATAGTCATGTTTTTGATGCTATCGTTCCTTGAGTAAGTTTAGTCGATCAGTAGTTTGAGCCTATCAAGCAACATTCGAGGATGAATGTTTCAAGGGGGAGATATTGTAAGACCCCACAATATTCTCTTATAGTCTGATCCTTAAAGCGTGTTTAGTGAAGTGTTAATCTGGCCCTAAAAGGTTGAGAAGTGTCTTCCCTAGTGAGAAGTATTTTGAATCGTGTAGAATTTCCCCAATATCGACTTTTTGTCACGTAGATAATTGAATAAGCTTTTTGTCATACCAAATTTTCCCAAATTCGACACTCGAGCAAAGAGTTAAATCTACTTTAGTGAGACAGTGTGCCACCTGGTACTTTAGCGCATCGCAGATCCAGCCAAAATGCAAATCGTTAAAATCCAGTGAGCCTACGTTATTTTGGCACGTCGTGCCAAGGCTTAATTTCAGAATTGTCAATTTCCAGTGCATCAACATGATTCCACCGCGTTGCGGAGACTTTCCAGTTCACTTCAAGAAAGGCTAGTCATCCGTCAAATAGGCTTGACTATTATATTTCCCTAGGCTTGACTTCCTGCAAGGGTTACCCATTAGATAGGCTTAACTAGAGAGTTATTTACCCATGGAAGGGTATTGATACCCTTCCATCTGGGGTTATAGGTTGGACCCCACCAGTTGAGATTCGGGGCATGTCGGTTAAGTGAATACCTCCCACAGTTGTAGTTTCTGTATCAATCTTTAGAAATTAGGACTGTTACATACAGTCATCTATCTCAATGAGGAAGTCAGATAGTTCTATTGATTCATGGACCACTCGTCAGATAGGCTAGGTCCTATATAAAGTTATTCAGTTTCAGATTTAGATATCACCCATCAGATAGTCTTGATCTCAGTCTCAGATTTAGTAGAGTAATCTCATTATCATATTAAGAGATCACCTGTCAGATAGGCTTAATATCAGTCTCCAATTTAGTTAAGTAATCTAATTATCAGATCCTGAGATCACCCATCAGATAGGCTTGATCTCAGTCTCAGATTCAGTGGGGTAATCTCATTATCAGATCCTGAGATTACCCATCAGATAGGCTTGATCTCAGTCTTAGATTCGGTTACTGAGTAACCTCATTATCAGATCTCGAGATTACCCATTAGATAGGCTTGATCTCAGTCTCATATTTAGTTGATTAATCTCATTATTAGATCTAGAGATCACCCGTCAGATAGGATTAATCTCAATTTAAGATTCAGTAAAGTAATCTCATTATCAGATCCTGAGATCACTCATCAGATAGGCTTGATCTCTGTCTCAGATTTAGTTGAGTAACCTCATTATCAGATCCCGAGATCACCCATCAGATAAGCTTGATCTCAATCGCAAATTCAGTTGAGTAACCTTATTATTAGATCTAAAGATCACCCATCAGATAGGCTTGATCTCAATCTCAAATTCAGTTGAGTAATCTCATTATCATATCCCAAGATTACCCGTCAGATAGGGTTGATCTCAGTCTCAGATTTAGTTGAGTATTCTTGTTATGAGATCTAGAAATCACCCGTCCGATAGGATTACTCTCAATATTAGATTCAGTTGAGTATTCTTGTTATCAGATCTAGAAATTACCCATGAGATAGGATTGTTCTCAGTCTCATATTCAGTTAAGTATTCTTGTTGTCATATTCGTATATGATCATTTCTTATCATTGATTGTAGATTCTGAAATCATCCGTTCGATAGGTTTGATCTTCGATGCAGTCAGTAGAGTGTAGAAAGCTCAGAATTTAGTCATTAATATGAGTAGATTCAACTAATTAATATTAGTATTTTGAGTCACGATGATTTCAGTTATGGTTCGTGCATTCATGCGTGCGTTCTCATTCAGTACTCTAATGATTATCCAGTTAAGTAATTGTTTATGCATAAGCCCTTGCATTTAGCCTTACCTTATCTTCATACTTGGTATATTCTCGTACTGACACATTTGCATTATGGTGTTTTATTTGATACCATGGGTTCAGAGGCATGAGATCCAGAGTACCCTTAGTAGCTCAGTCCCAGTCAGCAGTAGTAGACATAGCATGAGTCCTCTTCAGTTGAGGCTGGTCCTTATATTTATTATTATCATATCAGATTTGGTTTAATTTTAGTAGACAGAGTTAGTTGGGGACATTTCATATCAACTCTACCGTTCAGATAGTTTAGAGACTTTTTTGACAGATGTATCAGTAGTTAGTTTTAAATTTTGAGTATTTTTAGATGTTTTCAACCTTATGGCCAGTTTTCACATTTATTATCTATATTATGTAGTATTCAGGTACAGATATCAGTAGAGATTTGGCTTGTGGTCCTTTGGGATCATGAGCAGCGTGTGACATTTTGGTTCCAGAAAATTGGGTTGTTACATTGTTCTTGCATTGTTAGGTGATATTTATAGTAATCACGATGCCATGAGCCATAATGGGAGCCATTAGGGCTCATTTGATGGGCACCTCGATGATGAGGATCATATCCATAATGCGAGGTGTCTAGTGCCATCCATATTCCCCCTAATGAAGGAAACAAAGTATTTCATGTGACGAATGTGATTTTACATATGTTACAAATGAAGGGTCTATTTTGGGGGTCAAGAACATGAAGATCTAAATATACATATGAAAATTTTTGTTGAGGTGTGTGTCCCATTTGAAATTTTTCATATTACACAAGAGTTCCTTAGGTTGAGGCTATTCCCATTTTTTTAACGGGTAAAGCGGTGTTGTGGATGAGGTCTCTATCTAATGGGTCCATCACATCTTAGGTATAGCTTACGAATGCCTTTTTGGATTGATATTTCTTGCCTTCAAGGATGTTGAAATTGCAAGATGAAATTACAAATTTTTGTCAACTGAATAGAGAGCCTCTATATAAAGTATGAGAGAGATTTATATAAAAGCTTTGGCAATGCTCCAACCACGAATTATGGAGAAGATGATTCTCTAAATATTTTATAGGGTATTGGACCAGCTAAACAAGACTGTGGTAGACAATGCGTTCAATAGGTTACTTGTGAGGTTGTCATATGGAGTGGCTTCAACTTTTTCTAAGAAAATCACAAAACAAAATAGAGGGTGGCATACTAGGGACATCGAAGTAGCTGGGGGTCCCCCTCCTCCACGATTATGAACAATGAGCAAAGAAAGAAAGATGAAGAGAGGGAAGAAAATATGGCTAAGATAATAACCTAACTGGACCTCCTTACAAAGAATGTGATGGGTGAACCGACCAAAGAGGTCAACGTCATGGTCTCTAAAGGGTATGATGAATATGAAGCAAAGTCCCTTGATGAGGAAATAAGATACTTATCAAACTATTCGGGGGTTTCCCGCTTGACCTATCAAAGGCATAGTGGGAACCAAGGTTTGAATGATCATGATCAAGAAAAAGTAATGGCGTGATAGTGTTATATACTGTGATTGGAGGGAAAAGTAAAGAAAGTATGATAGATATGTTCCCCTTGATCGAGTGAAGATAAATGAGTCAAATCTCATGGATCCCAAAAAGTTCAAAACAAAAGGTGTGCTTGCTAAATTCTTGATGAGAGTGGAGCGAACTGAAAAGATGGTTTGAGAACTAAAAGGGACTTTTTCAAATCAAAAAAATGGTTATATCACACTTGACCTCTATTAAATAACTGCAGACCCAAATAGGCCAAATCTTAACCGCACTTAATAATAGGCCTAAAGGTGGCCTTCCGAGTGATACTGTGGTGAATCCAAAAAATGATTCCCATTTATTTTAAATCATCACATGGTTGAAAGTGAGAAATATTCTAATAATCAAAAAGCCAATGTGAAGAAGAGTATGAGTGAGTCAAATAATGAGACTCCAAAGTTTCAAGAAGGGGATGATAGAGAACCAATGATCGTTGAAGATATGGTTGTTGAGGAGGGAAATCATAATATAGTTCAGAGTGATGAACAAAAGATAAATGAACTGCAACGTGGCCCCTTGTCTAAATGAAAATCCCTCCTCAATTCCCTAAAACTCAAGAAAAAAAAGGAGAATATCAAACTCAATAGGTTACTCCCCAAGATTAGCAATCTTTCAATCAATATCCTGTTGCTAGAAGCGCTTCAAGAAATTCCAGGATATGCTAAACTAATAAAGACATTGATGTCTATGAAATGCCTTGTAGATAGGGAAACCATTAAAGTGACCCATGGTTGTAGCGCTATCATGACTAGTGCAATGGTGGAAAAAAAAGAAGATCTGGGAGCCTTCACAATTCCTTACACCATTGGGACACACAAATTTAAGAAAACATTGTTTAACCTTATCGCAAGCATACGTTTAATTTCGTATGCAATATATTGAATACTTATTTTTGGCTCCCCTATTCCCACAAAAATGATGCTCTTAATTGCGGATTACACTATTAAGAAATTGATTGGAGTCTTGTTTGATGTCTTGGTGAAGGTCGATCATTTTATTTTGCTGGCGGACTTTGTTTCCCTTCAATGTAAAATCAGCCAAGACATACATATTATTCCTTGGAGACCCATTTTGGCAAATGGAAGAACAATTGTTGATATGGATCAAATAGAGATGAAACTTCAGGTGCAAAATGATAAATTATCCTTTTGGGTATATAAGACTGAGAAACAACCAGTGGAACTACAAGTGGTGTCCGTCATTGATATAGTGGACATGGAAGTGGATGATGGATCCCTCAAGAATCCAACTTGAAGATTGAAAAATGTCGTGCCATGACATTAAATTAGGCACTAGATGTAACCCAACCCATCATGCAATGAAAGTCGATAGTATCCTTTAATCATTGATTTTTATAATATATTTTTTGTTAAGATTGATCCATGCAAATTAGGTGCCCAAAGGGTGCATTTGAATGATTTTGAGTTAGGGAAAATGCAGTGGAATTAAGTTGGTAGTGAATTAGCTGAAAGAGCAACAAAGCATAAACTATTCACAGTTGTCATAATTGCGATCGCACAAGTCTCGCAATCGTGATAGCACGGGGTTCGCAATCATGATTTGCTAACCGTGATCGCGACACAGATAGTTTTAAACATGAACCGTCCTATCTCTACATATTTCTACACACATATTCCCTCTCAAAATACTCAAATTGAAGCTATTGTTACTTGTGTTTTGGGCATCTAAAATTGTATTATCATCCTCTCTTCATCTCATTAGTCAGTATGTGCTTAGATTCTTTATTTTATGGTCATTTTAGGACATAGAACTCATGCCTTAGGAATGACCTAAAAATGTTAGTTTGATGCTTGATATTGAATTGAATTGAGTTATTTGGGTTGCTGTCTGATGTTGTTGGTGTCCACATAAGTAGGGAAGTCTAGAGTACTTAATAAATTATTAAAAATTTATATGTATAACTTGTGCACACCAAGTGTTTGGTGAAATAACCTAATAAACTTTCTAATTAGTTTTCAACAATTTTAGGGCAGGCTTGAATATTTAGGTGTTGCTCCCCATATTCCTAGAATTTTTAACTTGTATTGAACATAAATTGGTTAGGCATTGGACCTTTGTTGATTGCTTAACTATTTTTGAACATGCCTTAGGTACCGTAATTGCGGCATTACGATTGTGATCCTTTTTTCCGCATTTATGATAAGCAAGAGTATGATTTTGACAAGTCTATCAAGAATTGCAATTGCAATTCAAATAGGTTGCGATCGCAATAACTGAGACCAGTCTAATAGACTGGTCTAATTCCCCAAACTTTTATTTTAAGCATGTCCATGTCCTATAAGTTTTTTCCTTTAGCTTAATAAAGTTGGACAACATGTTTTCTTCACATTGAGTTTGTGGAATAATGCTCTGTGTATGGATTCTAGGTACTTAATGGTAGGATATGATACAAACTAATTCATTAACTCTTCATTTGAGACCATATACAATGATGATCTTATGAGGAAGAAGTTGCATCATGAGAAGGGGATTGAGTTAGAGAATGTGCTGAGTTAGAGAATGTGCCCGAAAAGATCCCAGTTTTCCATGGTAAGCTAGTAGCCATGAGATGGAAATTTCTTTCCTAGAGCTATACCAAGCAAAAGAAACACTGGATGCAGGATTCTATCGGAATCTTAAAGTAGTAAAACTCTCTAACCCAGTTATGAGAATAAGGGGTAAAGAAGTTCACTTAGGGTCTAAGAAGATGAATAGAGTTTATGGGTTGCAAAATGTAGACATAAGAGATGATGAGGGTAAGGATTGTACCCCTAGGAGCTGGTTAGTTTAGCATCTGTGCCCAGAGAGGGAGGTCCCATTGGTTATCTATTTTTTGTACCCGTCTCTGTATTTATTTGATGCCTTGGTTTGTATTATTTGGATATTTTTTAGATGCTTTTATATTGTTTTTGGATGATTTTATTTTTATTTTGGATTGTAATATTTGGACACCCTGACGGTGCCTACATTACATGGATTAGTTGTTTATTTTCAATTTTAGCTTCATTTTTATACATAGATTTCTACTTTCCTTAATAATGATGTCGGGCAAGCCTTTCCCTATGATAGATTGAGTGACACATTCTTACAGGAAAATTCTAATGTTTTTGGGTTTTTGAGCTATAGATGTAGGGGAAGTCTGAGTACCCATGGCATTATAGTTTTGGGATTGCCATTTTACCTATGGTGAATTCTGAGTAGCCACATGGTTTGCCTTAGTGGGAGTTGAAATGTGAGATGATATCTTGATTTGGTGCTAACAATAGTCAATCTTGCGTGGTGAAAATGCTAAAAAAAATCCCCTTCCATCCCAAAAATTTTGGCAAAAACCAAGGGAATGGATGTGAATAATCTTGTAACAACACTTTACCTCTTTTTGTGACTCCAAAATCTTCAGTTGGTAGTGTATTTATAAATAGTTCTTTTTGTTTCTAGTAAGAAATGCTATCGAGCCTTCTTTAAAAGTTTACATATTGTGTGCGGTGAGCATAGTTGTTCAACTCTCATGCTTAATTTTAGCATCTAGAACTTATCTCGTTAGTATCTTAAAGCTAAGTGTGATTATGATTGGTTGGTGAAAGGATATTAGGCCTTCCTTGTAAACATGGGTACCCACTTTTGCCTAAAGTGCCTGCCTGTACATAAAATAGTATCCCTAGTCACCCATTTTGAGATTTTGAACCTTTCTTTGGAAACTGTATTACAATCCTTGAACCATTTGAATTTAAATCCTCTTTTGAACTTTATTCTCCTAGAACTTAGACAAGCAACTTGAGATTAAAAGATTAAGTTAGTGGGTGAGTCTTGGAAGAGGTAACCTTGGGCCATGGTATTGTAATCGAATGCCTAAGAGTTATGCAAAGAGAGTAAGTGAAAAAGAAAAAGTAAGAAATCATCAAAAGAAGGAAATGAGTAGATTTCAGAAAAAACAAATGAGAAGAAAATTCATTCAAAAAGATAATCAAGGTACTTAAAGTAGGCGCATGTGTAAGTTGGAATTAAAGGAAGTTAGTCATGGTCCAAAGGAATAGTGTGATGTTCATGTTCAAGGAGGGTGCAGTCACTTTGTTCCCTAATGATATCTTGCCCTTTCCCAATCCTGCATTACAAGCTTTAAAAAGTTCTTCGAGATCTCCTATCAAGTATATTCAAGTTAGTGATGATTGAAAATAAGGGCAAACATATGGTATGGTACTTGTTTGCATTGATATATTCTTTGTGAGAGTGAGAACTTGAACTTTAATCCCTTATTAAATGATAAATACTTTGGTGTGTGGTATTTCCTTTTGTAAAGAGTTATGTGGACTAATTGAGGAGGTTGAAATTGCAATCTTTTGAAAATGAGGCAAAGAAGTGTAGTTGTCTCACTATTGTTGGATAGTCTCTTCTAGAGAGTTAGAGATTGTTACATAGTTATTCTTTAAAGTATTTCCCATCCTTGAAAGTGTTATTTAGTTTGAGGGAAGTTGTGTGAAGCTTTTCCTATGCTTCAGGGCTAATTGTTGGCGCTAATTGGATTTGAAATCATTGTGATCATTTGGTTGTATGAATGGGCTTATAATTGCATAGTCTCATTGATTAAGTAGTAGTGTTGCTAAAGGACAAGCAAAGATCTAATTTAGGGTTATTGATGAGTTGGAAATTTACCACTCGTTGACATGAAAATTCATGCACTACTATGGCTAAAATTGTGTATTTGTTACTAATTATCCATTAGAATGTACTAATTTTAAGTTTTTGTGATCTTGAATGTACTACGATAAAAATGAATGGAAATCATGCTAAAAGGAGAGGAAAAGGAAAGGAAAATAGGAAAAAAGGAAAATAATATGGTGAATAAGAGGCCCTTAGGTACCGCAATCACGGTAAGATGTTTTTGCTATTGTGATAATGCTATCACAATCCAAAGAACTCCATCCCGATGGGGTGGCTAAATTTCTAGGGGCAGTTTTGTCATTTCATGAAGCTAATCCCAAATTCATAAAAGGGCAAAACCATTACACAATTGAAGCATCTTCCAACTAATTTTTGTTTTTCTATTCAGAGAAACCCTTCCAATTTCGAAAAGAACAATTTTGTTAAAGTTCCAAGAGATTTTTAGATACAATTTGATGTTGAAGTGTGGATTACACTTTTTTGATTTTTCAGTGGAAGCATTGAATGTTAATTTGGGTATATCTTTTTTCTCCAATCTCATGAGTAGCTAAATATTTATCATAGGGTTATACTTGAATAGGGTGTAAAGTGTATGGGTGTTGATTATTAGTCTAACTTATTAGATATTGATGTTGGATTTTTCTATTAGTCGTTGTTTTAAATGATAATTGTGGGTGAAAACCCTAATTGATTTGGAAACCACATCATCCTTGAAGAGGGATGTATGTGAGGAGAAGTAGTGAACACTTATTTGATACTAGTTATGTCCTTAGCATTATCTTAGAGATAAGGATATTTTGTGATATAGCTAAATAGATTGGCATCATTCTAGAAATAGGGATGCTTAGTTGAGTTGAGGATTGGTAAAATTTGCATACACATGATCTATACGAAAATATCCATGAGTGCAACTTCTTGTGCTGTTGAAAGGCCCGCATTAAGAGTTAAAAATCTAACCTACCAAACCTTTGACTAAGAATTGGACTAACTATCAATCACCCACATATGAATGACCCCTAAGATTAGTATAACCGTAAGACACTTCTCTTAATGGATCTTAATCTACAATTGTTGCTCTCAAATTAGTATCACAAGTTATTTTGTTCAAACATAGTATTTAAATTACACCCTTTTAAGTCTACATTGTGGCTCAACACTCCGCGACTTTCAACATGGATCAGTCTCGAAAGCTAAAATACATTTCTCATGGATTCAACCCCAACCTAAGTTGGGTTATTATATTGATGATGATCGCCTTGCACAAAACTAATGGTGTTAGTTGACAGTTATCAATCATTAAGAAAACAACCCCAGTAATACATAACCAACATTTGAATATATCAATGACAACTCAGATGATAATCTACCAAATCCGTGGCAAGTCATGATACACAACCATCAAGGCCAGTCAGAACCTATGCTTAGATAAAGTGAAGTGATGGTTCAATGAGATAAACCTTCACAGTCTTGGTGAATCATCAAATAAGTAGTCACAACAAAGGCAACCAGATTTTTGTTTAATTTGGATTCAAATTTCACTAAAATTTATAAATACCTAGTAAAGGGTTTATAATAGGAATATTTTATTATTGTGAACAATCTTATATTATTTATCCACATGTTTAGAGCTTTGGGTTTTGAACTTGCTACTTAGGATATAGTCAAGAATTCAAGTTGAATTTTAGCTTGGTAAGAAACTCATCCTTTAATTATATAAAATAAATTGATTTTTTCATCTAGAAAACAATGTGAGACTAATATTCACCCAACTAGGATTGCGGGATCCATGGATAATAACAATACTAGGGTTAACTTCAATGTAGATCTGGATTATATATGTGAAAGTACTATTATAGTTTTAATTTAATAAATTTCTAATGGTTTCAATCATTAGAATAAGCCCCAAAATTAACTTGATTGAATAAGATATTAAATTTGGATAAAAGATCAACACCGAGGATTCTAAGATTTTAAGCTTATCTAATGGGTAATGCTCTAGAGAGATTAATCGATTTAAAGGAAAATTGTGTTTCCTCTTTTCATGTGTTTGAGTCTGAAGGAACAAAGGGTATAGTTGTCTACTTAGGTGGAGAAATATTTAGATATACATTAGAATTCAATAACCTTACATTACTTGTATTAAAATAATCTATTATTGATATTAAATCATTTCACCATAAACCCCCTATTTTACGTAAATTGAAGACTAATAGTCATTTAAATTGCAAATGAATTAGTGTTCAACATATCTCCTATAAAATTTGACCCCAACTTTTGTTGTGTTATATATTTGACAATGATCACTTATACTCGACTCTTACTCATAGTTCCTTGTTTTACTTTTTTTGTTGTTTTCGTAATTGTAGGGTTCTGACTTGTACATGAAAAGTACCTGAAGCTTAGGTGAACCATTGTTACCCTATGATCCTAATCATGCAAAGACATTGAGAAGGAATATGTATTCATAATAGCCTAAAGCGATAAGGCTTCAATAACTTGCTGAAAATCAATAGAATTGTCATAATCTAAATGCACCCATGATTGAGGGCAATGATGACTTGGGTGAGATTTTGATGAGCAACATATTGAAATTATTACCACATCCAAGCAAAATTAGCAAAAAAATGGCAAAAGTTCAATAATAACTTGTTATGCTCCCTGACTTGGGTGATAAAAATAAGTCTTATTTAGAAGGGGTTGGTTTCATTGGGGCCATTGTTTTACCACCACTATCCCCTTAATAGATATTTAGCATCACTAGTATAATGATCCAGCTATTGAACCTTCAAGGTGTATTTGTAGGGATGGATACTCAGGATCTAAATATACACTTCATGAATTTTGTAGAGATCTACAAGTCCTTTAATTTCCCTAGAGTTTGTCCGAATGACATTTGACTGGGGATATTTTCATTGTCTTTGACTGGGAAGAAAACATTATGGTTGATTAAGCTTCCACCTAATTTTATTACAAATTAGGGATAGCTGAAATGAGCTTTCCTAGAAATGTTATTTTCACACTACAAGATGTTATAGTTGAGAGATAAAATTAGCAATTTTACGTCGTATTCAAATGAGAAATTACATGAAATTTGGATAAGGTTAAAAATAAGTTTAATGAATTCCCTAATTATAATTTAACAAATGAGAAGTTGATGGTGACATTTTATAGGTCATTGAATTGGAACAACAAACCAATGGTTGACAAAGTAGAAAAGGAGCTTTTATGACATTGACTTTCACTTATGCAATCGTGATTCTGGATAGGGTAACTAAAACAAATAGACCATGGAATATTGGGGATTTAGAGGTAGAAATAAGTACCTATGATATGGTGTATTGGCTAAATAACAGTGAAGGAATGACTAATGTGACTAGGACATGGATTACATAAAGACGTAGACGAACTTTCTTTCAAAGAATTTGTTGGTATGTGGTGTTGAAAAAGTGAAAGTTGTTGTTAAAAAGGTTAAATAAGTTGTGTATAACTCTTAAGAAGAGGTAAACTTACTTGAATAACCAAATGGGTTGGGCTCTTCCAAACTAATGTCCAAGAAAGCCTACATCAGTACTACCATAGGCAAACTATTATGATAAGGCTGGATACAAGATCGTGATCTGTGAAATTAAAAAACCAAGAGTGATAGAGGTGGTTGATATGTACCCCTAGGAATTTTTTTAAGCCAACAATGATTCAAGGTATTCCACGATGGAAGAAATAATGGAAAAAGTGCTAAAAGGTTTAGAATCTACGAATACAGAGGTTAAAGAAATGAAGAATGATTTATCTTTAATAAATCAGTTTGTAGATTCATACTCTAATTCTATTAACTAATTAGAGTACCAAATGGCTTAATTGTCTTAAGATTTCAATAAGTAGAAATGTGGCTCTTTACCTAGTAATACCTCAGAATCCTAGGAACAATGGAAGTTGTTTGTATTTTACCACAAGGAGAGACAAGGTTTAACGTTAACCACATTTTATGGTTTAGATATAGATGGATGATTTAGCCTTTGATTATGAATTGGTGGATGATGATTTTTATGTTCATGAGAAAATGTCTAATTCTAGAAAGTCAAAAACTATTGATGACAAAATATGTATAGGCTAAATAGTCTGCTAGTGTGAATGAATATATTGGTATGAGTAAAGAGAAGAAAAAAATGGTTGAAAAGACTCTAACTTAAATCCATAGGCCTCCCTCTTTATTCACATGTAGAGTGAAGAAAAAATTAGAGGATAGAAAATTTCATATGTTTCTCTCCTTGTTAAAGTAGTCATCCATAAATATTCCATTAGTGGAAGCTCTTCAGCAAATTTTGAGATATGCTAAGTTTAATAAAGACTTAGTCATAAAAAAGATGGTGATCTTTGAGTCGGTGGACAATCTCTATCATTGTAGTGTAATTTCTTCATGATTGATGGTTCAAAAGAAGGAAGGCCTGAGTGATTTCACTATTCCTTGGACAATTGGTGTATTCAACTTTTCAACGGCATTATGTGATACTTAGGCTAGTATTTATTTGATGTTTCTATCTATCTACAAAAAGTTTGGCTTGGAAGCCTCCAAATTGATGACTCCTTGTAAGAGTTAAAAAATTTATACTTTTTTGTTGACTTTGTGATCCTTGATTGTAAAGTGGACTTTGAAGTCCCTTAATCTTGGGAAGATTATTATTATCCACTGAAAGAGTGCTAGTGCAATGAAGAGTAATGAATTATAGATTAAGCTAAACAATAAAGAGGTAAATTTTAATATGTGTCAATCAATTAAGAAATGGAGAGAACATGAGTATTATTTCAACATTGATATTATTGATATAGTTACTATCGAGGTACTTATTTAAGAAAGATTTTTTATATAACCTTAGCTATTATGATGATGAATTTCAATGAGGAAGACATAAACAATTATGATGAGATATTAATGCTTTTGCTAGAATAGGGTTATATTTTTATTCCCCAAATAAGTTGGGCCTAGATATGAAAAATAGGTCAACTCCTCCAGCAACACCATCAATAGATGAATTGCATGTTTTGGAGATTTGAATTTCTTGTCTATCTTAGATATGTATTTTTTAGTGACCATAACACATCGCCCATGGTTATAGCTGCTAATTTGATAGAATGGTAGCGGAAAACACTTCTCTCTGTGTTGTAAAGATATAAAATAATATTAGATGGATGACTATTGATATTCCTAGAATTCCATTAGGCATATGTAAACATAAAATTCAATTAGAAAAAAAGTTAACTTCTTCCATTAAACACCAATAAAGACTTAACCTACTAATGCAAGAGGTGGTGGAGAAAGAAATAATCAAATGGATTGATAAGGGTATTGTGTACCCAATATTAGATAGTAAATAGGTAAGTGCAGTTCCACGTGTGTCACAGAATAGAGGTATGAATGTGGTAGCTAATAAGAGAAATGTCTAATTCTACTAATATAGGTTACTGGTTGGCAGGCTGGCATGGACTATAGGAAGCTCAATTCATAGACTATTTGGAATCATTTTCCAGTGCTATTCAGCGACCAAATACTTGATGGGTTAGCAGGGAGAGGTTAGTACTTTTTATTGGTTGGTTATTCTTTTTTATAGACAAATCGATATCATACTCAAAAATTAGGAAACGTCTATTTTTACTTTCCATATTAGACACTCTTCTTCTAGTGTATACCTTTTGGGTTATGCAATGCTTCTATTACATTCTAAAGGTGTATGATGTTTATTTCTTTTACATGTTTGAAGACACTTTGGAGGTATTTATGGATAACTTTTCAGTCATTGGTGATACTTTTGAAGACTGCTTGGGAAATTTACATAATGCCTTGTAATGATATGAGAAATTTCTTGCTCTCAATTGGGAAAAAATATCACTTTATTGTTATTGAAGGAATCATTTTTTGGGCATAAAATTTCGACAAAATATGTTAAAATAGATATAGAAAAGATAGATATGATCAAACAAATATTTCCATCAATCTTCGCAGGAAGTTTGAATCTTTCTAGGCCACAAAGGTTTCAATAAGAGAATCATTAAGAACTTCCCCTATATTGCTAATCCATTATGCAAGTTGTTGGAAAAACAAGTGAAGTTCATATTCAAAGGTAAATGGTTGAAGGTAGTTTGGTTCCTTAAAGAGACGTTTGTGGGTGCACCCATTATTATTGCTCATAATTAGTCCTAACCATTTGAAGTGATGTGTGATGCAAACAGGGTAGCACTTGGATTTACTCTTATGTAGAAGGGAGATAAGCATTTTTACCCCATTTATTTTTCAAGCAAAGTATTAAATTAGGCATAGAAGAACTATATTATTATATACTAGTAAATACTTATAGTTGTCTATGCCTTTGAGAAATTATGCGTATAGAGTTATTGTGCACACTAATCATGTAATGCCTCAGGTTTTTCAATCCTTTGAATTTTTGGAATTTTGCACTCACTTGCCTAGTTACGACTAGACCTTATTAGTAGTAGGGTGTCCTAACAAGTCGTTATGATGAGTCATAACCAAATTAGTATGTTTGTGGATTGATTCTACTCTAACTATGAGTGGTTCACTAAGAGCCATTAGGATGTTTCATGAGTCGTTAGGTGTAATTTTAGGCTATCCAATGTATGTCCTAATTTGGGTTATATGTTTACTATGACTGGACCCTATGAGTCATAGTGTCTTATTACGAGTGCTGCCATTGAGTAGTAAGGATAACAGTATAGGATGCCTTGGTGGTACTACCTTAGTTATGGCACGTGGTGATGAGTCATAAGGAGTGGCTACGAGTCAAGGGTTGACCCATAGTCAAAGAAGGCACTTTTTTAACTTTTAAGTTAAGGGCATCTTAGGCATTTACCCTCTTACCCAATTTGAAAACCTAGGTATTATAACCTTGTTAGGTTGTCATTAGCACTTAGAAACAAATCAAGTAACTTCTTAAACACTCCCAATGGGCTCTCTAAATTCCTTCAAGCATGTCAGGCTAGGGTTTGATCAAGTGGGTTATCTAAGGGCTCAAGGGTCGATTATCTCTAAATTTCTTGGTGTTTAAGGCATGTTACTCTTCTCTTATTATTAATTTTGTAAGAACATATGATTTAAAGTATTGTTCATGAGATGTTTATGTTGGTTTTGAAACAAAGGTTGGGAGTTTTTTATTTCTTGTTGTTGAATAATGTTTTCCTATGGTTTATATATAATTAATCATGCTTTAAATATAGTTTTGAACTTGAGGGTGCATGGGTATAGTGAATGAACTAGAGAAGGGTGATTATCCCAAACTTGAGACTTTTGAAGTAGGTACGACCCTAACCCCATAGTGTGAATTGGTTTTGAGTTATGAGAAAGGTGGTAATTTGTCAAATTAAACCTTTCTAGAACTATTACATGATATCAAAAAGAATTTGAAACATAATGGTTTAATGTAATGAAAAATGGAGTTGGTGTCCCCTACGTTGTATTAATGAATAAAAGGAGTTATCTTTCCTAAGTTGATAGAAATTACTTTGACATATTGTTACCTTAAAAATACAGTTGGTACGATGATTCCAACAATGTACGCCTTAATGTCAAAAATGGTTATCAATGGGAACGTGTGACAAATTTTAGTTGTTCTATAATAAGGGTTGTGTAGCTGAGTCGTGAAAGTGGAGAACTGGGTGACCGATGATAGAAACTGTGTTTGCTGTTGCATGGGTCAAAGTGACCAGAAAGGTTTGAGTCCCCCTCATTATTATTTCATTATTTGGGAGGTTTCAGCTCCTCATCAATCCTTACATAATAGGGTGCTTAAGTCACCTATGTATATATTGGGAGGGTTGGTTTCCTCTTGTGTTCATATATGATATTCTTCTCTAGTTTGTATTACTAAATGCATTGCCGCCTGACTAGGGGGTTAGAGATGGGGCCCATATAGCCTGTGGGTACATGTTATAATAGTTGAGCTACACAATCCAGGTTAAAGTTTCAAGTGCATATTAAACCTTGTTCCTTATCTCGATATGTGAAATATATATGTATATGCATTGGTTTTGAATGATTTTGAACTTTTGATAATCACATTATGTTATCCTTATCCCTGAGTTTCATGATAACGCTCCAACCACTAACCATTTTTGAATACTATATCTCCACGCAATGCAGGAATTAGTCATACTTCTACTCTTCTTGCTTAGTGTCTAGGATTTAGGATCATCTCATAAGTTGACATTAAAGTGGTGAGCTTCCATACATTGGAAGTCTACATTTTATATTTTGTTCTTTGATGTCTCAGACTGTTTAGACTTATTTTGGTTATTATCGTGGGCATGTCCCGACATATTATTAGTATTTAATTTTTGTTCATTGTTTAGAAGGCTTTGTTTGGACTATGTGGTTATTGGTTGGTTTCGATCGGTCATTTGATCATCGTCGGTGGTTGGTTGTGGGTATGCATTAAAAATATTTTAAGCTAAGCATGCTATCTTGTTATATGTTTAAAATTCATCTGACCTTGGGATGTGGTGTGTTTGGTTTTGTTAGGTGTAGGGGTGACTCTGGTCTACGTGGGACTTGAGCTAACCATCATGATTAAGCCCTGGTTTGGGTCATGACAAAGACGGTATCACAGCCTAGATTTTGTGTCATAGGGTATCCCCTGGTATGAGTGTTTAGTATGCCACACATATAAGGTAGAGGCTACAAGGAATTTAGGAATGTATTCATTTATTGTTGTACTATTTTGAGCTATATAGTCTAAGATCTTTAATTCCCTCTAATTCCCGTGTGTTTATTGTTCAGATTATGCCTCCAAGATGATCTAATATCTGTGGAAACACCTTTTTTCCATCTGAGGACAATAAGGATAAAGCTCGTCCAACTTTAGGAGTTTAGAATAGGTCTAGGGTCACTGCTTCTGATTGCCCTGAGTAAGCTATATTGGTTTCCCCTATCCTTCATCAGGCACCTTAAGATGATATGTCTAATACTGAGTTTTACAAGTCGATTTTTTTTCTTACCCAGTTGGTGGCCTCCCAAACTGAGCATGTTGCTTGCTCCATGATCTGAGGCCATTAGGGTTGGCTAATTCATGAGGTTGAGTCCTCTTGTTTCACTGGTTGTAAAGTTGAGAAAGATCCTCATAACTTTATTAATTAGATGAAAAAAATATTCCATGTGATGCATGCTACTAATGTAGAGGGTGTAGAGTTTTTGGCCTATCAATTAAAGGATGTAGCATACCAATGGTATGAAGAGTGGCACTAGTCAATGGGCGATGAAGTTGAGTCCACTTTGTGAAGTGATTTTTCTAGTTTTTTCCTTGACCGCTTCTTTCCTCAGGAGTTGAGAAAGAAAAAGGCCAAGAAATTCCTAAATCTGAAGCAAGGAGGGATGTCGATATAGGAGTATGCCTTTAAGTTTCATCAACTATAATGTTATGCTCCTGAATTTGTGTCTAGCATGATGGCCTAAATGCTGATGTTTGCTTTGAGGTTATCCCGTGAGTTGATCTTCGAGAGCAAGGCTACCTTGTTAAATAAATATATGGACATCTCTAGACTTTTAGGGTTTATGCAATAAGTAAAGGAAGAATAGAAGAAGAAAATAAAGATGGGTGAGAGGCAGAGTAAGAAATTTTGATATTCGATTCAGGGTGGAGGTCAGCAAAAAAATGGCAGAGATAGAGGGAAGTATTCTAAGAAGAAGTGGGGCAATTTTGGTTACTAATCTACGACTAGTGCTCCATATCCAAAGCCATCAAGTGATTACCATTCTCAGTGTGATAGTGAGTTTAGAGCACAAGGAGCCCAGTCATAGGCTAGTGGGGCTCAGTTCGCTCTGTCATATCCCCTTTGAAAATTTTGGGGCTAGGTGCACTATAGGTTTTACGAGGAATGGAGTAACAAGTTCTTCAAATATGGTCAAATTAGCCTTCAGCAGAGGGATTTTCCTTCTAAGATTTCTACTAGAGAGAATAAGATTCCTGTTGCTACTTTAGTTGTTCAAGAACCAGAAGGTACTGCTTCTTCGTCAGACTCCAACACTTGTTAGAAATCGTCTGTATGTTCTTGCCACTTGCCAGGATTCTAAAGCGTCCCTCGATGTTGTTAATTATACACTTAAAATCTTTTCTTATGATATGTAATGTTGACTTGATCTTGGGCTACACCTTCTTATGTGACCCCTTACGTGGCTATTTATTTTGGTTTTGATCCTGAGTGTATTCTGGATCCCTTTTATGTGTCAACCCTTATGGGTGAATCCATTGTGGCTAGAAGGGTCTATAGGGGTTGTGTTATGTCGTTTTATGGAAAAAAAGACCTTGTTGGATCTGATATTGTTAGATATTCTAGACTTTGAAGTGATTTTAGGGATAGATTGGTTGCATTCGTGCTATGCATCTCTTGATTGTAGGACCTGAAGTGTCAATTTCACTTTCCCAAATGAGCCGTTAATCGAATGGTAAGGTAGTTCCCTAGTACCTCAAGGAAATTTCTTTCCGTATCTTAGAGATTGGAAATTGGTTTCCAAAGGATGCCTCTATAACTTAGTGTGTCTTAAGGATTTGAGAGCCAAAGACACTTCCTTGCAGATTGTCCCTGTAGTCTATGAATTTCCCAAGATGTTCCCCGATGATCTTCCTGGGGTACATCCCGACAAGGAAATTGATTTTAGGATCGATCTTCTTTCAAACAATCATCCTATTTTCATCCCCTCCTTATAGAATGACTCCATCTGAGTTGATAAACTCAAGGAGCAGTTGAAAGATCTTCTTGACAAGGTTTTAATCCATCCTAGTTTATCTCCATGGGGTTCTCCTATTCTTTTTATGCATAAGAAAGATGGTTCCCTTCGGATGTGAATTGATTACTGCACTCTAAATAAAGTAACCATGAAGAATAAGCATCCACTTATTAGGATTGATGATATCTTTGATCATCTCCAAGGTGCTAATTTCGTTTCAAAGATTGATCTTCGATCTGGGCACCATTAGTTGAGGACTAGGGAGGCGGATATCCCTAAGACTGCCTTTCGAATGCGGAATGGTCATCTTAAGTTCTTTGTGATGTCTTTTGGCTTGACCAATGCCCCGACCGCATTGATGGATATTATGAATTAGGTTGTCCATCAGTTCCTGGACTTGTTTGTGATTATATTTATTGATGATATTTTGGTGTATTGTAAGAATAAAGTGGATCATTCCAATCACATCCGCATTATGTTGCATACCCTAAAGGATCAGTGTTTGTATGTGAAGTTCTGTAAGTGTGAGTTCTGCTTGAATTTTGTGACATTTATGGGTCATGTTGTTTCTAGTGAATGGATCACGGTGGATCCCCAAAAAGTTGCAGCTTCTAAGAAGTTGCTTAGACCCACAACTCCATCAGATATTCGGAGCTTCTTGGGTTTAGCCAGCTATCATAGAAGGCTTGTGGAGTGTTTCTCTTCTATTGTGGCCTTGTTGACTAAGTTGACTAAGAAGAAGGTGAAATTATTGTTGTATGATACTTGTGAGGGTAATTTCAAGAAGCTGAAGGATAAGTTGACTTCAGTTATGGTCTTGAATCTACCTTAGGTTACTGATGGTTTTGTCATCTATTTTGTTACTTCCCGGGTGGGATCGGTCAATGTGTTCATGCAACATGGAAAGGTAGTTGCTTATGGCTCTAGATAGTTGAAAGTTCATGAGAAGAATTATCCGACCCATAGTATTGAATTACTATCTATAGTGTTTGTATTTAAGATCTGGCGGCATTTTTTGTATGGGGTCCACATTGATATTTATTCTGACCATTAAAACCTGCAATACATGTTCACTCAGATACAATTGAATCTTAAGCAAAGAAGGTGTAACGCCCCGGGAGTACACTTTGGACGCCAGACGGTGCTTACGATCACAAGTGATCATAAGATAACCCATGAGCTGGTACCTGCTGTGAGAACTAAATAAAACTGATAAAAATGGCATGTGAAGAAATTAATTGAAAATGCCATAAGGTTTTAAGTTCTGAAAACAATATAACTGAATCCATAAAACTAAAAGACATGTGGAAACACTAAAATCCGACTGATAGGACTTACAAACTAACTGACTGTCTGAAAGCCTTTAAACTAACTGACTGTGGAGCTGATGGGACAAGCCTCCAACTAACTCTAATTGAAAAACTAAAAGGAAATACTAAAAGAAACATAATAGGTCCTCGAAACATGAGGACTCACCACTGTTGTTGCTGATAAGATGAACTGTCAAAGTGCGTTCAGGTAACTTTGCGTCTGAACCTATGATATTAAACATCATAGCGTAAGAAATAAGTATGAGGTCAGTACTTTGAATATACTGGTATATGAGATGAGGTTATGCTGAAATACATGGGTTCAACTGCATGAGATAGTAAGAAACCTGAATGACATGAGGTAACTGAATATGAGTACATGAGAAACCAAACTACCGAAATACAAGACCAAGCACATAATATATCTAAAATAATCTATAAAACTAAATTACCAAAATTTGATAACTGAATACTGACAAACTGTACGCTATGGTCAAATAAACTGAACTGAATTCTATACAGAAACTAGAACTATGGGAGGTATCATCTAATTGACATGCCCCAAATTTGAGCTGATAAGGGTCCAACCTATGACCCTAGTTGGAAGGGTGGTAGTACTTTTCCACGGGTAATAACATGTGTATATCAAATCTAAACTAGCAAGAAGACATCATGTCAACCCTAAACTAGCTGGAAGAATCATGGTATATGTGTCAACCCTAAACTAGCAGGAAGACATCTCAAACCTATGCTCGCTACGTAGATCTGTAACTTAGGGATTATTAATAAGGGTTAAACCCTACACTAACAGGAATGCTCCCATCCCTGGGTTCACTTAGTGTTGAATCCTACTCCAAACTAATCTGACACTAATTATGGGACTTAACTAAGTTTGACTGAAGAAGGAACTAACTCGGATTACTGAATTTATCTAAGTTTGCCTGACATAATAACTGACTGAACTGATAATGTTTATACATGTTGAAAACCATTCTAAAAATACAGATACTAAGTAAACAGCTAAATGTTGGGTATTCATAACACCCAGGACTCGATAGCAATAACAAAAGGATCATCCTAAAGCTTTGAAAACATAACAAGTAATCATTGTTCACAACCTAATCTTTTAGGCATTTAATCAAACATATATAGGTCATGAGAATAGTTAAATCATGTGATAGTAAAATAATTATAACAAAAAATCATAGGCTAAGGATTTATCATCTAAATATCGTCCTTCAAACGTGTCAAGGGCAAATTCCAACAATTGTTTTTTGTAAAAATGATATAAGAATCGAAATTCATGGAAGTTCATGGATATAATTCATAATAACATGTAAAGATAATAATTTTAAACTTTAAAATGGATTGTTGGACTCCATGGGTGAAAAGGACCCACGAATGAACATCACACAACCTTAATTGATGAATTTATGAATGTTCTTGGTGATTTCTTAAAGTTTGAGCTTAAATCTTGAAGAGGCTAGGGTTTTTTCTTTAGAGAGAATAGTTTCTTTTGTGAGTATTTGCTAATAAAAGGGCCAATTTTGCCTTTGGGGACCCATAATCCCATGTTATGGACCCCTTGGGTAAAGTGAAAATGTAACACCCCACATTTTACATGTACTAGTAATGTTCACATAAAATGACATACAACTTGATTTAATTACTACCAAAATTTTTTTTCAAGTGTTCAAGTGTTAGATTGGGGCACTATATGGAAGTCTATTTAGAGACTGTGGCCTTAAACGGAGAAAATCATATGCAGATATGCGGAGAAGAGGGCTGGAATTCTCTATTGGAGATTGGGTATTTTTAAAGGTATCACCAATGAAAGGGGTTATGAGATTTGGTAAGAAAGGGAAACTAAGCCCACGTTACATAGGGCCATATAAGATTACTAAAAGGGTCGGACAAGTTGCATATGAATTAGAGCTACCCCAGGAACTTTCAATGGTTCATCCAGTGTTTCATGTGTCAATGCTTCGAAAATGCATAGGTGACCCCTCTCGTATCACTCCTCTAGAAGATGTACAGGTCACAGAGGATCTTACTTATGAAGAGGTACCGGTTGCTATTCTAGATCGCCAAATTAAAAAGTTAAGGAACAAAGAAATGGCATCAGTAAAGGGACTCTGGAGAAACAACCAAGTAGAAGAAATAACGTGGGAACCGGAGGAAGTAATGACATCCAAATACCCTCATCTATTTGAAGACAAGGAGGGACCAAAAGATACAGAGGAGGAACATCAATAGGTATGTGTTTGAATACTAGTTATGTTATTAACAGTTGTGTGATCAGAAATTCAAACCTGCCTAGACTATACAGTTATGTTAACATTCGGGACGAATGTTCCTAAGGGGGGGAGGATGTAACACCCCACATTTTACATGTACTAGTAATGTTCACATAAAATGACATACGACTTGATTTAATTACTACCAAAATTTTTTTTCAAGTGTTCAAGTGTTAGATTGGGGCACTATATGGAAGTCTATTTAGAGACTGTGGCCTTAAACGGAGAAAATCATTGACGTGCTTATGGAACTTAGGAAGCTAGCAGGTGAGTCACCTGTGTGGTTGGCTTAAAAAAATATATATATACATGAGGGAGAATAATTCATTCATAAGTGAACTCACTTGAAGTCTAGACGTTAGTAAAAAGAAAGGGGAACGAAGACAAGGCTTAACGCCGAAACTTTCCAAGTCTTGTGACAAACGAAGCCCAAGTTAGGGAGGATATTAAAGCCAATGGTTTAGCATTATATTGGGCCAAGATGTTCAGCCCAAGATTTTTATATAATATGACCAAATACATTCATTCACTACTAACAATATTGGGCCCAAACAAAGTGCAAGAAAGATTAAGGAAAATGGGCCACTAAAGCCCATTGATTTAGAGATCCAAAAGGCCCAAGTGAAAGGGGAAAATTAGTCATTGAACAACTTGAGTTAATCAGCTGCAAATATCAGGAGAAAGTCGGTCTAAGGTATCCTTAAAAAGGGACCAAAACCGAGCTCCTTAGGTTAACTAATAAAAGACCAAAAATTTCAGCTTTTCTCTCTAAGTTTCTCTTGGCATTTCTTCACCTTGGAAGGCAACCAAAGGCTACTTTTTGAGTTCTTGAATTATACATACACCTTGGGAGTTAAGGTATGTAAAAATAACCATATACTTGATATGAATTTTCCATGGAAAACAAGATAAGTTGGCTGGTGCACTGTGCAGGAATTTCTGGACAGCTTGTGTCCTGAAAGTTGTTGTTTGGTTTTCTTGGCTTTGGAACGATTCTTACCCTGATTTTTGACTTTAATATGATATAAAGTTGAGGTTATTAATATGTTATAGTGTGTATATGGTTGCCAAGGTTGCTGGACTGTTTTGCTAGTTCTTTGGAAACAAGTATCCTTATATGATCTTATGTGCTTCCAAAATGGTATTGGACTGTTTTGATGAGGGGGCTGATGTTTCACGTTTCCCCCTGTGTTTTGAGATATTTTGTGACTATGTTAAGGTTTATTTGATGTATATATATGTTAGGAGCATCTGGTTCAAAGTTGGGACAAGTATGAATTGTTAACGACGAAATGTAGGGAGACGACGAGATGTTGTGCTTCTTAGTTGAGCGTTTTGTAAAATGGTTCTGTGTTGTAGTTATGGACTGTTGCCAGCATGTTATAGAGCTAATATAGGCTGTATACATCATGTATATGATAATGTGTACTGGTTGAAGACAGTTAGAATTGAGAAAGTCGGAATAACACCATTGAGTCGATGGTTATACGTTTGTTGCCAAAGTGTTGTGTCTTGTGAGATTGGGCTGTCCAGATGCATTGATTAGCTGCTAATACTAGCTTTAAAACATGATATTGTAGATAAATAGTTGGAAGAAAATAAGTCATCTCGAGGTAAAAAAACAAGTTGATATGTCGAGGTATGTAAGGCTATTCGATCTCTTATTATTTGGCATGGAATCCAAAGTCTTTATTGGCACGTAGAGATCTTTACAAACTTCGATATAACCACTCCACTCTTTCACATGTATTTGTGTGTCCAGATTCGAGCATTGTCACTGCTGCATACATACATTGGATACCATGACATATGAGTCTTCTTTTTAGCTAAATAAAGTTCATGCGTTGTTTATGTCCTACATGTTTCACTAATTGTATAACCCACTCTTTTCATTGTGATATGATGTTACATGGTCACATACTTGTCATTTGTCATGCTCATAGTCTTATAGCTCAAATGTTACGCTCACCAAAGATTCATCTCAAAAGTAATAAGAAGATATATGTATACAGTTACTTCTGTTGGGTGGTATCCCAGGGGTGAAAGAATCACCTAGCATGGGTCAATCCCAGTATTACAGGGGGTATCCCAGGGGTGAAAGGAAAGCCTAGCATGGGTCGATCCTGATATAGATTTACCACTGATCAACTGGTCATCTGTATTACATGATGTGCACAGATTATACAAGTGATAAGAGTAAAGTAACATAATTGTTATAAGATGCATGGCTCCACAATATTCATAAAGGTAGTCTTTTACCCTACAGCAGTGTATGGTTTCATTTGAGCTTTTATCTCATATATAGTACATGTTGCCTTACATATTCAGTACATTATTTCGTAATGACGTCCCTGTTGGGGGACCTGCATTCCATGCTGCAGGTGCAGAAGCTAATAAACCTCCCCAGTAAGAGTACAGGATATCAACTGCAGTCACTGAGCTCCAGGTTGCTTCGGGGCTTTGAGTCTTATCATATCTTTTTGCATTGTATAGTATCTTATCATGAGGCGGGGCCTGTCCCGACCCTTATAAGATAATGTTTCTTGTCTAGAGGCTTTGTAGACTATGTAAAGTATAGTATGGTCATGTATCGTATCGTAGACATTGTGGCTCCAACGGCCTAGTCATACAACATCTTTTGGCTTGCTAGTCCCATTTATCTTTTGAGGGCATGTTTAGTATAAAAGTAACTTATAATGTTCATAGGTAATGTATTGCTACAGGTTGGTTCTCCCGAGCCTTACCGGCAATGGGTGCCAGTCCGCCTTAATAGGATTTGGGGCGTGACAGAAGTGGTATCAGAGAGGGTTGTCCTAGGGAGTCTACAAAGCCGTGTCTATGTAGAATCATGTTTATCGATGTGTTGTGCACCACATTTATAAACAAGAGGCTACGTGGCATTTAGGAGTTATCACTTCTTTTCATTCTTTAGATCGTGCCATAGAGCCAAATATTATAAGTGTACCATGTCTAACCCCTGAATTATTTTGTACAGTAAATATGCCAGAGACAAGGAAGAGTAAAGGTAAAGGAAAGGAAGTAGAAGTGGTAGTTGGTATACCCAATCGGGCGAGACGACAAAGTGAGGCTCTAGATGAGTCTCTATCACAGACATCTCCAACCCCTCCATCTGTTGATTTACCAGGAAGTAGTGAAAATCCTCGAGAACCACCTGTTGATGCTTCTGTGCAGGATTTGAGAAATGCAGTTCAACTGTTGACTTGTATAGTTGCTGGCCAAGGTCAAAGACTAGAAGGCCCAGTTGCAGGTGCAGTTGGTGCAGGTAGGGCAGCCAGTACGAGTATACGTGATTTCCTCAACTTAGACCCTCCATCATTCACTGGGTCAGATCCAAATGAAGATCCACAGGATTTTATTAATCAGATCCAACGCACCTTAGATGTTATGCATGAAAGTGGTTCGGAAGCTGCTGAGTTGGCAATATATAGATTGAAGGGTGTGGCTATACTGTGGTACGAAGCCTGGAAGCATTCCAAAGGCATAGATACACCTCCAACTACTTGGGAGGAGTTCAAAATGGCCTTTCTTGATCATTACTTGCCATTAGAGATCCGAGAGGCCCGTGCAGATCAGTTCCTGAACCTCCATCAGGGGAATATGAGCGTGAGGGAATATAGTCTTAAATTTAATTCTCTGGCCAGGTACGCTCCTAATGTTGTTGCTATTATGGCAGATAGAGTCCATCGGTATGTGGATAGGTTGGATTCATATTTGGTTAGAGATTGTACCATTGCTTCTTTGAATAAAGACATGGATATAGCAAGGATGCAAGCTTTTGCACAGAAACTGGAGGATCAGAGACAAAGAAGGAGGGCACAAGAAATAGAAAGGGGGCAATCCAAGAGGGCCAGATCTACAGGACAGTTTACACCACCCCAGGGTGAGTTTAGACCACGATTTTCTAATAGGCCACCCAGGCCATCATCCTCTTACTCTACAGCTAGTGCTCCACCACCACTTCAAGGGTCTAGAAATGATCAATTTGGGCAGAGAAGTGAGGGCCAAGGTACACGGACAACAGGATATTCGGGAAGCCAGCAAATGCCTCCTAGGCAGCCTTGCAGACAATGTGGGAGATATCATATAGGTGTGTGTCGCAGGGGAACGTATGTTTGTTATTGGTGTGGTATGCTAGGGCATGTAATAAAAGATTTCCCAAGAAGACGCAGGGATGATATGGCACAACCTACTAGATCAGTTGTTGTATCATCATCATCAGTGCCTCCATCAGGTAGAGGTGAGCAATTTCCTATAGGTCGCGGCAGAGGTATTAGAGGGGCAGCTAGTTCCAGCGTGGCCCAAAATCGCACATATGCTCTAGGGACTCGACAGAACCTGGAATCTTCACCCGGTGTGGTTATAGGTACATTGTCCATCTTCTCACATAAAGTGTATGCATTAATTGACCATGGTTCTACATTGTCATATATTACTCCATTAGTTGCTGGGAAGCTTGGTAGAACACCTAAATTATTGAATAAACCACTTGCGGTGTCTACACCAACTGGGGAGTCAATTATAGCTAGAAGAGTCTATTGTGACTGCATAGTGACTGTCTGCGACCGAGATACATTAGCTGATCTTATCGAGTTAGAAATGGTAGAATTTGATGTTATAATGGGTATGGATTGGTTGGCTTCTTGCTATGCCACCGTTGACTGCCGAACCAAGAGGATGTACTTTCACTTTCCAAATGAAGCAGTCCTTGAATGGGAAGGCAATATTGGGGCACCAAAAGAGAGGTTTATCTCTTATTTTAAAGCCAGAAAAATGATATCAAAGGGATATATATGTCATCTCGTTAGAGTGAGAGACATGGAGGCAGAATCACCAACTATCCAGTCTGTTCCAATAGTGAATGAATTTATTGATGTCTTTCTTGAGGAACTCCCTGGTTTGCCTCCAGAACGAGAAATAGATTTTGGTATTGACTTATTACCAGGCACCGAGCCTATCTCTATTCCTCCATATAGAATGGCCCCAGCAGAATTACGTGAATTAAAGGAGCAACTGAAAGACTTGTTAGAAAAGGGTTTTATAAGGCCTAGTGTGTCCCCTTGGGGTGCACCAGTTTTATTTGTGCGTAAAAAGGATGGCACATTGAGGATGTGTATTGACTACCGACAACTGAATAGGGTGACAATTAAGAATAAATATCCCCTCCCCAGAATTGATGACTTGTTTGATCAGTTACAGGGTGCCAAATACTTTTCAAAGATCGATTTGAGACCAGGTTATCATCAGGTGAGAGTGAAGGAAAAAGATATACCTAAGACAACTTTCCAAACCATATATGGTCACTTTGAATTTCTTGTTATGTCATTTGGGCTAACGAATGCACCAACAGTTTTTATGGATTTGATGAATAGGGTATTCAAGCCTTTCCTGGATGTGTTCGTGATAGTATTTATAGATGATATTCTGGTGTATTCAAGGTCAGAAAAGGACCATGCAAATCATTTACGACTAGTACTACAAGTTCTCCGTGATCGCCGGTTGTATGCTAAGTTTTCCAAATGTGAATTTTGGTTAAAATTAGTGACATTTTTGGGCCATATTGTATCGGATGAAGGAATAAGGGTGGATTCACAAAATATAGAGGCTGTGAAAGATTGGCCAAGGCCAACGACACCTACAGAAGTTCGAAGCTTCCTTGGATTGGTAGGTTATTATAGAAGGTTTGTTGAAGGTTTTTCTTCTATGTCTGCACCTCTTACTAAGCTAACTCACAAGGAAACCAAATTCCAATGGAATGATGCATGTGAAAGGAGCTTTCAAGAGTTGAAAAGCAGGCTAACCTCAGCACCTGTGCTAGTGCTTCCAGAAGGATCAGAGGGATATGCAGTGTATTGTGATGCTTCCGGAGTTGGTTTGGGGTGTTTACTAATACAACATGGTAAGGTGATTGCTTATGCCTCGAGACAATTGAGACCACACGAGAAAAACTACCCAACACATGATCTTGAGCTAGCAGCGGTTGTATTTGCTTTAAAGATATGGCGCCACTATTTGTATGGGGTGCACGTGGACATATATACAGATCATAAGAGTTTACAGTATATTTTCAAGCAGAAAGATCTAAATTTGAGGCAGTGGAGGTGGCTAGAGTTAATAAAGGATTATGATATTGATATATTATACCATCCAGGGAAAGCAAATGTGGTGGTTGATGCTCTAAGTCGTAAGACACTCATGGGTACCAGTGATCAGAAAGGGGTAAAGCAAGGCATGGCTAAGGATCTGCGTCAACTAGCCAATCTGGGTGTTCGTATACTCGAAACTCCAAGAAAGGATATTATTGTACATAATGCTACCGATTCTTCATTGATAAGGGAAGTGAAAGAAAAACAGTATTATGATCCTATTCTACAATGCCTTAAGGAGAAAGTAAGTCAAGGTATAATGAAGGAGTTTAGGCTTACACAAGATGGAGTACTTTATTGCCAAAATAGATTGTGTGTGCTGATGTTAACAGACTCAGAAGGAGAATAATGGAAGAAGCCCATCATTCAAGATATTCCATCCACCCAGGATCTACTAAGATGTATCATGACCTAAAGGGAGTGTTTTGGTGGGGAGGCATAAAAAAGGACCTTGCAGAATTTGTGGCTCAATGTCCTACTTGTCAACAAGTCAAAGTAGAGCACCAAAAGCCAGGTGGTTGCATGCAATGTATAGAGATTCCAACTTGGAAGTGGGATATGACTAATATGGATTTTGTAACTGGTTTGCCTCGTTCAGTTAATAAGTTTGACTCCATATGGGTGATAGTTGATAGACTCACGAAGTCAGCGCACTTCCTGCCAGTTAGAAGTGATTATACAGCTGAAGAATATGCCAAATTATACCTCAAAGAGATAGTTAGGCTACATGGGGTCCCACTCTCTATTATATCTGATCGAGGAGCTCAATTCACGGCAAAATTTTGGAAGTCCTTTCAAAGAAGTTTAGGGACGCAAGTGAATTTGAGTACAGCCTTCCATCCCCAAACAGACGGCCAAGCAGAGCGTACTATTCAAACACTTGAGGATATGTTGCGAACCTGTGCATTAGATTTTAAAGGTAGCTGGGTAGAACACTTGCCCCTTATTGAATTTGCCTATAATAACAGCTACCATTCGAGCATCAAGATGGCGCCTTACGAAGCTTGGTATGGGAGGAAATGTAGGTCACCAATTGGTTGGTTCGAAGTGGGTGAAACCACCTTGCTCGGGCCAGATTTAGTCCAACAAGCCATGGAAAAAGTTAAGGTGATACAACAACGGCTAAAAACAGCCCAAAGTCGTCATAAATCATATGCAGATATGCGGAGAAGAGGGCTGGAATTCTCTATTGGAGATTGGGTATTTTTAAAGGTATCACCAATGAAAGGGGTTATGAGATTTGGTAAGAAAGGGAAACTAAGCCCACGTTACATAGGGCCATATAAGATTACTAAAAGGGTCGGACAAGTTGCATATGAATTAGAGCTACCCCAGGAACTTTCAATGGTTCATCCAGTGTTTCATGTGTCAATGCTTCGAAAATGCATAGGTGACCCCTCTCGTATCACTCCTCTAGAAGATGTACAGGTCACAGAGGATCTTACTTATGAAGAGGTACCGGTTGCTATTCTAGATCGCCAAATTAAAAAGTTAAGGAACAAAGAAATGGCATTAGTAAAGGGACTCTGGAGAAACAACCAAGTAGAAGAAATAACGTGGGAACCGGAGGAAGTAATGACATCCAAATACCCTCATCTATTTGAAGACAAGGAGGGACCAAAAGATACAGAGGAGGAACATTAATAGGTATGTGTTTGAATACTAGTTATGTTATTAACAGTTGTGTGATCAGAAATTCAAACCTGCCTAGACTATACAGTTATGTTAACATTCGGGACGAATGTTCCTAAGGGGGGGAGGATGTAACACCCCACATTTTACATGTACTAGTAATGTTCACATAAAATGACATACGACTTGATTTAATTACTACCAATTTTTTTTTTCAAGTGTTCAAGTGTTAGATTGGGGCACTATATGGAAGTCTATTTAGAGACTGTGGCCTTAAACGGAGAAAATCATTGACGTGCTTATGGAACTTAGGAAGCTAGCAGGTGAGTCACCTGTGTGGTTGGCTTAAAAAAATATATATATACATGAGGGAGAATAATTCATTCATAAGTGAACTCACTTGAAGTCTAGACGTTAGTAAAAAGAAAGGGGAACGAAGACAAGGCTTAACGCCGAAACTTTCCAAGTCTTGTGACAAACGAAGCCCAAGTTAGGGAGGATATTAAAGCCAATGGTTTAGCATTATATTGGGCCAAGATGTTCAGCCCAAGATTTTTATATAATATGACCAACTACATTCATTCACTACTAACAATATTGGGCCCAAACAAAGTGCAAGAAAGATTAAGGAAAATGGGCCACTAAAGCCCATTGATTTAGAGATCCAAAAGGCCCAAGTGAAAGGGGAAAATTAGTCATTGACCAACTTGAATTAATCAGCTGCAAATATCAGGAGAAAGTCGGTCTAAGGTATCCTTAAAAAGGGACCAAAACCGAGCTCCTTAGGTTAACTAATAAAAGACCAAAAATTTCAGCTTTTCTCTCTAAGTTTCTCTTGGCATTTCTTCACCTTGGAAGGCAACCAAAGGCTACTTTTTGAGTTCTTGAATTATACATACACCTTGGGAGTTAAGGTATGTAAAAATAACCATATACTTGATATGAATTTTCCATGGAAAACAAGATAAGTTGGCTGGTGCACTGTGCAGGAATTTCTGGACAGCTTGTGTCCTGAAAGTTGTTGTTTGGTTTTCTTGGCTTTGGAACGATTCTTACCCTGATTTTTGACTTTAATATGATATAAAGTTGAGGTTATTAATATTTTATAGTGTGTATATGGTTGCCAAGGTTGCTGGACTGTTTTGCTAGTTCTTTGGAAACAAGTATCCTTATATGATCTTATGTGCTTCCAAAATGGTATTGGACTGTTTTGATGAGGGGGCTGATGTTTCACGTTTCCCCCTGTGTTTTGAGCTATTTTGTGACTATGTTAAGGTTTATTTGATGTATATATATGTTAGGAGCATCTGGTTCAAAGTTGGGACAAGTATGAATTGTTAACGACGAAATGTAGGGAGACGACGAGATGTTGTGCTTCTTAGTTGAGCGTTTTGTAAAATGGTTCTGTGTTGTAGTTATGGACTGTTGCCAGCATGTTATAGAGCTAATATAGGCTGTATACATCATGTATATGATAATGTGTACTGGTTGAAGACAGTTAGAATTGAGAAAGTCGGAATAACACCATTGAGTCGATGGTTATACGTTTGTTGCCAAAGTGTTGTGTCTTGTGAGATTGGGCTGTCCAGATGCATTGATTAGCTGCTAATACTAGCTTTAAAACATGATATTGTAGATAAATAGTTGGAAGAAAATAAGTCATCTCGAGGTAAAAAAACAAGTTGATATGTCGAGGTATGTAAGGCTATTCGATCTCTTATTATTTGGCATGGAATCCAAAGTCTTTATTGGCACGTAGAGATCTTTACAAACTTCGATATAACCACTCCACTCTTTCACATGTATTTGTGTGTCCAGATTCGAGCATTGTCACTGCTGCATACATACATTGGATACCCTGACATATGAGTCTTCTTTTTAGCTAAATAAAGTTCATGCGTTGTTCATGTCCTACATGTTTCACTAATTGTATAACCCACTCTTTTCATTGTGATATGATGTTACATGGTCACATACTTGTCATTTGTTATGCTCATAGTCTTATAGCTCAAATGTTACGCTCACCAAAGATTCATCTCAAAAGTAATAAGAAGATATATGTATACAGTTACTTCTGTTGGGTGGTATCCCAGGGGTGAAAGAATCACCTAGCATGGGTCAATCCCAGTATTATAGGGGGTATCCCAGGGGTGAAAGGAAAGCCTAGCATGGGTCGATCCTGATATAGATTTACCACTGATCAACTGGTCATCTGTATTACATGATGTGCACAGATTATACAAGTGATAAGAGTAAAGTAACATAATTGTTATAAGATGCATGGCTCCACAATATTCATAAAGGTGGTCTTTTACCCTACAGCAGTGTATGGTTTCATTTGAGATTTTATCTCATATATAGTACATGTTGCCTTACATATTCAGTACATTATTTCGTACTGATGTCCCTGTTGGGGGACCTGCATTCCATGCTGCAGGTGCAGAAGCTAATAAACCTCCCCAGTAAGAGTACAGGATATCAACTACAGTCACTGAGCTCCAGGTTGCTTCGGGGCTTTGAGTCTTATCATATCTTTTTGCATTGTATAGTATCTTATCATGAGGCGGGGCCTGTCCCGACCCTTATAAGATAATGTTTCTTGTCTAGAGGCTTTGTAGACTATGTAAAGTATAGTATGGTCATGTATCGTATCGTAGACATTGTGGCTCCAACGGCCTAGTCATACAACATCTTTTGGCTTGCTAGTCCCATTTATCTTTTGAGGGCATGTTTAGTATAAAAGTAACTTATAATGTTCATAGGTAATGTATTGCTACAGGTTGGTTCTCCCGAGCCTTACCGGCAACGGGTGCCAGTCCGCCTTACTAGGATTTGGGGCGTGACAGAAAATTACCCATTTTCCCTTAAAAATGAGGAAACAAAAGCTATAAGTAGGGGCAGGTGATTAAGCATGTGTCGTGGGCAAATCGTGTGCCCTCACTACCTCTCTCACAAAAATGGCAATAACTTTTTTATCGGGTATCGTATTAAGGCAAAATTGGTATCGTTGGAAAGATGAATCTATTATCTATAATTTGGTTCATCTTGACCTACGAAATTCTACATATATAAGAAATTATACATGTTCAAATTAAACTCTTGTACAATCGAATACCAAACTTTGGACGAATCAAAGACTCTTAGCACAACTTTGTTTAAAGTAATTATTATGAATATTTTTCACCTCGAGATAACTTCACACTCAAAGATAAAGATCATGAAACATGTATTCAAATGAAATTCATGGTATTTGAGTTAATAGATGTAAGAACGACACTTCAATGTCTAACCTAAAAACATGGGGTGTTATATTATCTCTCACCTGGAATCATTCATCCTTGAATGAGACAGGTTAGAATGAGAGTACTAAGTCAACTGAGATCATATTCTGATCATGCATAATTTGGAATGTGACTGCAACTTGACAGCATAATTGATTCTGAGCCAAATACATGAACTAAACTATTTTCATGAATACATGCAATGACATGAGAATGGTTATAAGGCCGAGGTAGAAATAAGGGAGTCAACTTATGAGTAACCATTAACTCAGGATGGATCTATTTTTTTAAAGAAAAGATGAGAGGTTTAGGACATAAAAACTCGGGGTATTATGATATCTCCCATAGGGATAGTCATTCCTCGAACGATATTGACTTGTCTAAAATGCTAAGAAAAGACTTAGATTATGGACAAGACACTTTTGAACTGAACCATGACTGAATACCTAATTTTGAAAATGATGCATGATGCATAAACTGAGCTGAACCCAAAATTTAATATATGTAAACAAATTATCTCTTGGAATGGCCATACTCTTGAAACTGCAGATAGTAAGACTAGGTCAAAAGATGGAAAACAATAGGAACTTGTCTGTCTGACTGCTAAACAGAATTGCTGGGTATATGAACTAACTTATACTTAAATCTTATACTCAACTAGAGCATTTCTTCTATGCCCTTTCTAAGAAGTTCTAATAATATTATAGAGCATAGAATCTTGGGCATGATTTGACGAAGACATTTGATAAAGAATCCCACTATGGATATAGTCCTATAACATGGAACATAACCCTACGAAAACCAAGCTAGTATTGAATTCTTGAGCCTTAGATAATGCAACTGCTACTTTCAAGCTTAGACATACCCTTGGATACCCTCTTAACTATACCTTCCACCTTAATTCTGCACTTCACCTGAGGCTACTAAAGATATTCACATGAGATTGGTAATGGTGCCTACTGAAGTTTAAGATGAACTGAATTCTCTCACTATGTTCAAGCCTACTCGAATCTACAAAATATACATATAACAATGTAAAACTAGCCAGAATCATGAATTTAATACTCTTTGCATTTTCACAACTTCTTACCTCATGAATAATAATTACCACTTCAACATCTATATTCAAAATCTTACTAGATATTCTCTAACATGCAATACATTCATCCACATATATACAGACGTAACATTCAAGCCTATATTTATAACAACATATGACCTTATAAACAAATACCCAAAAAAGCAATTTCTCATATCCTCCAAACCTCGATCATTAATACCTTTAATGAACTACCCTAAGAAAATATATACAAAATTTAAACTAACCATGATGTGACTGAAGGCTAGAATTTAAGGAGGCCACGATGGAGCACGCACTATGGGCTCTGCCGCAGGTACCCCTACCTATGGATTGGGGTGTGCGACATGAGCTTATCCTAGTTGTGCTACTTTTTGGAACTTCAAACACACCCTTATGATTCCTACCACATTCTTCGCAAAGCGGATTAGTGATAACGCTCAAACTACAGCTCTCGTAAGAGTGTAAGCGGTCGTTGTCAAATATAGAACCCAACTGGGTTGGGTGTCGAATCCCACAGGGAATACTCAGTCACTAAATATGCAACGATTAGTAGACTGTTGATCGAAAATTTTACAAAAAAAAGGGGGGATTTAATTGTAGTGTGAATTAAGAGTACCAAAGTAACAAAGAAAAATGGAATATTTAGTAAGTTTTAATCAATGAGAATTTTAAGTTAGGGTTATGTCCACCTTATGAGTTTTACGTATCTATTGTCTATGAGTTATGCGGAATTCAGACATGCATGCGCTTATAGAGTTTCGTATTCTATGGTAAATCCTAGTGTCTTTCGACCATCAAGGATTATTTCACTTTAACTCTCTTGAGCTTAAAGCGTATAACTAATGGTACGAATTCTCCAAGAGGTTATTCTAGTTACGGCACTAACTTTTAAACAGGGGTTGGTAGCCCTATTTCCTTGTCACTCTCTCTTTTCTAGACATGTAACTTTTCTTTCGAACAAGTTAATGATATACTAGAGTATTCTATATGTTTGCAACCACAAGAATTCAATTAAGATGAAGAGAGTAATGATATAAGCAACATACGTATCAAGAATTCACAAACTCATAGCAATAGATAGTATCTCATAAGGCTTGCATAACCCTAACAGAGAAGTTTAGCTACTCATGAGTGCAACAGAGATCACAATAAACATCATCATCATATCAAAACTAGAATGATCTCACGTTGGAGAGGAGTGTGGCGTCACAAGAAGGTTGACGTTTTTCCTCTTGGTGCTTCCCACGAGTTAGCATCTTTCTCTATTAAAAATTGTAACGTGAATTAGGAGCGGAAGTTGAATGAAAAAGACTTGAATTAATGAATGAGTGAATGCTGAAAGATTCAGCAAAATAGGGTTTTTATAACATCCTTGTCCTAGTCCTACTGAAATAGGGTTTTTATCTTTATCCTAGTCCTACTGGGTTACTGCATTCTTGTCGTAATCCTACTAAGTTATTGCTGATTCCCCAAGCCTTTAGAAATGTTGTTTTTGCCCGGGACAAGTTCTCCATGCATTACTTTCAGTCCACCAGTTTCCAGAAGCTGTCGTCCCTCTTACGTTGAAGTTTCCTTTGGTGTCTAACAGTCCACAAAATGTTGAAATCTTAATCATTTATACCTGAAAACTTGCTAATCATGTTGGTTAGCTCACTTACAGTAAAAGGGACTAAAAGTGCAGGAATTATATATTTTGTCCTCAAAACTTAGCTAAAATATGGGTAAATTAAGGTGCTTTAGGCGTGTAAATACACCTAACATCAACACCCCACACTTAAAGCTTTGTTCGTCCTCGAACAAAATATCATGTCCATATAAACATCTACTTAGGGTTTCATAGTAACAGCACAAAATATTCATCAAGACAGGCACGACAATTATTAACAAAGAGTAGTTTTCTGATCACTACTAGAAACAATTCAACCTCCAACCTAGACTCGTGATGATGGTTAATTCATATCCAAAATTTAAGGCACAAAGAATCATACACAACTACCCAAAACTCATCAACCATGTGTGTCTCACAATATATCACCCATAATCACTCACAAATATTTCATTTTTCGAAACATGGGTATAAGATATTCCTTGCTCTCACTCTCACAAAGAATTCATATGTTACAACTGATGACCATAGGATTGCCCTTAGTGTAATGCTCTACTAATATTAGAATGCTAAGTTTAGGATCAAATAGGTGTTTTACAGGTTGTAATGTAGGCTAAAGGACAGGTAGGACTATTTTGGCCAGAAATAGTGACCATGTTCCCTAAGCGCTTTAATCCACTACATTGTGTCATTAACGCTCTTTTTTTAAACAATCCTGCTACCTTTCTTTCATGTAACACCCCTTTTCACCTTATTTTGTTACATAAATGCAGTTATCTTTTTAGTTTTCTATTTTTTTTTTTATAACACACCACTATGATAGCCATTCTTTTTCACAACTATTTCAAGTACCAATACACTCTGCTGCATCACTCTCACCCAATTTCCTCTTATTTTGTCACATGACTTTACAATTTAAAGCGCTTAGGAATTTGGATCAAATTATTGTCTTGAAAAAAAATAGATCAGGCTACATATGAGGATGTCAAAGAAGATGGCTTAAAGGCTCAAAGGTGTTTAACTAGGATAAATGTTCACGGGTAGGTAAAACGAAGGTAAACAAGTACAGGTTGTCAAAGAAATGCCTAAATCATCTCCTAAACTTACACTCTTTATTTCGCTTTACACACACACCAGGCAAGTTCTAGCATCAGCCACAAACACAGAATATACTATTGCCTCACACACACAAGGAACATGGTCGACTTTATTGGGAGCAGTATAGACTCTTGACCCAACAGATGAATGAATTAAACCACATAACTATCACACAGTGAGTCACACTTGGAGCCTAAACGTCTCAACAGTAATGATTTTAGCACAAACTCTTGTCATAATACCATGCCGCCTATCAGAACAATTTCATGCACTTTATGCAAAATCTAAAAAAACCTTAAAGAGAAAAAAATTTCGAAAAAATTTAACTTCGAAAAAAATTTAACTACTACTAAAAATCAAACAAATGAACATGAATAAATGCAGGTAAGCAAAGAAATACAGCATACAAATACCAGCACCCCACACTTAGACGGGACACACTGCCCTCAGTGGAAAATAAATAAGAAGAACCTGATTAGTCAGACTCATCCTCTATGTCTGGGGTCATGCCCCCTGCATCGGAATCATCATCAGAGTTGTCATCCTCAGAGTTTCCTAAAATTGTACCCCACTTGATGCCAAAAGTTCATCGAGGTGTTTGTAGCGATGAGGATTCAGCTTGCTCTTTTCTTCGTCTTTTCTTACCTTTCTGTGAGGTGGGCGCTTTTTGTTTTCCTTGTCGTCCTTTTGAGGCCATTCTACCTGAGATCCTAATAGAGTCATGTTAGCTTTATCTCAAAAGATTCAATCGACAAACAGACAATAGTGGCGCTACCCGACACTTAATTTGTTTACACAAACTAATTAAGTGAATGATGTCGACTACTCAGACTTCATCGACATACATATAGGCGATATGTTCCAACAATATGTTCAGCACAGTCATACTTGCATGTTGTCTTTAACTATTCTTCTAAACTCTATGTTATGTAATCTTGACCATACTTTATGGTTTGGATTAATACACTTTTGGAACAAGACGACCACGTAGAGATTGAATCAAGTTTATGGTATAGAAATAGCAACATATCATGCTTGTATTCAATCATGCTCTTCATCTCGATGGACAGGTTATTCAAACATGCAAGCTTTCAAGTTACAAGATTATGCCATTATCTTAACCATGTCGAAAAAGTATGACAGTGTATCAAAATTAAATACAGGTTGGAACCAAGTCTAGAACACCCATACGTATTCTTTCACTCACTTAGTTGTATCACAACAAATCAAGCACATTCAAATCGCCAACACCACCTCATGATCTTACAAATCATTATAAGCATAGTAGTGTAGCACTTACGGTATATAAAAGAAGAACTTACTTGGTGATGGACTTGGAAGATGGTCTTGCAAGGTTAGATGAGTAAAAAGAAAGGTTTGAGAGATTTTGGAAGGGTAGGCGGCGCTTAGATTGAGTAAACAATGTGATTTTGTCTGAAGGATGAAGTTCTATTTATAGCCCAAGGCTTGGGTCGGGTTTTACCCAATAAAAATCGGGTTAGGAGTCCAAAAAGTGAGCATAGGCGGCGCCTAATGCTTTGCCTATGCTTGGCATAGGCAGCGCCTTTTGCAAAGCCTAGTTGGACATAGGCTATGGCATAGGCGGCACCTATGCTATGGCATTCTAGATTAAGAGACAAAAGGCTTTGGCATAGGCGGCGCCTCTGCTAAGGCATTGTTGGACCAAAGGCTTTGGCATAGGCGGCGCCTATGCTATGGCATTCTAGATTCAGAGACCAAAGGCCATAGCATAGGCCTTGCCTTTTCCATTGCCTAGATTTACATAGGCCTTGCCTTGTCTATTGCCTAGAGTTGTATAGGCAATGCCTAACCGAAAGCCTTTGCTTCTTCACTCCTAACTTACCACCTTTAATATAGCACACTTCCAAATCAAAATTTGAGACCAATCTCCTCCTTTGTACGTCTTGCACCTACACTTACTCAAAAACAACAAAAATTATTAGAACGATGGGTTGCCTCCCACCAAGCGCCTTAGTTTTGGTCGTGGCTCGACTACAAAAGCAAACTCCTCGTAAAACAAAATAATTAAAAACCATGGGTTGCCTCCCATGTAGTGCTTGATTTATTGTCACGGCACGACATAGTTATCTCAATTACTTAGACTTCATCGAGATATATGGTGCATCATTTTCTTAATGGATTCAGACGACGCTGATACTTACTTGTAGGCATACAATCTTCTTCGAGATGACTCTTGTTCATACATATCCCAGGCGGGATACCAATTATATCATCAATAGTCCAACCCATGGCTCTCTTGTACCTCTTTAGAGTAGAGATGAGAGCCTCTACGTGCTGTTCACCTAAATCAGCCACAACACTCACTGGAAGTGTATTTTCAGTTCCCAAGAACGCATACCTTGGGTGACTGGGGAGCTCTTCTGATTCTAGCACTGGTGGCTCTTCAACGGAAATCTTCACTGTTGGTGAAGGTCGATACTTAAGATCAAGGTCCAGATTCTTAGAAGCATGAGAATAGGATCCTATTCCTGTTAGAGCACAAATAGTTTCTTCATGATCCTCAACATCTTCACTCTCGAAATTCAAAAGCACAGCAGACAATGGCTCATCAGTAAGCTGATTCTCTACAGATAATTCTTTTTCATCCTCATGATATGCATCATCTACAGAGAACACATTCATATCGCTGGGCTGCTTTATTGCTTTACATACATCAAAATGGACCACTTCGTCATTCAACTGAAATAAAAGCTTATTGGCTCTCAAATTAATAAGCACACTTCCGGTTGCTAGAATAGGGCATCCCAAGATTATGGGAACTTCAGAATCCTCCTCGTAATCCAAAATAACAAAGTCTGTAGGAAATATGAAGGTAGAAAACTTCACCAACACATCATTCAAGATACCCACAGGTCATTTTACCGACCTATTTGCTATCACGAGCTGCATATTGGTTGGTGTAGGGTCACCCAACCCCAACTTTCTGTAAATGGATAGCGGCATCAAATTGATGCTAGCTCCTAAATCGCACAATGCCTTAGCAAAATCTAATGATCCAATCGTGCAAGGAATAGTGAAAGCACCCGGATCTGCCTTCTTTCGTACTAAAGGCCTCGTGACAATCGCACTGCAATGATGCACATCATCTGCCAGCTCATAACTTACTGCCCGCTTCTTTTTCAACAGGTCCTTCATGAATTTAGCATACCCAGGCATCTGCTCTAGCGCTTCCACCAAAGGAACATTAATAGTAAGCTGATTCAATATAGTTATAAATTTACTAAACCTTGTATCCTCAGCTTTCTTCTTCAGTCTTTGAGGAAAAGGTGGTGGTGGAAGGGGAATAGTTTTCTCTACCACTTCCTATTCATCTTGCTTCTGATTATCAACCTTTTCAGGAGTGTCATCAACCTTTTTCTTTAGTCTCTGCGGAAAAGGTAGTGGTGGAAGAGGAATCATTTTCTCCACCACTTCCTTTTTATCTTGCTTCCGATTATCAATCTTTTTAGGCTGCAGACGTCTAGGGGTAACGTCATGAACACTCACCTCATCTTTTATGCCATCTTCACATTCTGGATCAATAACATTATCTGCTGTATCATCAACCACCTGCTTGCCTTTGGACAAATTTTCCAACACTTTACCACTCTGGGTAGTAATAGCCATACATGATCCATCGTTCCTTGGGTTTTTCACATTGTCGCTAGGTAGCGTTTCAGCCCCCCTTTGGTTGAATGCCGCTGAAAGTTGACTCAATTATTGCTCCAGCAATTTTATTGTAGTAGAATGCGAGTCAACCAATTGGTTTATTGAGGACAAATCATTGATTACCTCAATTACTCCTGTGTTGGTTGCCTCCACTCCTTTCAACAGCTTAGCCATCATATCTTCCATGGACATCTTCCCAGAGCCAGATGCTGCGGCCTCACGATTTCCAGGAGGAATATACAAACTACTCCTGTCAGTTTTATTCTTCCAACTACCTTGATCACGATCCTTGCTCCCAGAATTATCATAATAGTTCCGACCTTGGTTTCCTTGGGCATTTCCTCGGAAACCCCCCTGATTGTTCAAGTAGTTTGCTTCATCTTCAGAATCAGATTTGTTTCTTTCTTTAGACGCAACTGCTTTGACTTTTTTGGTCTTCCCTGATAATAAATTCTTGGTAAGAACATCCATCTGAGTTTTCATGTGTGCCATATCTTGATCACGTTCCTCCTCTCTTCGCTTTTGTTCTGCAGTTATGCCAATAGATATAGTAGAGCTTGCTACCTCAGAATCTCTGGTATGCTAAGCTCTACTTTGCTTTGTCATACGATCTAGCATATCACTTGCCTGAATAAAGGTATGGTCCATGAATGACCCTCCTGCAGCATTATCAACTACTGGCTTAGTCACCAAATTCAAAGATCTGTATAATATCTCCATCAAGAGGACATTGGTCATATGGTGATTTGGGCACCTCATAAGCTTCGTCTTGAACCTCTCTCATGTTTCTTGGAGAGCTTCAGTTGGAAGCTGTCAAAAATTGCTGATCTCATCTCTCAACTATGCTCTCTTGGATGGCGGAAAGAATCTTTCTAGGAAAGCGTCTTTCAATTGCCTCCAATTTGTAATAGAATCAGGAGTCAACCCGTTCAACCATAGAGTTGCCTCCCCAAATAGAGACAATGGAAATAATCACAACCGAATTGCATTCTGTCCCACGCCTGGATTGTCGAATGACTTGCATGTTGAGATAAAATTGATCAGATACATATTCGGATCATCACCTTCAAGTCCACCAAATAATCCCTTGAGCTGAAATAACTGAATCATGGTGCTAGTGATATTGAACTTGGCTCCAGGTGCCAAGGGTGGAGGAATAATAGCTCCTGTGGCACCAGCCCCATCCAAATCGTCATCATCGTCATCAAAAGGCATCTGCATAGCTCGGCGTTCAGGCCTAAGTCTAGCTTGACGATATCTTCTGTTTGCAGGTGTCGCCACCTCAGCATCACGCTTAGGGTTTAGTAACTCGTCATCACCTAGGTCCTTATCGACAGGATCTGTTGCCCTCCCAGGGTTATTAATATTCTGTTGATGTACTTGGGCAGCAGCCAACGCAGCTAGTCTAGCCTACTCCTGTTGAGCAGCCCTTTTTTCAATGTCACATTGCGCCTCCATTCTGCCAATACGATATGGTTCAGGATTTATGGGTAACAATGGTTGTCCCGAACTTCGAGTATTTGGCATGCACTGAACAAAAACCTACAGAAAACAAAAACAACAACTAAAAGTAAAGTACGAGAATCTTTGACCAAAGGGTCTAGTAATTATCACAAACTTAGTCGACAACCGTATTCACCAGCAACGGCGCCAAAATTTGATAACGCTCAAACAACAGATCTCGTAAGAGTGTAAGCGGTCGTTGTCAAATATAGAACCCAACTAGGTTGGGTGTCAAATCCCACAAGGAATACTCGGTTACTAAGTAAGCAATGATTCGTAGACTGTTGATCAAAAATTCTACGAAAAAAAGGGGGATTTAATTGTAGCGTGAATTAAGAGTATCAAAGTAACAAAGAAAAACGGAATGTTTAGTAAGTTTTAATCAATGAGAATTTTAAGTTAGGGTTATGTCCACCTTATGAGTTTTACGTATCTATTGTCTATGAGTTATGCGGAATTCAGACATGCCTGCGCTTATAGAGTTTCGTATTCTTTGGTAAATCCTAGTGTCTTTCGACCATCAAGGATTATTTCACTTTAACTCTCTTGAGCTTAAAGCGTATAACTAAAGGTACGAATTCTCCAACAGGTTATTCCAGTTACGGCACTAACTTTTAAACAGGGGTTGGTAGCCCTATTTCCTTGTCACTCTCTCTTTTCCAGACATGTAACTTTTCTTTCGAACAAGTTAATGCTATACTAGAGTATTCTATATGTTTGCAACCACAAGAATTCAATTAAGATGAAGAGAGTAATGATATAAGCAACATACGTATCAAGAATTCACAAACTCATAGCAATAGATAGTATCTCATAAGGCTTCCATAACCCTAACAGAGAAGTTTAGCTACTCATGAGTGCAACGGAGATCACAATAAACATCATCATCATATCAAAACTAGAATGATCTCACGTTGGAGAGGAGTGTGGCGTCACAAGAAGGTTGACGTTTTTCCTCTTGGTGTTTCCCACGAGTTAGCATCTTTCTCTGTTAAAAATTGTAACGTGAATTAGGAGCGGAAGTTGAATGAAAAAGACTTGAATTAATGAATGAGTGAATGCTGAAAAATTCAGCAAAATAGGGTTTTTATAACATCCTTGTCCTAGTCCTACTGAAATAGTGTTTTTATCTTTGTCCTAGTCCTACTGGGTTACTGCATTCTTGTTGTAATCCTACTAAGTTACTGCTGATCCCCCAAGTCTTTAGAAATGTTGTTTCTGCCTGGGACAAGTTCTCCATGCATCACTTTAAGTCCACCAGTTTCCAGAAGCTGCCGTCCCTCTTACGTTGAAGTTTCCTTTGGCGTCCAACAGTGCACAAAATGCTAAAATCTTCATCATTTATACCTGAAAACTTTCTAATCATGTTGGTTAACTCACTTACAGGAAAAGGGACTAAAAGTGCAGGAATTATATATTTTGTCCTCAAAACTTAGCTAAAATATGGGTAAATTTAGGTGCTTTAGGCGTGTAAATACGCCTAACATCAATTAGTACGAACATCATTCCAACTACCCTGTAACTTAGAGCCTAGTGCTCTATATCAAATGTCATTCTTAAACTTAGACACTGGCACACTGGCTAAAGGCAGATCTGGTGCTGAGAATTTCCGATAGAATTGGAAGCAGTTACTACCCCTTAACCTTGTCTTAAAACTACTTGTTCTGGCCCTCTTATTATTTCTCTCTTTCTTCCTATACTCCCCCTTACTCTGCGAGAATGAATCAAAAACTTAGATTAGACAAGAGCCTGCATATTATCCTAGACAGCTACTAAATTAGATAATATAGTAAAAATAGCTCTAAATTCAGCGTGAGAGACATGATCATTTAGAGGATCTTTCTAAATAGTCCGAGTTGCTGGCTAATTCCTATTTATTCTTCTGTTGTTCTTTTGAAGCGGCATTTTCTGTACACAAATGAATGGATGAGTTAGAATATGAGTTTAAATAGAGATCTTTCTCTTTTGCATGACATGAACACTAAAAGATGGGAAAATTTTCCTAAAATATCTCATAGCCTCTTTTTCATAAGTGTGTTGCGCATCACACCCATGCACAAGACTCTACTCAATACGAGCTTTTAGTCTCCCTAGGACACTTTAAAATCTTAGGCTCTGATACCAAGTTTATAATTCCCTGGGAGTACTCCCTAGATGCCACACAATGCTTACAGTCACAAGTGACTACAAACTAACCCATAAGCTGGTACCTGCTGTAAGTACTAAATAAAACTGATAATAATGACATGTGAAGAAATTAACCAAAAAACACCATAAGGTTTATGTTTTGAAAACAACACAACTGAATCCATAACACTGAAACATATGCCAAAACATTGGTATGAGTCATAACCAAATTAATAAGTTTGTGGTTTGATTCTTCTCTGTGTATAAGTGGCTTACTAAGAGATGTAAGTATATGGCATGAGTCATTAGGTGTAATAGTAGGATATCCAATATAAGTCCTAATTTGGTTTCTGTGTTGACGACGATTGGAACCTATGAGTCATAGGGTCCCATTAAAAGTGGTGACATTGAATCATAAGGATAATAGTGTAGGGTTCCTTAGTGGTACTGCCTTGGTTATGACTCATGATTACGAGTTGCAAGTATTGTCTACGAGTCAAGTGTTGTCTCGTATTAACAGTGATATTTTTTTTGCTTTTCAGTTAAGGGCATTTTGGATATTACCCCTCTAACCCCAATTGAAACCCACATCTTATAACCTCGTTAAGGTGTCATTAACACTAAAAAAAATCAAGTAAATTCTTAAACATGTCTAAAATACCCTCAAAGTTCCCTAAAGTAAGTCAAGCTAGGGTTTCATCAAGTTGGTCATCTAAGGGCTCAAGGGTCGATTTCTCACTAAATTTCTTGGTGTTTAAGGCATGTTACTCTTGCCTGATTGTTAATTTTTAAAAAGAATGTGTTTTAAAGTATTGTTCATGAGATGTTTATGTTGGTTTTGAAACAAAGGTTTGGGGTTTAATATTTCTTGCTGTTGAACAAGATTTTCCTATGGTTTATATATGATTAATCATGATTTAAATATGGATTTGAACTTGTGGGTGCATGGGTATGGTGAATGAACTAGGGAATTGTGATTTTTCCAAACTTGTGACTTTTAATGTAGTTATGACACCAACCCTATAGTGTGAAATGTGTTTTGAGATATGAGAAAGTTGGGAATTTGTAAAATTGAACTTGTCAAGAAAAATTGCATGATATAAAGAGGAATATGAAACATAATGGTCTAATTTAATGAACAAAGGGAGTCGATGTCCCACACCTTTTATTAATGAACAAATAGAGTTATTTTCCCAAGTTGATGGAAAATTATTTTGGCATGTTGTTGTTACCTTACAAGTGTGGTTGGTATGACGATACCAACAATGTATTCCATAATATTTTAATTGGGCTCTAATAAGGGTTGTGTAGCTCAGTCGTGAAAGAGGAGATCTATATGACCGCCACTAAAAACCACATTTTCCGATGCAAGGTCAAAGTTACAAGGGAGGTTCAACCGCTCATTATTATTTCATGATTAGAGAGGTTAGAGTCCCTCATACGTCATTACATAATCAGGTACTTAGTCACATTAGTATATGTTGGGAGATTTGAGTCCCCCGTGTGCATATATATATAATATTATTCTCAGTTTCATGCGACTACACGCATTGAGGCCCGAATAGGGGGTGAGATCTGGGGCCATATATCCTATAGATAAATATTATAATGGTGAGCTATACAATCCAGGTTAAAGTTTCTAGTGCATATTAAACCTTGTTCCCTATACCGACATAAGAAATATATATGTATATGCATTAGTTTTTAATGATTTTAAACTATTAAACATGACATTATATTATCCTTATCCCTGAGTTTCATGCTAGTGCTCCAACTGCTAATCGTCTTCGAATATTGTATACCCATATGATGTAGGAATTATTCATACTTCTACTCTTTCTTCTCAATGATTAGGATCTGAGATCAGCTCATAAGTTGACATTAAAGTGGTGATCTTCCATATATTGAAATTCTATATTTAATGTTTTTTCCTTTGATATATCAAATTGTTTACACTTGTTTTGTCTATAATCAGGGGGCATGTCTGAATAATTTGTTGGTATTCAGTTTTGGTTTGTCATTTAGAAGGATTTATTAGGACTACTATAGTTATTGAGTAGTATCGGTTGGTCATTTGGCCGGTCATCGATGGTTGGTTATGGATATGCATTAAAATTTTCTTAAGCTATTGCACTCTTTGTTGTTATATGTTTAGAATTTATCTGACCTTGCAATTTGGTATGTTTGGTTTGGTTAGGTACAGGGGGTGATCTCCGATTCACATGGGAATTGGGATACTTATTACAACTAGACCCTAGTTTGGGTCCTGACAAATCATTACGCCATATGATATCTCCTAGTAAAGAAAGATATCAAACATTGTTGATTAGATGGTATTGCTAATGACGAAGTTTAAGTTTGAAGTCAAAGAACACAAAGTTGTGAAAATCATATGGCAGATCACCTTTCTAGACATAAGTTGAAGAAAAGGTGAATATGAGTTGGAGATTGACGACTCATTTTTGAATGAACGTGTATTAGTTGCATCACTTGATCTTGTGCCTTTGTATGCTAATTTTTCTAATTACCTTGTTAATTTATATGATACTAAAGGAACTAAATTTTCATTACAGAAAAAATTCTCCATGATGTAAGAAACAACTTTTGGGATGAGCCACACCTATTCTAATTATGTTCTTATAATATAATTAGGAGATGTGTACTAGAAGTAGAGATATTAGGATCATACATGCATGTCATTCTTTCCCAATGGGGGACATCATATGAGTGATTGTACAGCTTGAAAGATACTATAATGTAATGACCCTCCAGGTCATTTTTTGTAATTCTGCTTATTTTTTCTATTAAAGTTTATCGATATATGACCTAAGTTATTTATGACTTACTAGAACTGATAGATTGATTATTGGGTAGATCATTTGTTTTTTAGAGCAAATTCCTTATTTAAGAGTCTTCTCTGGTTCCAGATGGCCATCGTGCAAAAACATTAGTATAACAATCTCGAATGTGAATTTTGACTGCACTAGTAGCTGTGGAATATCGATTTTAGGCTAGATAGGCCTTTGGTTTGGGTCCCAACATACCTAAGTTCTTTTTGACCTATTAGTTGGAAAGTTAAAAAAATAGAAAATAGGGTTTAGGACCCATATTTGGTAAGAATCATTCCATTTCGTGCTTCAATTTCTTGAATTCATGACCAAAACCCCAAATCTCTGAGGGCTTGATTTTATCCCAAATTAATCTTGGTTTTCACCTACTTCTTGAGGGTTATTATTCCCTAATAATGTATGAACATTGCGTTGATCTTGAAAATGTGTTATGGGATCCCCTTGGGATTATTGGTGTCATTTTTTGAACCAAATAACAATGGTGCAAAATGGGTATCAATGTTCTAGTAATTATGTATAGATTGTGTTTCTAATAGCTTTGCACCTTGAAGAAGCTTCTCGAAATAGCAAAGCGAAGGTTTATCAGATTGTTGAGCATTCATTGGATTTGAGGTAGGATAGGTTTATTCCTTGTAAGATTGAGATATGTCATAATATAATTGTGATATTTTATTAGATTGGGATGGTTTTTGAGTATTATATTGATGAAATGCAAGACTTGGGTTAGTTGGACCATCTAGGGTATGCGAATCATAGAATTGAAAAACTTGACTTGTTTCTCTTTGACTTAGGTGGAATAGACTTCATTATATATGTTTAGCATGAGAATGACTCAGAATACTCAATATTAGGTGAAATGCTCTAGTTGTCCATACTTAGAGTAAGTTTTCCTTAGTTTCTAATACTAGTGAAGGTTGCCTTAGTTCTATTGGACTTAGTAAAGGTGTTTAAGTTGAATATCTACCTTAGAGATTATGGTGGCTTGCTATACATCTAAGAGTTGATTTAAATAACATAGCCTAGTCCGGGGTATAAGTCAACTTATAATGCATTCGGGGATTTTGATGTGAACTTGATGACCCACCTTAAGGCAAGACTTATGATAAGTTCCTTTGAACCCTAACGCTTAGTAATTGACTTAAGAGTGCCTTTTGAGGAAATATTGATGGTTTTGGGTACTTTTTGGTCATGTGGAATGGCATTTGAAATGATGTCCAAGTGATTATTCCTTTATATACCTTATTGGATAAAACTTATGCCAAGAAACTAATTATGTATTGTGATTATCTATTGTCTTGGTTGATTAACATGTTATTGAATGAGCCCTTCACTATAAGATGGCCTAATCTATATATGATGTTATCAACCACGCTATGAATAAGCTATCGATTATGACATGCTTTAGCAATTGCTTATGTTAATGATAAGTTATATTTAGGCCATTGGGAGAGCAATGAATATACTACTAATGGGTATTTATTTATGATCTTGCTTATGATTATGCTCATGGTCTAATAACTAGATTATAGATTATGTAATGATAAGAATTTGATTATACTCTTGAATAAGCCATTGGTTAGGCTACTGTTCGGTCCGTTAACTATGTTATTGCCCCTTCTTATGATCATGCTTAATAACTACTCTAATAATTATATTTGGAATCTTCCTTATTCTCGATATTGAAGACAATGATATTAATGGTGCTAGAAGGCACGCTTATTGACTATATGTAAGGATATTCTATAGATTATGCTTGGACTCATAATACTTCCTTATATACTTACTTATACTAATGCTTTTACCACTTATTATATATTTATACATATCTCTCCATTATAGGACACAGGAAGATATTGATATTAAAGGTATAAGTTTGGGGGAAAACCCCAATGATAGTTTATATATTTCCTATTATATCTACATATATCTATTCATAATGTGACATTGATGATGAATGTTGGATTATTGAGGTGTGCTCTTCTTTGCCTCTCATTTATAATTATTTGCTCTAGTCCTTGCAAGGTTTGTCATTACTTTAGCCCTGTGGGGCTTGTCATTTCATTTAGCCTTTGCGGGGCTTGTTATTTTCTTTAGACCTCACAAGGCTTGTTATTTATTAATGTTATAAAATTTGATTGTTATGATGATATTTTGATACCCGGCAAGGTTGGAGAATATTATAATGTTATATTGGTACCTAGTGATGCTAGGGGATATTATAATAGTACATTGATACCCGAAAAATGCTATAGAATATTATGATGATATGTTGATACCCGATAAGGACGAATGATACGGCGATCATATGATGACACCTAGTATGGCCGAATAATATTGTTGATGATATATTGATACGTGGTGTGGCCGAATGATATTGTGATGATCTGGTGATACTTGGTTTGGACGGATGATATTGTGATGATATGATGATACCAAGTACGGCTAGATAATATTTTGATGATATGTTGATACCTGCTTTGAATGGAGAATATCGTGATGTCATTATGATGCTCGACAAGTTTGGAGGATACTATGATGTTATGACAAAAGGACAGAGGATAATTATTGATGTGTATATATGAATATCTACCATTAAAAGTCCGATGAACATTATTTAAGGCAATTATATGTTATGCACTTCTATAGTTGGGTATAATGTTGGTATTAGAGATGTCAGTTATAGACTTCTAATGAGTTAAGGTAAAAGTGGTATAGTTGTTGTGTTAAGGATAAAAGATGCTTAGCGGTGGACATTTCTTAAGTGGATAATAGTTAGTAATGGATTAGTGAACTTTGGTGATAAAAAGGATTAGTGGCATTGATGGCTATTAATTATGATGATTATTTTATTATAGATATTGGTGATAATAAGATTAGCGATAGTGATGATCAGTTGCTATTAATGACTAAGTCTATGATGTTGGTTAGTTGTTAAGTGGGGATTTATTGATTAATGATGCTAGTTAATAAAAGATGTTATTTTATAGATGAATACCGAACTAATGGTGATTAAAGATCATTTATGAATGGTAACTTATGAAAGTGCAAAGGCTAGAAATAGGTATTAGTTAATTAACAAATATGACTTAGTGGTGAATCATGGCTAGAGGCTAGATATTTTCTAGTTAGTGAATCATGATTAGTCAATGAACCATAAATAGTATTTATGTAATGAATAGTGGATAAATTAAAATTAGAGGTTATATGATGGATAATGAGTAAATAGGTTTAGTATTATGAGTTGGCTAGATAATAGTGAGTGAATAAGGTGTATTCATGAGATAGATGCCTATATGATGGTACGATTACAGTTATGAGTAGATTGGCATATGTTATTAAATTACGATAATGGATGATGATCATGAATGTTGGAAAATGGACATTTGATGGAAATTGGGGAAAACTATTTATAAGAGAAAGTTTGGGTATATCGATGATTTGATTCTTTTATGTCTCTCTTAGATGTACTCTCTAGTGGTATGGGATGCCTTGATGAGTTTTTTACTTTATGCACTAGTTGGTGTATGAGCGCCATCTTTGTACTTGGGTTTGATTCTGATTGCACTTGTGTTGCTATATAATTTTGAATTATTTGTTTATTAAGCACGACTGTATTGGCATGAATTGATGCCTTATGTCATATTGTCATTCTGATACTTCATGCTTGTTATGTACGTTGATATTGGTATGTAATAATGTGTTATGTTATAGTGTTATTTTGATTTACTTACTTAATATATATAGTGACGATGGAGATGATTTAGGTTTGATTCTATAACTTGACTTAGTTATGATTATCTTGAACTTTATCATTCTTATATCATAATTTAGCTCATTCAATTGATGATGCCGATTAAGTACCCATTATTTTGGTACTCATACTACACTTCTTTACCTTTTTGTTATATATCCGAGTATTAGCTTTCGCCATTGATCATGTTTTGTGTGGAGATTGAGAGTTTGGAGTTTGAGTCACCCAATTTTCTTCTATCTCATGTATTTAGTCTTCAGTATTCGAGACATATGTATTGACTGTTCTAGTCTTGGAGTTGTATTTATACTATTAGTTGCTCTGCTACTAGCTCTACTATGTTTTGGGATTGGGATCTTGTATGATTTTTTATTCTATCTTGAACCCTTATTTTTATAATTGATGTTCTTGAATTTGGCCTATGTTGGGCCTTTCTTACAGGATTAACCTATTATATTAGCTCTAGGTTATAGTATTAGCTTGCCTACTAGTGGGAATTGGTAGATTCCATCATGATTCATAAATTTGGTCATGGAAAATAGGTATTAGAGCCTAGGTTTCAACGATATTGTTTGTACAATAGAAATTGTTTAGTAGAGTCCTACGGATCAAAAAGTTGATGTTTGTTTCGTATCTTTGAAAGGCTATGGGACATTCTTAGGAGTTCTTCACTTCTTTTACTTATATCGTGCCAAGAGTCTCAGTTGGTTTTAGAATATTCTCTTGACCTTACTTTCCTGCAGAAGGCCAAGACACGTGCAATCGCTATATGAGGCAAGAGTCCTGAGATTGAGCCTAAGGATCCTACTCCTGCTATTGAACATAAAAAACCTAGAGGTCATGATAAACCTAGAGATGTGTACTTTCCTAAAGGCCAGGAGATGATGCCTTCCCCAAACCCTATTCCTGCACCTGAGCCAGAGATTCTCTTACCATAGCCAGCGATGGGATAGGAACTAGCCTAGGCTCCACCAGGGTTCATTTCTTCAGAAGTTCTTAGAGATAAATTATTTAGTTGTTCAGTATTATTAGTGATGTGTTTTCTGATGGTTCATACTTGGCATATCAGAGTGACATTTAGGCGGGGGCATAACCTGTAGCTGTGGCTTCTCGAGTTGAGATTCCTCCTGCATCGATAGTTTCTCAGCTAGTAGTTTCCTAACCAATAGTAGCCCTACCTTCTATTTCTTCTGAGAAGCAGAAGATGATGCGCAGATTCTTGAGGTTATCCCCACCAAGATTTTGTGGTGCTCCTAGAGAGGATGCACATGAGTTCCAGACTTCTTGTGAAGAGAGGGTTTGTAGTTTAGGCCTTGTTGAGACTCATGTTGATTACACCACATTTTAGTTGGATTTGCCTATTTATCTTTGGTGGAGAGGTTTTATGGATTTTAAACCAACTTGATCCTCTACTCCGTCATGGAATTAGTTCTCAAAGATGTTCTTGGAGAAGTATGTATCGCACAACCTTAGTGATCGATTGAGATGTCAGTTTCGTAGATCGGAGCACCAATTCATGATAGAATAGAGTATGAGATAGTTTGCTGCTTTGTTAGAGGGTTGAGGATTTCTATTTGTCTATTTTCTAAGAGTAGGTATCCTCCGCATTTATCCTTTCAGCCCTAGATTCAGTTGAGTCGACCAATTTTTCCAGCTCTTCAAATTACTAACGGAGGTCATTCTAGTGCTAGAGTTTGCCCTAGCAAGGGCAGTGGTCAGTCTTTAAGTGCTTATTTTTGGGTCAGTCTAGCCATGGTGGACATTTTGGGTAAGCCAGACTTGTTGGTTCTAGTCATGCTCATATTTCCTATTATACTTACGAATATTTGGGTCACTAATTATGGGAGTTCCCTAGTCCTAGGGTGATCATTGGTTTAGCTTAGGGTGTTCCCCTATTAGAGTAGTTAAATCCTTCGTTAGAGGTGGGTATCATAGTCATAAGGGTGGTTTTCCAAGGTACTCAAGGAGGTTCTCAGATAGGAAAGATAGGAGGCCGGTCAGGTGCCTAGCCAGGTGGGGGGCATTATGAATTATATGTCGTACTTGATAAATTCTAGGCTTTGAATTTATATACTATAATTATAAGAGTGATTTTAATGTTGTTCTATTCGACCGTTGCTTTATTTGATTTGGGATCCACTATTCTTGTTTATGTACTTATTATGCACCCCGGTTTGAGTTGTCTATTAATTTATTATTCGTGCCATTAAGAGTATTCACTCCTATGGGTGATTCTTTAGTAGTCGATTGAGTATATAGATCATGTATTATGATCGTCAGTGAAGTTGATACTTATGATGATCTTTTAATTCATGTTATGGTAGTTTTGATGTTGTTTTGGGCATGGACTGATTATCTCACTATCATGCAATCATGGACTATTTTTCCTACACTGTTAACTTAGCTATGCCTGATGTGCCCCTAATCGTGTGGTAGAGAGTTCTTAGTTATGAGACAACGGTGATTATATCTTATGTTCATGGACTATTTTGCTCTTTTCTTCCTTGTTACCAACTGCTTCATAAATCTAGCCTATCTAGGCATCTGCTACAATGCCTAGAGAAGAGGAATATTTAAGCTTAATTCTTTCAGCACTTAATAACTCTCTTAAATTTTCCTTCCTCTTTTTTCTTATTCAGTCGCTGAGGAAAAGGTAGGGGCGGTCCCAAAAATTGTCTTATTTCCTGCTCAACAATCGAGCCCTTACCTTTTTCATTAGTAACTACATCATCACCACTTGTTACCTTTTATTGCTCCATAACAAGTGTCTCCTCCACATAAGATTTTGTAGTAGGTAGTAGGGGATCCATAGTAGTAATACCTCTCCTCATGGTAATGACAAGAACATAATCATCATTTTTTGGATTCTGCACAGTGTTGCCCGGAAGGGTGCCTGAATGCCTTTATTTCAGAGTTGTTGACATCTACCCGAACTGTTGCTCAAACAACTTGATAGAAGTTTCAGGGGATTCTACCTTTTGGGTCAACCCTAAAATATCAGCCTTAATATCCTTATTTCTAATCTCCTAATTTTCTTGTCCCTTCACCAACTTAAGCAGCATCTCTTCCATTCTTGATTCTATATCTCGTATGCCGGGTAGAATATATCTATCTCCATTCTCTCTGTAGTCATTATTCTTCCTCCAGTCACTATCTTTTTCTCTACTATGGTCTATGTATCTATCATAGTATTTTTGAACTTGGTTCCCATGCCTTTGGGATTGAAAACCCGCCAACTAATGATCCAGATAGTTTGCTTCCTCCTTAAATTCTGACTCATAGGCTTTGAAAGCTGACCTTTGTGCTGTTATTACATTAAATTTCTTGGAAGTTGCTATAGAAATATTCTTTGATAGTACCTCTAGATCAGTTCATAGTAGGATAATTTATTAGACTACTTAATCCTCAACTACTTTCTTGTTGCAAGAGGCACCAATCACATAGGTTCCAGATCCCCTCTCATCCTTCTGAGTTTTCTACCCTTTGTTAGTGAGTGAGATCTAATCTAGCATCCCTGAAGCTACATCCCAGTGTAATCTCATAAAAGATTCTCCAGAGATTATGTCTGTCATGGCTCTGGAGCTAATGGTCAAGGCTTGGTAGAATATCTCCGATAAGCTCATCGTTTATATCTGGTGGTTGGGCACCGTACTCAGCTTCTTCTTGAACAAGAACTTGAACAATGTCTAATACATAGATTTTTCCAGTAGTTTCCTGAAATTATAGATCTCATCCTTAGGTTGCATTATCCAGGATAGAAGAAAGAACCTGTTCAAGAATTGCATGTTCAACTCATTCCATGAAGTGATAGAGCCTCTTATCAGTTCCCCTAACTATAAAGATTTTTCTCCTATTAGTGACAAGGGGAACAACCTCAGTATAAGTGATCCCTAATTCACCCCTGAATTTTTATATGAAATGCAGATCTAGATGAAATTGAGAAAGTGCAAATTTGCATCATCAATAGGTAGAATGATATGCCCAAATTACAGCTCTCGTTAGAAAGTGTAAGCGGTCGCTGTCAAATATAGAACCCAACTGGGTTGGGTGTCGAATCCCACAGGGAATACTCTAGTCATTAAGTGTTGCAATTATTAGTAGACTGTTGGTCGAAAATTCTAAGAAAAAAAGGGGTTTGGTTTAGGCCTGAACTAATATTATCAAAGTAACGAATGAGACGATATATGACGTAATATTTAATCACAGAGAATAATATGTTAGGGTTATGTCCACTTTGTAAGTTCTACTTCTCTATTAACTATGAGTAATGCGGAATTTATACATACATGCACTTATAGTGATTCGTATTCTAATTCTAAATCGAAGTGTTTTTCAACCATCAAGGATTATTTCACCTTAGCTCTCTCGAACCTAAAGTGTATAACAAATGGTATGAATTCTCCAAGAAATTAATCCGGTTAAGGCATTAACGTGTAAATAGAGATTGAAAACCCTATTTTCTTGTCACACTCTCTTTTCCAAACATGTAACTTTTCTATCGAACAAGTTAATGTTATACTGACATAATCCCTATGTTTGCAACCATGAGAATTCAATTAAAACGAAGAGAGTAATGATATAAGTAGCATAACACATCAAGAATTCACAAACTCATAGCAATAGATAGTATCTTACAAGGTTTCCATAACCCTAACAGATAAGGTTAGCTACTCATGAGTACAACGAAAAGCAAAGTAGACATCATCATCATACCAAAACTAGAACAAGCTTCACGATAGAGATGATTTAGCGTCAATAAGAGAATGACGTTTTTCTCTCTATCCATTCCCAAGTGTAAGCCGTGTTTCTCTGTTCTAAAACTATTACAGAATCTGAAAATTGAATAATGAATAATTGTCGAATGATGCTGAAAATTCAGCAATAAGGTTTTTAATAATATCCTTGTCCAATAAGTTGCTACTGCCTCCTTAAGTATTTAAAAATACTGGGTTTGCCCGGGAAAAAGTTCCCATGCATCACTTTCAGTCCAAAAGCTGCCTTCTCTCTAATGTGAAGTTTTCCTTTACTACTCACAGGTCCATAAAGTGCTTTAATCTTCATCATCAGTACCTGAAAAACATGCTAATCACATAGGTCAGCTCACTTAAAGGAAAATGGACTAAAAGTGCAGGAATTATATATTTTATCCTCAAAACTTAGCTAGAATATGGGTAAATTATGGTTCTTAGACGTATAAATACGCCCAACATCACCAACCCACACTTAAAGTTTTGTTTGTCATTGAACAAAATATTACATCCATGCAAACACCTAACAGAATTTCACAATAGCAACACAAAATGTTCACCAAGACATGCACGACAATTATTAACAAAGAGTAGGTTTCTTGATCATTACTAGAAACAACTCAACCTCCAACATAGACTCGTTAGGATGGTTAATTCGTATCCATAAGTTAAGCCACAAAGAATCATATAAAACTACCCAACAATCATCAACCATGTGTGTCTCACACAAGATATCACCCATAATCACTCACAGTTTTGCATTTTTCAAAACATGGGTATAAGACTCTCCTTGCTCTCACTCTCACAAAGAATTCTTATATTACAACTGATGACCATAGGCTTGCCCTTAGTGTAATGCTCCACTAATATCAGAATGCTAAGCTTAGGATCAAATAGGTCATTACAGGTTGTAATGTAGGCTAAGGGACAGGTAGGACTATTTTGGCCAGAAATAGTGACTATGTTCCCTAAGCGCTTTAATACACTACATTATGCCATTTACACTCTCTTTTAACAACCACTCTACATTCCTTTCATCTACCACCCTTTTTCACCTATTTTGTTATTCAATCATAAACACAATTATCTTTTTATTTTTCTATTTCTTTCTTCTTTTTTTAATTTTTTTATTTTTTTTTAAAGTTTTATTTATTTATTTATTTCTTTATTAGCTTTTTTTTATAAAGCACCTCTATGATAGCCACTTTTTCACAACATTTTCAAGTACCAATACACTCTGAGGCATCACTTTCACTATTTTCCTCTTATTTTGCTACATGACTACAATTTAAAGCGCTTAGGAATTTGGATCAAATTATGGTCTTGAAAAAAAAAAGGATTAGGCTACATATGAGGTTGCCAAAGAAGATAGCTAAAGGCTCAAAGGGTGTTTACTAGGACAATGTACAAGGGTAGGTAAAAAGAAGATAGACAAATTCAGGGCTGCCAAAGAAATGCCTAAATCATCTCCTAAACTAACACTCTTTATTTCGCTTCACACACACACCAGGCAAGTTCTAGCATCAGTCACAACACAGAATATACTATAACCTCACACACACAAGGCACATGGCCAACTTAATTGGGAGCATTGTAGATTCTTGACCCATAGATGAATGAATTCAACCACAAAATTATCACACAGTGAGTCACACTTAGAGCCTAAATGTCTCAATAGTAATGATTTAGCACAAAATCTTGTTATAATACCATGTCGTCTATCAGAACAATTTCATGCAAAATCTAAAAAATGTAAAATTTAACTAACTAATTACGACTAATTAACTACGACTAATTCAAACAACAAGAATAAATGTAGGCAAAGAAGTATAATACAGCAGACATATACCCTCACCCCACACTTAGACGGGACACACTGCCCTCAGTGGAATTAAATAAGGAAAACCTTATTAGTCCGACTCCTCTTCTATGTCTGGGGTCATACCCCCTGTGTCGGAATCATCGTCAGAGTCGTCATCCTCAGAGTTGTCCTCCACATCTGAGTCTGGCAGTCGGCGATCATCATCAGTCGGCATGTCATCATTGAGAGGTTCCTCAAAATGTACCCCCACTCCACACATGGCCCGCGCATGCTCACTAAGTGGGTATTCATAGTCCAACTACCAAAGTTCTGCATCAGTTGGAACACGACCCCCACTCATCATGGTAAACCGAGTCATGCCATATAGATGGCGAAAGAAACTTTCATCTCGAGCATGTCTCTCAGCAGTGGTAAGGTTGATGCCTTGACCAGTTTCAGGCTCTTTAATCTTCGCGAGATCAACCTTCTTCGAGTTGTGTGGAAGCTTATGATCTGCAGGTTCCTCTTCAATGTGCTCTTTCCTTAAGATCGCAGTCAACAAATTGCCGAAGCTGAAATAGAACCTTTTGTGCAGCCTTGACTTACGCATTGATGATCGTATAATCGCACCAATGTTGATGGAAATATTCATCATCAGAGCGTATACTAAGCAGACTCGATCACGTGTGATCTTAGTGTACTGTGTCCTAGGAATCAAGCAAGAGTTGACTATCCTCAACCATAGACGAGCTTCTCTGTTCAAGGAAGCATACGGGTAGGTATTGTGACGACCATTATCCTTGTGACAAATCCACCAGGTCATAGACCTTGTTCCGCACAGTGTATGTGTGATGGCCCTATAGGGAGGTCTGTGATAAAGATCCTTGAGTAGTGCTGGATCTACAGATAGAGTTCCCAGAAAAGAGTTGAAGAACTCCGCGTTCAATTGCAGGATTTGGCCACGAATCTTCACTTCACTTCCGGTAGTCTTTGGGGACCAATTGGCATACAACTCTCGCATTAGATCAAGATTGCATTTCCCCATATCTCGGAAAATAAAGTCTAGATTTAGTGCCATGATTTTAGCCAAAATAAGGGGGTCTCTCTTTGCTAGACTCTCCTTCTGCATCACATCCACATGAACATATTTTTTTACTTTGTTGTTCCTATACCACTTCTTCCCTTCCTTTTCTAGAACCCACTTGATTCTAAAAGTGCGTCGAGGCACTTGCAGCGAGGAGGACTCAGCTTGATCTTTTCTCGACCTTTTCTGACCTTTCTGTGAGGTGGACACTTTTTATTTTCCTTGTTGTCTTTTTGGGGCCATTCTACCTGAGATCACAATAGAGTCATGTTAGCTTCATCTCGGAATATTCACTATGATCGAACAACAAACAATAATGGCACCACCCCACACTTAATTTGTTGGCACAGATTAGTTAAGTGAGTGATGTCGATTACTCGGACTTCATCGACATACATTTAGGCAATATGTTCCAACTATATGTTTAGCACAGTCATACTTTCATGTATTTTGACTATCCTTTCCAGCTTTATTTCAATGGATTAATGCACTTTTTGAACAACAATACCACATAGAGTTCGTATCAAGTTATTGCATAGAAATAATCACACCATCTTATGCTTGTGGTCAATCATGATCAGTATCTCGATGAACGAATCATTCAAAAATTCAAGCTTACAACTTTCAAGATTATGCATTAACTTCACAAATTCAACTCCATAAATATATGACAGTGAATACCAATTAAATACAAGTTGGAGTAAAGTCAAGAACGCCCACAAGAATCCTTTCACTCAATGATATGCATCATAACAAACCATCCATATTCTTATCACCAAATGCGACATCAAAATCTAATAAACCATTATACGTGTAGCATTGCAACAACTACGGAATATAAAAGAATAACTTAATTGGTGATGGTTTGGGAAGATTAGCTTGCAAGATTAGATGAGAAAAAAGACAAACTTGGAGAAATTGGAAGAGCTTGGGCGGCACCTAGGGTGAACAAACAACGACATTGTTTCTAAGGTTGAGGATCTATTTAAAGACTAAGCAATGGGTCGAGTTTGGTCCATATATAAATGGGTTAGGAGACAAAAAAGCATAAGTAGGCAGCGCCTATTGCTTTGCCTATGCTAGCATAGGCGGCGCCTATAGCAATGCCTAGTTTGACATAGGCGGCGCCTTGCCTATTGCCTAGATTGGCATAGGCGGCGCCTTGCCTATTACCTAGATTAGCATAGGCGGCGCCTTTTCCATTGCCTATGTGAGGCAGTGAGCATAGGCAATGGCATAGGCGGCGCCTATTGTATTGCCTAGATTGGCATAGGTATTGTCTTGTCCATTTCTTATATGAGGGAGTGAGCATAGGCAATGGCATAGGCATTGCCCAGATTGGCATAGGCATTGCCTTGTCCATTGCCTATGTGAGGCAGTGAGCATAGCCAATGGCATAGGCATTGCCTACATTGGAATAGGAAATGTCTAGCCGATAGCCTTTACTCCATCATTCCTAACTTACCACCTTTCACATGGATCACTTTCAAATCAAAATTTGGGACTAATCTCCTTCTTTATACGTCTTGTACCTACACTTAATCAAAAACAACAAAAATGATTAGAAGGATGGGTTGCCTCCCACCAAGCGCCTTAGTTTTGGTCGTGGCTCGACTCTTCTTTTTGAGCGTTTATTTATCAAAAACAAAATCCTAGTGAAACAAAATGATAAACAAAACGATGGGTTGCCTCCCATGTAGCGCTTGATTCATTGTCGCGGCACGACATAGTTATCTCGATTACTCAGACTTTATCGAGATATATGGTGGCTATACATTTTATCGAGTCAGTTGGACCGATATATGGCTTCACTCGTTGGCCATTCACCTTAAAGACACCACTATCATTATTTTCTAACTCCACTACTCCAGATGAGTAGACTTGGCTAATTCTGAATGGACCAGACCATTTAGACTTCAACTTACCTGGAAATAGCTTCAGTCTGGAGTTGAAAAGAAGTACCAAATCACCCTTCTGAAAGTTTCATTGGATAATCCTCCGATCATAGTACTTTTTTATCCTTTCCTTGTAGAGATCTGCTCTTTTATTCGCATGTAGATGAAATTCATCCATCTCATTCAGCTGTTCCAATAACAGATTAGTAGTATCATCCCAATTCAGGTTAAGTTGCTTCAATGCCCACAGTTCTTTATGTTTTAGCTCAGTTGGCAAGTGGCAAGCCTTCCCATAAACTAGTTGGTAAGGTGACATGCCAATTGGTGTCTTGAACGCAGTCCTATAAGCCCATAAGGCATCGTCCAGCTTTCGGGACTAATCTTTCCTACTGGCATTTACAGTCTTAGCAAGGATCAGCTTGATCTCCCGATAAGAAACCTCTACCTGCCCGCTAGTTGTGGGTGGTAAGGTGTAGCTACCTTATGTTGCTTAACCCCATATTTCACCAATACGGCTCTGAACAGCTTGTTGCAAAAGTGGGATCCTCCATCGCTTATGATGGTTCGTGGTACCCCAAAACGAGAGAAGATATTTCGTTTTAAGAATGCTACAACACGATTACTTTCACTATCAGCTAGCGCGACTGCTTCGAACCATTTGGATACATAGTCCACAGCAACCAGGATATATTTCATCCCAAACGAACTCACAAATTGGCCCATGAAATCAATACCCCAGACATCAAATAACTCTACCTCAAGCATTTTAGACATGGGCATCTCATGGTGCTTTGAGATAGAGCCTTGCCTCTCGCACTGATCACATCTTCTCACAAAATCGTAGGCATCTTTGAATAATAAAGGCCAATAATAACCACTTTGCCGTACCTTCCTGGCCGTCTGATCACCTGCATGGTGACCCCCAACTTGGGAAGCATGACTTGCTTCCAATATGCTAGGCACCTCCACATCTGAGATGCATCGCCTAATAACACCATCAGCACATCATCGAAAAAGATACGGTTCATCCCAGAAGTAGTGTTTCACATCATGCATGAACTTTCTCTTTTGATGAAAGGAAAGATGCTCAGGAATCACTTTACTTACCACGTAGTTAGCAAAGTCTGCATACCACGATAAGTCTTCCACCATAGTGGCTAGGATATCTTCGTTGGGAAATGTATCATCAATATCAAGGTCGGGTTGCACTATGTGCTCACTCTCAAGTCTAGATAGATGATTAGCTACTTGATTTTCGCAACCTTTTCTATCCTTTACCTCAAAATCAAATTCTTGAAGCAGTAAAACCCACCTAATTAGCCTTGGCTTAACATCCTTCTTTTCCATTAGAGACCTATCGGGTGCTACAATAATTGGAGCTTCGACTAGATTTCCTTTGAGGCATTCAAATGCCTTCAAGAAATCTTCACCAAAGTCAAATTTTGCATCCTTCTCCAAAAGTTTGCATAATGGGCTAGCAATCTTGGAGAAGTCTTTAATAAACCTTCGATAAAAACCTGCATGACCGAGAAAACTACGAACTCCCTTTTACAAAAATTGGAGGTGGTAGTTTCTCGATAACTTCAATCTTGGCTCGATCAACCTCAATTTCATTTTCAGAGACTTTATGCCCAAGAACAATGCCTTCCTTAAGCATAAAATGACACTTCTCCCAATTTAGTACCAAGTTGAATTCAACACATCTCTGCAAGCCATGCTCAGATTTGCCAAGCATGATTCAAATGACTCACCTACAATTGAAAAGTTGTCCATAAACACCTCCAAGGTGTCTTCAACCATATCAGAAAAAATGGACATCATACAATGCTAAAAAGTGGCAGGTGCGTTACATAGCCCAAATGGCATTCATTTGAATGCAAAAGTACCATACGGGCATGTAAAAGTGGTCTTCTCCTGATCTTCAGGAGCAATGCAAATCTGATTATAGCCGGAATAACCATCTAAGAAACAAAACCATCCCTTCCTTACCAATCGATCAAGCATTTGATCCATGAATGGCATTGGGAAGTGATCGTTTAGCCTCCACGAATTCAGCTTTCGATAGTCCATGCACACTCTCCACCCTGTGATAGGTCTGAGTGGAATTAGCTCATTCTTTTCATTTGCGACTACCATTATGCTCCCTTTCTTGGGCACACATTGTACCGGACTCACCCATTTACTGTCTGAGATTGGATACACCACCCTTGTATCTAACCATTTAATAATTTCTTTATTCACCACCTCTTGCATAGGTGGATTCAAACGACGTTGATGCTCAATTGTGGGCACGCAATCTTCCTCGAGCTGAATCTTGTGCATATATATCCCAGGAGGGATACCAATTATATCAGCAATAGTCCAACCGATGGCTCTCTTGTACCTCTTCAGAATAGAGATGAGAGCCGCTACTTGCTATTCACCTAAATCAGCCGCAACAATAACCGAAAATGTATTTCCACTTCCCAAGAATGCATACTTTAGATGACTGGGCAGCTCTTTCAATTTTAGTACTGGTGGCTCTTCAATAGATGGTTTCGCTGGTGGTGAAGGTAGATTCTTAAGGTCAAGGTCCAGTTTCTTAGGGGCATGAGAATAGGACCCCATTCCTGTTAGAGCACAGATAGTTTCTTCATATTCTTCAACATCCTCACGCTCAAAGTTCAAAAGCACAGCAGCCAATTGCTCAACAATAAGTTGCTTCTCTATAGATAAGTCTTTCTCATCCTCATAATAAACATCAGCTATAGAGAACACATTCATATCTTTAGGCTGCTTCATTGATTTGCATACATCAAAATGGACCACTTCGTCATTCATCTAAAATAAAAGCTCATTAGCTCTTAAATCAATAAGCACACTTCCTGTTGCGAGGAAAGGACGACCCAAGATTATGGGAACTTCAAAATCCACCTCGTAATCCAAAATAACAATGTTTCCAGGAAAAATAAAGGTAGAAACCTTCACCAGTACATCATATAAGATACCAATAGGTCAGTTTACCGACCTATCTGCCATCACGAGCTGTATATTGGTTGGTGTAGGATCGCCCAACCCCAACTTTCTATAAATGGATAGCGGCATCAAATTGATACTAGCTGCCAAATTGCACAATGCCTTAGCAAAATCCAAAGATCTAACCATACAAGGAATAGTTAAAGCACCAGGATCTGCCTTCTTCTGTACTAAAGACCTTGTGGCAATTGCACTACAATGATGAACATTATCTGTCAGTTCATAACTTGCTGCGCTCTTCTTTGTCAAAAGGTCCTTCATGAATTTGGCGTACCTAGGCATCTGCTCCAGCGCCTCCACCAAAGGCACATTAATAGTCAGCTGCTTCAACATAGTCATGAATTTACTGAACCTGGTGTCATCTGCCTTCTTCTTCTGTCTCTGAGAAAAAGGTGGTGGTGGATTGGGAAGTGTTTTCTCCACCACTTTTTTTTTATTTTGCTTCGCATTATCGATCTTTTCAGGCTGCAGAAATCTAGGGGTAACATCATGAACGTTCTCATTCTGATTTTCAGCTTCTACAGAATCATCACAATCTGCTTCAATAACATTCTCTTCTATATTATCAACCACCTTCTTGCCTTTCGATGGATTTTCCAACACCTTACCACTCCTGGTAGTAATAGCCAAACATGATCCATCATTCCTTGGATTTTGCATAGTGTCACTAGGTAAAGTGCCAGTCTTTCTTTGATTGAATGCCGCTGATAGTTGACTCAAATGTTGTTCCAGTTGTTTTATTGAAGTGGAATGTGAATCAACCAGTTGATTTGTTGAGGACAAATCGTTTTTTACCTCAGTTACGCCCATGTTGGTTTCCTCCACTCCTTTCAACATCTTAGCTATCATGTCCTCCATAGACATCTTTCCAGAACTAGATGCAGCGGCTTCACGACTTCCAGGAGGAACATACAAACCACTCCTGTCAGTCTTATTCTTCCAACTCCCTAGCTCGCGGTCCTTGTATCCAGATTTTTCATAATAGTTCCGACCTTGGTTTCCTTGGGCATTGCCTCGAAAACCCTCCTGATTATTCAAGTAGTTCACTTCCTTATCAGAATCAGAGTCATCTCTTCCCTATGATCCAACGGCCTTGACCTTTTCTGTCTTCCTTGATAATAAATGCTTGGTAAGAAGGTCCATCTGCGTTTTCATGTGATCTATATCTTATTCACGTTGCTCTTCTCTTCGTCTCTATTCTGCAGTCATGCCAATAGATATAGTAGAGCTTGCTACCTCAGAATCCCTGGTATGCCAAGATCTACTCTGCTTTGTCATACGATCTAGCATATCACTTGCCTAAATAAAAGTAAGGTCCATGAATGACCCACCTGCAGCATTATCAACCACTGGCTTAGTCACCGAGTTCAAAGCCCTATATAATATTTCCATCAAGTGGATAATTGTCATCTGATGATTTGGGCACCGCATAAGCTTCTTCTTGAACCTCTCCCATGTTTCGTGGAGAGCTTCAGTCGGACGCTGTCGAAAATTGCTGATCTCATCTCTTAATTGTTCTCTCTTGGATGGTAGAAAGAATCTTTCTAGGAAAGCATCTTTCAGTTGCCTCCAATTAGTAATAGAGTCAGGAGTTAGCCCGTTCAACCATAGAGTTGCCTCTCCAGATAAGGACGATGGAAATAAGCGCAGCCGAATTGCATTCTGTCCAACTCCTGGATTGTCAAACGACTTGCATATTGAGATGAAATTGATCAGATGCATGTTCGGATCATGGCCTGCAAGACCACCAAATAACCCTTTAAGTTGTAATAGCTGAATCATGGTGCTAGTGATATTGAACTTGGCTTCGGGTGCCAAGGGCGGAGGAATAATAGCCCCTGTGGCACCAACCCCATCCAAATCGTCATCATCATCATCAAAAGAAGCCTGCACAGCTCGGCGGTCAGGTCTCATTCTAGCTTGATGATCTCTCCTGTTCACAGGTGCTGCCACCTCATCTGCACGCCTTGGATTTAGTAACTCATCATCACTCAGGTCCTCATCATCCAGATTTGTTGCCCGACCTGGGTTATTAATATTCTGTAGATGCACTTGAGCAGCTGCCAACACAACTAATCTAGCCTGTTCCTGTTGAGCAACCCTTTTTTCCATGTCTCGTTGTGCATCTATTCTACCAATAAGATGTGGTTCAGGATTTATAGGTAATAATGGTTGACCAGAACGTCATGTATTTGGCATGCACTCTACCAAACCTGAATAAAACAAAAACAACAACTAAAAGTAAAATTTGAGAATCTTTGACCAAAGGGTCTATTAACTATCACAAACTTAGTTGACAACCGTATTCCCCGGCAACGGCGCCAAAATTTGATATGCCCAAATTATAGCTCTCGTTAGAAAGTGTAAGCGGTCGCTGTCAAATATAGAACCCAACTGGGTTGGGTGTCGAATCCCATAGGGAATACTCTGGTCACTAAGTGTTGCAATTATTAGTAGGCTGTTGGTTGAAAATTCCAAGGAAAAAAAGGGGTTTGGTTTAGGCGTGAACTAATATTATCAAAGTAACGAATGAGATGATATATAACGTAAGATTTAATCACAGAAAATAATAAGTTAGGGTTATGTCCACCTTGTAAGTTCTACTTCTCTATTAACTACGAGTAATGCAGAATTTAGACATGCATGCACTTATAGAGATTCGTATTCTAATTGTAAATCGAAGTGTTTTTCAACCATCAAGGATTATTTCACCTTAGCTCCCTCGAACCTAAAGTGTATAACAAATGGTATGAATTCTCCAAGAAATTAATCCGGTTAAGGCATTAACGTGTAAATAGAGGTTGAAAACACTATTTTCTTGTCACACTCTCTTTTCCAAACATGTAAATTTTCTATCGAACAAGTTAATGTTATACTAGCACAATCCCTATGTTTGCAACCATGAGAATTCAATTAAAACGAAGAGAGTAATGATATAAGTAGCATAACACATCAAGAATTCACAAACTCATGTCAATAGATAGTATCTTACAAGATTTCCATAACCCTAACAGATAAGTTTAGCTACTCATGAGTACAACGGAAAGCAAAGTAGATATCATCATCATACAAAAACTAGAACAAGCTTCACGATGGAGATGATTTAGCGTCAATAAGATAATGACGTTTTTCTCTCTATCCGTTCCCAAGTGTAAGCCGTGTTTCTCTGTTCTAAAACTATTACAGAATCTGAAAACTAAATAATGAATAATTGTCGAATGATGCTGAAAATGCAGCAATAAGGTTTTTAATAATATCCTTGTCCAATAAGTTGCTACTGCCTCCTTAAGTATTTAAAAATACTGGGTTTGCCCGGGAAAAAGTTCCCATGCATCACTTTCAGTCCAAAAGCTGCCTTCTCTCTAATGTGAAGTTTTCCTTTACTACTCACAGGTCCATAAAGTGCTTTAATCTTCATCATCAGTACCTGAAAAACATGCTAATCACATAGGTCAGCTCACTTAAAGGAAAATGGACTAAAAGTGCAGGAATTATATATTTTATCCTCAAAACTTAGCTAAAATATGGGTAAATTATGGTTCTTAGATGTTTATATTCGCCCAACATCATAGACCAAGAAATATACCCTTCAGATTCAAGAGCTAGATCATTGCGTTTATTATAACAACCTTGATGCCTGGGTGTAAAATACGAGGAATAACAGCTCCAGTCTCTGTAGTCTTAATGTATCACAAATCTTCTTCATCGTCTATATATGGATACATATACTGATATGCTGGGATCACCTGAACACGGGCACCTCTCGCTCTATTTTGATTTCCACTAAGTGTTGCTTGGCGGTCTGCTTCTTGTCTTTGCTTAGCCAGCTCTACCCCGGATCTACCCACTGAGCTTCTTTTGTTTCCACCTTCTCATTCTTAGCTTGGGATAAAAGTTGATTGATCCATCGATTAATAATATGTAGTACTCCTTCGGGAGGAGGGGGAGGTACAACATCATGAACCCTTTTAGAATTATCATTTCTTTTCTATTCCAGCATCATACTAGGTGTTTGTAGGATCCTCTTTGGATTCAAATTTATAGGGAGTAAGGGATATCCTCTACACTATTTTCTAGGATTAGACCGATGTATGCCCAACTAAGAACAAAAACAAATAACAAGAACATCAGATCACAAATCAACACAGTATTCTCGGGCAACTGTGCCAAAATTTTGTGACGTCCAAGCTACGCCTCCTCTCAGAATATGATACAGTCGCTGCCAAATTTAGCAAACCAACAAAGGTTGGGGTTGAATACCAATGGAATATGTAGAATTGTGGCACTCGACTGTTGTAATCAACAGGTAGAACTTTAAAAGTACATGGGGTATTTGAGTATTAATGTGAAACCTGTAGCAAATATAAACTTTTGTTGTAATCAGTCATAAGTGAGCACTACGATTGTGTTCTCCTTGGATTCTCAACTTTGTAGGCTTATAGTGCTTTGTTGAACCCATCTGATACCTTGTATACATAATCAATAATTTATGTACCTTCTATAGTCTTTTGGATGAGAAGAAGAATTTCACCCTTTACCTTTTGAGTCTTAGGATATCACTTTACCAACCCTTATCTTAATCCTAGTTAACTAATATTTTGAGTAACTAGTTATTATATGAAATTTAACCACCTTATGTAGATAAAACCTACAAGTGTGGATCGATGGCTAAACTCTAAATTATTGTTGTCTTTATCTTTTCCTAGTCACTACTCCTCTTTTGGAGTAAGTAGCAATAATCTAGGAGGCATCCTAAAGTTTGCACCCTTAAAGAAAACAATTATATTGAAGATAATAAAATACATGCCTGGGTATCGGTTCATAACAACAATTGCACTTCTGCTACTTTGTCATTCTGGTAGGGTTTCACCAATCCTAGCTATGGGTTTTTAGCTGCTCATACTTGTGAAGTAACCAACAACATTCAATATTGATAGCATATATGAAATCACAATAATAAGAAAAAGAAAACCCAAAACCATAACTGAATTAATCAATTGAAGTCAATACAAGAAAATCACACAATCAAAATCAAATCTTGGAGTCAAAATATGTTTGTTAATATCAAAAGTGTGTCACTTCTACTAAAAACACATAATAGGTATTTATAATACATGAGGAAATCCAAAAATCAAAGCCCAAATAAAATAGGAGAAAAGAGTATCGGTGGCTACTTATGGTCTCTACTTATGCCTTGAACCTGGGCACAGGTAGCACTTGCGGTCAGTAGGGTGGGTGCAAGTACCAAAAATCCTATAGGCCAGCTCTCTAGATTTTAGACTTCTGGTTCTTGCTTTGCCCGTATAAGGTCCATAAGAGATACCTGCGGTCCACATGTTGACTTAGCAAGTGCAGGGAGTTATCTTTTAAGATCTTCTTCATTTTCCGCACATGGTTTGAATACGAACAAGTTGAGAAGTATCCCAAACATACATAATTGCTCCATTAAGTAGCCAAAAACAACCCTTTTAATCCTTTTCACGAGCTTAGTATCCAAAATATGATTTCCTAGAAAACATACCCAAAATGCATTATATCTAAAAACAACCTCGGAAACTTGCATATTTTCATTGTTTTAAGCATTGAAAGTTCTATATTTTTGTATTACATTATCTCTCTTCACCATCTATTAAAATATTTTCTTTGCCTTTTGTGCCCCAGATGTCTAGCACCTCATTTATCAGAATCTACTCAACAATAGGCATGGTAGGAGTCGAAAAATCCTAATACGGTCTCACGGTCATATCCTTTATAGTAACTCTAAAGGAAGACAATTCCTCATGAGTTCCTTCTATAATAGGGGACTAAACCCCTTCGAGCTTTTTGATGATTCTTCTCTTAAAATTATTTAACTAGGTATGCGTGCCACGTATCTCACTCTGAATCTCCTGTTTTACCCATCGTTACACATCTTCCTTAATATTAGCTACTTTCTACTCAAGGGTGACAAATAATTTCATCATGTCAAACAAAAATTTGTAGACTAAGATGTATACATAGACGGGTAAATGTGGCTCTTATTGTCTTGAGGTCAGTGGAGACTGGGCTAACAGTGGTCTAGGAGCTTTGTAGGTAGTGGCATCAGTTGAATTATGTGGTTTAGGACATTCAATCTTGAACGATGTGTCTTTAAGGTATGCAAAATCTAGAATTAAAAGTCCATGTGAATGCCTAGCTGAAATTCACCCAAATGCATTGTTGCATCAATATTTTCTTGTGAAATTGTGTTTACTTGATCCCAAATTAAATCTGAATCAGTAGTCTAATTGACTCTAACAAATTATCCACATGGGTAACACTTGAATAATATCATATAAATAGATCTTTGTTAGCAGACAGGGGAAGGTCGAGCTTGTATTATTACTCATGACCCTATCGTGAATCTCCCACACAAGGATCTTGGAAATATTAATGCCATACCCCCTCATGATACCAGTTATAAGGGTAGCCCTGTCGAGGTTTAAAAATGTTATCTCCAGCTGTAAGGCCCAACCTATTACAAATCAGTGTCCACTATGGCTTTTCCTAAAAAATTATATTATTTTTGGTAATCAGGGATGATGCCCCCACAACCCATGGCACATTTTATTACACAGTATCAATAATACGAGATATCCAATACATATGCACATGTTTTCCTTTTGTACTAATATGCTTTCTTTTGACCTTTTCATCTCATCAATGCAATGATTAATCTTTGATGTATCAGTAGAGGCATAAAATCAACACAATGAAAGAAATTAGACATAGTCATGCCACAAATTCGAAGAATAATCACGTAATAATCATTAACCAATCTCCCAAATAGCCCACAAATTCTAATCCTAAGATTTCTCAATATTTAGGGTTTAACTCTCAAGATAATTGATGAAGAAATCAGCAAAGTGGCCTAAACGAGTTCTATTTATACCCATCTGAGGCACCCGAGTGTTGCTATTGCCACCCTAAGCTTGCGATTGCCACATCTTGTTGCTGTCTGAGGGAGTCACGATAGTGACATAGGCAACACGACCTCAACATGTAGGTGGCCTTCTAAGGGAGTCGCGATCGTGCGCCTTTAGCTCGCTATTAGTAATTGCACCAAAACAATTGGAAGACTTGGAAATTTCCAAGTCTCCGCCAACCCTTCAGGATTTATCTATAATCCCATATACATAAACAGACTATGCTACCATACCAAATTCAATGTTTCAGACTCAATGGAATAGTTAAAATTTCCATCAAAGGTTTTTTTTACAAGAAGTAGGTCCCATACTCGTATTCAATTTCCTTAACTTTCTGATCAATAGGTCAAAATATTCCAGGGTGTCTTTAGATGAACTAAGAGTCTACCTAGTCTAAAATCGACATTTTAGAGCTATTTGAATAGTCAAAATTGGCATATGTTGTTGTTTGACTGAAGTTTTTGCCTGGTGGCAATTTGAAACCTCCATTGACTTCAAAATAGGGAATTTTCTCTAAAAACCAAACAAACTACTCGATAACCAAACTGTCAATCCCAGCAAGTCATAAATGACTTGGGGTAGCAATGGAAAAGCTCTAATTGAAAAAATGAGCTGAATCATGGGAAAATGACCTAAAGGGTCATTACAATATCCACTACTAAAAAGGATTTTCATCTATAAAAGACAAGGATTAGGATGTTCGTAAAGGCTCGAACAAGTAAGAATGTTGAGTCTGCATCTCGCTCTTGATCTCCCAAGTGGTCGTTTCCAATGTACCTTAACTACCAAAATCTCCCTAGTGTGCAACCGCCTAACATCACTAGCAAAAATAAGCATAGGCTCCTCCACAAAAGTTGACCGCTCATCCAAATAGACTGAGTCCCATCTAAGAAAATGAGATGGATTAGGAATATATTGCAGGAACATAGAAACATGGAAAATTGGATGAACAATAGCAAAATTTGGAGGTAAGGCTAACTACTAAGCCATCTGCTAACTGTCTAAAGAATCTCAATAGGTTCGATATATCTGGAGCTGAGCTTGCCTTTCCTCCTAAATATCATCATGCCCATCATGGTCGAGACATGGAGGAATAACCAATCACCAACTACAAATCTCAAGGTACGAAGTCTACGGTATGAAAAACCCTTATATGTCATGACTCGAACTAGGGCCTGGTCGTGATAGGTATCTTAAGTCCATCAACGACCATAGACCACCCCATTATTGCCTTGACAAACAGGATATAACACATCAAGCAGCGGCTGAAATACAAAAATAAAACTAGATAAAAAGGTAATAAACTCAAAGACTTCTAAGTGCATCAATATCAATACCCAATCCACTCTAACATCCACAAAGTCTTTATAAATCCAAAAGATCTAAGTTGGGACATGCCCTTGACCTTAATAATGATAATGTTAATGTGAACTCTTTAGTTTTATTTTATGAAAGGAAACAAATGGAATGATAAATTCTTTTATAAAATGAAAGCTCACCACTTCACCACTAATGACCGACGAATGGAGCCGAACACTTAACACTGGATAGGAAAAGTTGACTTGCCTACGGGCCCTGCATCGCATGGGGATACAACGTATGAAGATAGTGAATGGGTTGAGAACTATTATATAACTCAGGGATAAGGATAAAGTAATGACAACTCAAATATTCAGCTAAACTCAATGTACATATTCACATATATGTGTGCATACATATACACTTATGTAAAATATTTGGATAGGGAATAAGGTTTAGCATACATTTTAAAACTTTATCCTGGATTGTGTTGCTTAATCATCATGTAATATTACCAGGGCCCCATCTCTCACCCTTAGTTAGGCCGCAGTGCATATAGCAGCATGAATCGTAGAATAATCTTAGATATATGCCTAGGGGACTCAAACTCAAAACCATATACTAAAGTGACTTCTGAACCCGATCATGTAATGTATTATGGGGGACTCGAACCTCCAAATCATATAATAAGGTGGAATCAAACCTCCCAGTCATACGTAAGGAGACTCAAACCCCAAACCATTTAGACTCCCCACCACAAATGTATTTTCCAGTATAGGTTCCTCAGGACCACTATATTTACAGCCCAACTACACAACCCTATTTTAAGCCATATTTATAAAACATTCCCATTCATTGAACCATAATACACATTTAGGCATATATTGTTGGTATCGTGATACCAGCTAAACTTTCAAGGTAACATCAACATGCTATTTGAATTCTATTAAATCGGGAGAACAACTCCCTTCATTAATACAATGTGGGAAGGACACCGACTCCCTTTGTTTATTATATCAAAACATCATGTTTCAAATAACCTATGTATATCTTGTAATTTTTCTAAAAATAGTTTTAATGCGGTTTTACTCATACTCAAAACCATTTCCCCAATGTTTGGGTACGGGTTATTACTAATTCAATTGTCACTACTTACAAAATTTAGGGAAATCACAATCACCTAGTTTTTTCACCATACCCATGCTTTAATTGATTTCAATACCGCCATTTACAACATAAACCAATGCATATGTAAACATGAAACATCACATAAACAACAATCACGAAAACCTCAACCCATTTTCCAAAACCTACATCAAAAGCACATGGAGAACTATTTAAAACACATGTTTTCACAAAGTAATAGTTGGCAAAGAGTAACATGCTTGAAATACTAAGAGTTATGGGGAGAATTTTCCCTAGGAAGCTCTAATCGATGAACTTCTTGCAAACCCTAAGTATCTTGCTTGAGAAAATTTAAGAGAGATTGAGAAGTTATTTCAATTAGTTTGGGAGTGATAATGACATCCTAAAGGGGTTTTAAGTCATGGGTTATGATTTGGAGAAAATAGGAAATATCCAAAGTGCCCTTAATGAAATGACTAAAATTTGTCACCCAGTCGCTAAAAGTGACCTTATAACTCCTAGGGTCACCCTATGACATATATCATCCATTCCTAGGTTGGATAGTGTCCTTTGGATCAGTCATTATTGACCTTACGAATTGAGTCCTACAACTACTAATAGGACCCTACGACTAATAGGGTCCAGTCGTAGTCAACACAAAAACCATTTTGGCAAATACTTGACATCCAACAGCTTAGACAATACAACTCATAAGGAGTATTTACTACTCGCTAGGGGACAATCATAGTCTTGGTAAAAACCAAGGGAAACCTTTTTCTGGTCACCCTATGACTTGGGTACTGTGACCCATAATGACACCCTATCACTCTTAGACAGAGTCATAGTCAAGGAAGTGAGCTTAAGACTAAGAAATTTTTAGTAGTCAACACCTGGGGTGTCACATTCTACCTATCTGAGCTACTCTTAACCTATTCTAAATCATCCTGACTCTATCTAACAACTCCTAAGGAAAGTTAGTACCACGAGGTATAATCTCAAAACTCTCAAACCATCCAATCAGAGAACGACATCTTTTACCATAAAAAACCTCAACAGGTTCTATCTTAATACTCGAATGATAACTGTTATTATATGCATACTCATCCAAGGTTGAGTGTTACTCCTACTAACCACAAAATCCATAATACAGGATTGCATAATATCCTCGAGAATCAGAATAGTCTACTTTGACTAGACATCTGTTTGAGGATAGAATGTTGTACTAAGATCCACCTAAGTACCTTATTCCTCTTGAAAAGCTTTGCATAAGCTCAAAGTGAACATGGAACCCTAATCTAAACTGATAGATATGGGCACACGATGCAAATGGACTATCTCATGCACATTGATATGGGTTAACCTTTCAACATTAAAAGACATCTGAATAGGAACAAAATATTCCAACTTGGTCAATCAATCTACAATGAACCAAATACTATTGGAACGACGAAAAGTACAACATAATCCACTAATAAAGTCCATAGTAATCCACTCCTATTTCCACTCGGGAATGGGCAATATCTAATTCAAACCACCTGGTCACTGATGCCCGATCTTCACCTACTAAAAATATAGGCAATGAGCTACAAAGTCTTCCACATCTCTCTTCAGGCCACTCCACCAATAATGTTGTCTCAAATACCTATACAACTTAGTTATACCTTGATGAATAGAATACCTTGAGCTATGAGCCTTATGTACAATCAATGGAATCAAATCATCAATCCTCAAAACATAATTGTGACAGCCAAATCTCAAAACACCCTCAAAATATTTGGTAGCGTTGTTGGACAAACCACTCAACATCTGATCACAGAGAATGCAAAGTCTATTATCCTTAAACTAATAATCCTTAATCTACTTAAATAGTGAGGACCTAGCTTTAATACATCAAGTTGCACCATCAAATTAGATAAGGACTGAATCTCTCGTGCCAACGACCGCTGAGAAACAAAATACAAGACAAACTACCCATACTCACTGCCTTCCAACTCAACGCATCTTATACCAAAATTATATTTCTTAGATGATACAACATAGATACATTGTAATCCTTAAGTAACTCCATCTATTTATGCTACCTAGTAGTAAGATATCTGTAGGTTATAAGATGATGAAGACTACAATTATCAATGAAAATCTCACAATGTACCCCATCGAGATAATGCCTCTAAAATATAAGCATGTATGCTACTATCACCAACTCTAAATCATAAGTGAGATAGTTGTGCTCATGCACCTTAAGCTCTCTTAAAGAATAAGAGATAACATGACATACTACATCAATATACAATATGAACCAACAGTAGAAACATCACAATACATAAGGAATCACTCAGCCTCAATAGGAATTGCCAAAATTGGAGCTAATGTAAGAAGCTTCTTGAGATCTCCAAAGTTTGACTCTCACTCCTAGAACCATCAGAAAGGAACCTAATTCTGAGTTAATCTGCTCATAGGTACTACAAAAGTAGCAAAACCCTTGATGAATCATCTATAATAACTAACCAAGCCAATGAAGCTACGAACCTCAGTCGGAGATGTAGGTATAGCCCAACCACAAATGGCCCTAATCTTTTCTGAGTCTACCATAGTCCCCTACTTATATACCATATGCCTAAGGAATGTCACCGACTCAATCTAAAAAATGTACTTAGGGAATTTGGCATAAAGCATATGATCTCTAAATGTTTAGAGGACAATCCTCAAATATTTCTCATGGTCCTCTCTACATCTCGAGTAACCAAGGATGTCGTTGATTAACACAATCATGAAGCAGTATAAATAAGGCCTGAACCCTCGGTTCTTCTAATCCATAAATACGGCTGGGGAATTAATCAATCCAAGAGACATTACTAGGAACTCATAATGACTATAACGGATCATAAAGGTAGTCTTTGGGATATCCTCAGCTCGAATCCTCAACTGATGGTAACTAGACATCAAATAAATATTAGAAATCACCACTTCACCCTAAAGTTTGTCAAATAAGTCATCAATATGAGGCTTAGGATAATGGTTCTTCAGTGTCACCTTATTTAGCTACCTATAATCAATAAACCTATGCATGGAGCCATCCATCTTCTTCACAAACAACATAGAAGCCCCTATAAGGAGATATACTCACTCTAATAAAATCCTTACCAAGTAGAACCTAATGATGAGAATTCTACTCCTTAAGCTCGATAGCAGCCATATGATAAGATGCCATAGAAATAGGTTTGGTGTTAGGCTTAATATCATTAACTAACTCAATCTCATTGGTAGGAAGTCTACTAGGAAAATAAATAGGGAAATCATTAAAAAATTCATGGGCTATAGAAATAGAGTCATGTGATGGATTCCCCATACTAACATCATGATTTTAAGCAAGATAATACACGAAACCTCTCGAAATAAGTCTCCTAGCACACAAATCAGAAATAATCCCTATCGTCTCATGACTAACAGCTCTTTTCCACACGAATAGGAGTATTCTAAGAATGGATAAGGTAATGGTCTTGGCAAAATAATCCATGACTGCATGATAGTGGGATAACTAGTCCATGACCAAAATAATATCAAAATATACCATGCCTAGTATAATAAAATTGACATGATTATCAACATCTCTAAAAGTCATAATACATAATTTAAAAACCTGATCCACTACTAAAGAATCACCCATGAGAGTGGATACATGAAATGGAATGGAAGATAAATCTATTCATTAAGCATAATAAGAAGACATATAAGAATAAGTTGATCCTGGATCAAATAAAACAAAGGTTAACTGATGGCACACCAGAATTGTATCTTTGACAACATCATCAAAAGAATCAACCTCTGGTCTAGAAGGTACTATATATAACTAAATATGCACACCACCTAGATAGTCTCCTGACTGATCTCCTATCCTAACTGCCTAAGAACCACCTCAAGCATCCTTGGGACCACCCCTATGACTATGAATACCACCTCTAGATGAGGGATGAACAACTTTAATTGGGGGAATACTCTTAGCCAAAGAAATAATATCCCTACGACTAGGGCACTCTCATGAATAATGACCAAAGGCTCCATAACTACAACATGTCACCTAAGATGAACAAGAACCAAAAGATCTGACTACCCAGTATAGTCAACATGACTAGAATAACAAGATTATAAGCCCCTCAAATATTGACCACTACCCTGACCAGGGAAATTAATAACACAAGAATAACCTCCATCAATAATCTAGAGAGTTGCCTGAATAAGACTACTAGGCTAACTTTGAGGCCGATATGACTAATGCAGAGGTTACCTACCCTAAACACTATTGTCTTTGAATTGGGATCTACGACGACTATTACTTAAACTACCCTGATATCTATGCCTCTTATCGCTTTCCCTTTGGGCATTAAAATGCATCTCCTCCATCACCTGAGCCGGATCAAAAACCTCAAAAAAAAACCTACCTACAACAACCAAACTCTAAGTAGACATGCGAAGAGGAAGTCTCAATATCAAACAAAGTTGTGAACCCTATCATCCTCAATATCAATAATAGAAGTAGCATGCCTATCCAACTAGTAAAAATGAACCTCAAAATAATAACCATCATGGATCCATACTCCATCCTTTAGAACTAATCCCTCAAATGACTTCTAAAGTTGCGAGGCATATACTTCTCCAAGCAAATCTCCGAGAGCTGAGCCTATGTCATAGAAGAAGATTTAGCTGGCCTAGAATCAAGATGACATTTCCACTAATGTCAGGATACCAAGTCCAATTGAATGGAAGTGTAACCCACACCATGAGTTTCAACTAGGCTCAAATAATGGAGTCTATAATCACAAGTAATCTAAAACTCTTGCATCCTTGTCCGGTGTACTAGAAAACCTATGCAGAGCCAACCTTATGAATCTATCAAATATCTTCTTCCCCTCAACATACATAGTAAGATAGGAAACCACTGGTTGAGCAACTACTAATGTGGAAGGAACCTTAAATCTAGGAACCTTAGTACTACTCTAATCTATAGATTGTCAAACATTATACGGTGAACCTCCAACCAACCCCTTAAGATAAACCAAAGAATCCCTAAGAACTAAAGAAAGAATAAAGCCGGTAGAGCCTAGGCTGGTCCCTTTCCTACCACTGGCTATGGCAGAAGAATCTTTGGCTTAGTAGTGAGAATATGGTCTGGTGAGGGCACCCTATCCTTGCCTCAAGATGGGGACACATATTGAGGCTTTCAACTAACTATAGCTCATTTGTAAATCACAACAAGGTCCCTAGGTTCGATCTTAGAACCATCATCTCATGTAGCAGAAGCATGTTCCCTGGCCATCTGCAAAAGTACAAAGTCAAAGGAATGCTTTACAAACCAACTCAGACACTTAGTATAAAATGAGTAAAAATAGTGAAGAACTCTTAAGAATGTCCTATATCCTTCCAAAGATAGGAAACAAATATCATTATTTTGATCCACAAGCTCTACTAGACACTTGCTCTCGTACCAACAATATCGATGTAGCCTAAGTTCTAGTACTAATTTGTCATGACCCAATTTATGAGTCATGATGGCACCTACTCTATCCCATTAGTAGGTGAGCCAAACACTATCCCAGAGCTATTGACAATGGGCTAACTTGGTTGAAATGCCCCAAAATAGCCAAATGGACAATTTAATACAAGAAATAAGCAAGGTAATAAAAATAATTTGAATGTAGTCATAATATAGAAAACTATCTGACGATCTGGTATATCCAGTACAAGAGCTACTACAAATACAACCCAAATCAAGAGTAGTCAATACAATCCTGTCTCAAAACTAGAGACCAAACATAAGTAAGATAGAAAGAAATGGACCACTCTGACTTTAAGAGTTCACCCTATATTTGAAACCTAACACAACATGATCTTTAAATCAACGTCAGCAACTGGTATTCAAATCTGCACCAAAAGGTACAAAAGTATAATATGAGTATGAAAACTATGGGTGCTAAGTAGGAATCATCAGTCGACTGAGCTAAATCATTGTATAATATAATAAAATGCAAGATAACATAACTATGTCAAGGTAGAGGCAATCCTTAATCAACTCCAACATCATTGTACATAAATAGTAAATAACGGAAAAGAATAACATAACATAAAGGATCAAACACATGTGATTATTACTATAAATTGGATCCCATAAGACAATAAGTACAAAAAATTAAATAACCCAATCCAGGCACCCATAAGCCTGGAGGGTACACAAAAAGATAGTATAACCCGAACCACCATTATTTACACACTCTTAAGGTACAAATAGAATCAATCCATATCATGCCACACTACAACAATTTCCAGTTTTGCACTTAAATTGATAAATATCTCACCAATATCATACTTCTTATCCATACTTAAATTGATACTCTATAGAGAGACTCAAATTGACAATAATATCATTGATATCTAGACTCGAACCAACAATCATGTATCATTATATCATAATAAATTCCTGGACTTGAGCCGGTAAGTATATCATTAATTTTACAATGAATATACGGACACAAGTTGGTAAGTATATCATCAATACTAAAATCAATACCTAAAATGAAAGCGATAAGTATATATTAAATATCATAAGCAATAGAATAATAACTAGATCAATCAATAGCATGATCATGAGCATAATCCATAATCATCAACTTTTAATATTTAGCCTATCACCACTATTAATTTTCAATTTTATAAATATTACCTCAATAAGCAATCTCAACACATACAACGAATGTATAAAAGGGTTTTCAATTGCTAACACCGATCTTGGCCTAAGGTGGGTGAAAGGGCCCACTTTTAAAACCAAAAATCTACTACTAGGCAATTTCTACTCTAGATGTCAAAAATGCCTTAATTAGCCCTAAGATAGAAATTCTACTAATAGTCTAAGAAACTAAGATAATGAACAAAAATTATGATTTCTAAATGGCCTAAAACTTAGAACCCATCCTAAAAGCAAACATGATATTATAAAACATACTATGAACTAGCTCAATATATAAAACGGGTGAAGCCTAGCATACCTTGACACAGAAGAAAGATTGAAATTTGCTAAATTATCGACTTTCCCTTTTGAGAATCTTTTGCAAGATGCCAATCTACAAAAATCACAATTTACTCATGAACACGAGAATAATGATACATATATTGCAAGATTGTGCTTTGAATTTGAAAATTAGACCAAAATCCCATATAAGTCCTGTTTATAGAAATTGCATTTCCAAAGTCAACCAACATTTCCTTATGCTGAAGGAGTAATTACCCTAAATAATGGGTAAACTTTGAGCTATATTGGTGCCAAAATCAAGCCACCAAGTTATTGGGATTTTGAACATAAAATGGGTAACACTACTATGAAGTTAGAGAAATCATACCATAAATTCAAAGGATAATCGCATAATAATCTTTACCCAAGCTTCTAAATTTCCCACAAACTCCAATCCTAAGATTTCTAAATCATTAGGGTTTAAATATCAAGATAATGACTAAAGAAATAGGAAAAATATCCTAACAAATTGTAATCATAACAAAATCCCTAACCACCATCCACTGGACACCAAACTATTTGGGTCACAAGACCTTTACCCTCAACATACGTCTTGTATGATGAGTCATTACAAGGATAGTGAGCCTAAATCTGAAGAAATGTCCAAGGGCCAAAACCCAGGATATTTCATCGTTGAAAAGAAATAAAACCTAAAGAAGCAACAATGCATGCCTATCCTTCGAGAACTACCTTGTACTTTGAAGACTATTTCTTTAATTTATCATGGTTCCCACAACCCTAGTCGTGGTATTTAGCTATAGATAATTTAAAGAAAATGAGGATAATTCTAATATGAAAGCATAGTTATGAACTTATAATAATAATATGAAAAACTACAAAATCCTACTTTAAATTAATACCATAAAATTGATGTTTGTGATTCAAAGATCAAGAATGAGCCTTAGAACCATAGAAAAATACAATAGAAGATAAACATAATTATAAAACATTATAGGAGTATTTATAGATACGTAATTCTATCCTAAACCAAGTATGAATACATATGTTAGCAGTGACAACAACCATGACAATGAGTCATCTAGTCTACGGACAATTCATCGTCAGTCTACTCCTAAGTGTTGCCTTCTTTTTTGCTTCTTGATGAAGGCTCATCTAGTCACCCTATGAGTCGTAGGGTGAACTTAATCCTTTGAGACTATCTTTCACTCTTTTTGAACTTTTGAATAATTTTCTCTAAACAACTGCTCACGATAATTCAATGTGTCACCCAATTAATCATAGCCTCCCATTATACTCTAATATTGATTAGCATTTCCCTACATCTTTGAAGTTCTTAGGTCATAATGGGTTTCATATTCGACTCATTGCGAGTGACCACAGATCATTTTCTACCTATGTTTCCAAGGCCTCCAAGATCAAAGTTCTTCTTTTCTGTCAATGAGTTAGGTTATGAGTCAAGTTATGACCCAATGACTCATAGCCCAGTGTTTTCTCATTCTTGCTTGTGAAATTTTTAGTCATTTGTTTATTTCTTTATCTCAGACCAATATATTACTGCAAAACTATACAACCACATCATATCAACAAAAAATACCTAAGTTCTTGTATATTTTCCTATTTTTAAGGATCAAAAGTTCCATGAAACCATGACATTTCAGGATTCTATTTGATAGAAAATTGAAGAGAAACATTACCAAGATGGACTATCAAGATAAGGATCTTGAAAATTCCTTTTATAGAAGAGCCTTATATCTTAACCATGGAATTAACCAAATACCTAGTTATTAAGAGACAAATCAAAGATCATGAATTGGGTTGGATGAGAGCAACACTAAGAAGCTACTAACCATCCATGGTTTGTAAATTCAATGTAATGGACATAACCATCCATGAAAAAATATACAAGAAGGGACAGAAAGAATCTGACATGATAGTATTGAATAGGATCCCAATTTTAAAGCGTTTGGTGGATATATCCGATCTTATAATCAATAGGATCTTTTTAGTCCAAACCTATATACTTCCAGCTATTATCCTAGAGTTTAAACATCAAACAATTTCAGTGTCATGACAATAACCATGGATAGCTCAAATATTATTTGATGAAAAACCTACATAGTTGAGATACAAAAAGGAGAGGATAGTCAAGTCATCATTTAATTTTGTGGATACATTTTGGTGGATTATGGTATATTTGTGATTAATGCCCATGGTAGAGATGACAACTTAGATAAAACTAGGGTTGTGAGGGTTACTAGTTTGATACTAGGGTTCAAAGAGAACATCGAAAAAAGAATGCAGATGAAATACATGTGTGGGACATAAACCCAACAATATTACTTCCACTATCATGTCTATTTACCGAATCATTTTGACTTGTAAAAGTATATATCTATATATTGTTGACGATAAAGGGTGACCATAAAGAAGAAATATATTTCCCAGACTAGAGATAACTAAAAATTTAAGTTGGGGGTACACAAACCCATATCATTTTGACCTCAAACTCAAACCACTCTAGAGTTATTTCACACTTTCTCTGGTATAAATCTAATTATTTTTTTTGTTGATCTACACGGTGCATCTGTTGTATCCAAGGCTAATTACTTCCCAGATACTTAGACTAAAAACACAACCTCCATGCCACTAGCATATTTAGAGTTTAGGTTGACTTCAAAAAATTTTGTGAAAATAATCAAGAGGAAAAATAAGTTTGAGAATCAATTGAAAGTATGGGCAAAACAATTCAAGCCCTTAATAGAATCAAAAGAGAATGACTCTATACTTTATTTGAAAGGAAGACCTCTCAAAATCAATTAAGAGGTAAATTAAAGGTAGTGAGGAGAAGTAATCGTGAAAATGTAAACATTGCAAGAGATTCAAAGGAGAAGATAATATGAAAAAGGTGAAGAAGGATTTGATAGATGATGAGTCATTGAGACAAGAGCGGATAAGTTCTCAATGTACTAGAGCTTCTTCTAATGCAGCGCACGAAGTTGAGTTATACCTACATGTGTTTCCTTTATCCACTACAGGTCGATGTTATTATAGATGACTTGAGCACATCGGTCAACACAGTCTCATCGTTCCTAATTATGAGGCCATAGTGGATTCCAGTATTGTACCAGACTTTTAGACCTAAGAGATTTACATATATCCCTTTCTCCCAAATGCTTAGTTATTATTTTTTATACTAATGGCCAATGCATGGTTCTTTTGATAAAGGTGGGGTTACTTATGAGTCTTTTTCTATCAAAAGGTTTATGTTGTCATGTTTTTTTTTCTTTAGGTGTGTTATCTAGTAAAACCATCATGTTTAGCTGATTTTACTACTTTCACATTTTTAAATATAAACTATTAGCAATCAATGATATGATTTTGTGATATGAATTCACTAGAGACCCATCTTAAAAATCATTTAGCACTGGTGGTTTGATTTTATATTATTAGCTGGTCTGAATCATTGAATAAATTAGTGTATATTAATAGAATATTTTTTCATAAGATGAATTGAATAGTAGGTATTGATATATATTTGTGCCAAGTGTGTGTAATCTTATTTTGCATCTTTACTACTTTGTGCATACATCTAGGACTTATTCGATCTATTTTATTGAAGTTGTAAGTTGGTTCATTAGGAAAGGATCACAAGCCCTTTTATATCTAGTCTATGTATACCATTTTTATTTAGTAGCCAATGACCTTCCCTAATTTATATTTGAACCATTATTTTATCCCCGATCCCTTCTTGGACATCGTGCACCTTAACTTAGCCAAATTGCCTATGTTGAGGGTGGCTAATGTAGAGGTCACTCATAAAGAATTCACAAGACACAAAAGATGAACCATTTTCTTTCTTAGTGTAGTATACCACTAACATAAGAAAATTGAGGCTCAAGATCAAGTAGGACTTTAAGGGTTGTAATTTAGGCTAAGGGACGGTTATGAACTATTATTACCATAGTGACTATCTTCCATAGATTTAATACATCACACATTTCATTAAACTACTCTCAAATTGAACAATGTTTCACCTCTTTTATCTTCTTACTTCTCTTTCATTTTGCCCAATCTCTTTAAGCTAGTTCACACATGTTAAGTAGGGTGCATTTACTATCACACATGATTCTCTTCTGATCTCTTTTTTTCTTTTCATTACCTTCCTCCCAACCACGACCCATAAACATTTTAATACACCATTAGCTACTATCTTGGGGCTTCACTTTCACTTTTCCTTTATTCAATTCTACACTTATTGATATCTTAACATTTTAACTAAAATGCTTAGGAGTTTTGGATCAAAATATGATCACCTAAATAAAAAGTAATAAGCTACATATGAGGCTATCAAAGTATATGCTAAAGGCTCAATAGGGCTAACTAAGATCACACAACAAGGGTAGATAAAGAGGGTATAAAACATTGTTATAAGAAAAAACCCTATATCATGTCCTAAGCCCAACATTCTTACTTACACTTTGCAATTGCATTAGGAAAGTTCTAAACATCAATACACAATAAGGAATGCAAAAAACTCTCACTCACATATGGAATATGCTCAAATCAAGCGGTATCTCTCTAGAATTTAAATCAGGAAGTAGGAAGAATTAAAAATTAAGCCAACATTGCACAAGAGTCACGTAAATGAGCCTAGTTGTCTTCAAAATAGTCATTCAACTCATTCAACATGGATTCATATTCAAAATCAACTTTCAATCATGTAATCATACATAACACTTAGCAAGAACATCTCACTTTTTCTTAATGAAAAAATCTAAAATTACTCCTAAAAATAAGAAATGATACTTGTTCAAAGAGACCCCTCGGAAAAGAACCTAAAAGATAAACAAGGGACTGACATAACAAAGCTAAAAATAAACAAAGATAAATTTTTTTCATAATCCTTTTTAAATTTAGTCAAAAACTGAAAAATAACTAAAAATGGAAATCCTATAGTAGCACTTCACCCTAAACAATTGGAAGATTGCCCACCACATACTTAAAAGCACACTTTGTCCCCAAAATAAAACTTAAAAGTAAGGATAGAAATACTCCTTGTGGCATCTAGGCATAGCTACTAGCATTATAATTATCAAAAAGGGTCAGGAGGACCCTACACTCAGTCTTTGCCTTGCACCTTATCTCAGATCTCTAGTACTCATACTTTCCTTCAAATTATTGACTCAATCAAAAACAAAAAAAAGTGATATTAAAGAAAAACTTGAAAAAATGAAATACCTACCTAAATTAGTTTGCCTCTCAAGCATATCCTGATTTATTGCCACGACTGAACTCACAACTCTTAACCATATCCTTTTATCTTTTTCCTCCTACACAAATCCCATTGTCTTATTGTCTTGTATCTTCATGAGTGGTCAATCTCAAGGTCTTATTTTTTCCCACACTTATCTTTTTAGGCCCCCCTTTACGATTCTCAATCTCGGTAGTAACTATTTATTTGGGTAGCTCCTTGAAAGTGTCCAAATAAGTTATAAAAGGTTTTCACTCCTCTACCCCACACTCATCCATATTCGTGATTGTGATCATGCACAAATCCTTGTAGTGTGAGGGTTTATTAAAGGCCTTGTACGCTCTAAAAATCACCACTTCATCACTTAACCTTAAATTTAAAGTGTCCTCTCTCACATCTATTAGTGCTCCTTCAGTTGCCAATAATGGACATCCTACTATGATCGGTACACCATCTGCATCATAATCAAGAACAATAAAGTCAGGAGGTATAATAAAATTACAAATCTTAATGTGAACATTCTTTATGATTTCGGTGAGCACCACTCTTGTTCTATTCACTATTTGGAGCATCACTGAATAAGGTCTCAATTTTTCTAATCCAAGAGTGTTGAACATTGAAAGGTCCATTAAATTTATACTTTCCCTCAAATAACTCAAATCATCTACCACATTACTTTCACCATTTTGTATAGGGAGGTTGATCAAGATTATACTACAAAAATGAGAAATAAACACCAAATCTAAGGAATCGATGAAATTGAGATACAAAAATTAAAAGGATAAAAAGATAGATGATACAGATAGATAGATTGGCACTAGAAGATTGAAAAAAATAGTAACTAATAAGTATATTATTAATCTCTTACGTTGACCGCAACGGAATTAAAATGATCGTACAACCACTGTTTCTAAACATATATTAATAAAAGCTTTCCAAGCTATCTCACACTCTCTCAATAATTTTTATATATTCACTATTAAATAAAACTGATGAAATAAGGACCTAAGATATTTTATTTATAGTCTACGTTTAACTTATTACAATGGGCCCAAAAGTTACCTATGTTATTTAATAAAAAATAACAGACCTCTCTAGCATTTTTGGGGAAGATGCGACGCACTTCAAGGGTATTTCTAGAGTAGATGAAACTATTTTGACCTGCTCTTGACCTTCTAGTGTAGGTTGGGCACACCTCAAAGGTAGATTGGGTGCATGTCCCTTCCAAGGAGCCTTTTAGACCCTTCTTGTATTCCCTCGGCTCCTCCAAGGACCCTTGATCAAATTTATATGCAATTACCATCACATGAAACCCTTTGATAACAATAATATAACTTCAAGAACCTCTAGCATAATAAGTATCCCATTAAAAGATTCAGAGACAACTTAGATTGTTCTATTTTTCCTTTCTTGAAAAGGATTTAACCTCAAATCCAAACTTTGTAAAACCAAATAAAGGAAAAATAAACACAACAACCTCATTATATGAGGGTTAGGTTTATCATGAATAATAATAGAATCATACCAAGGTTGCACACACTTAAGATATAACCAAAGATCTTTTTTGTTAATCAGTAAAATCTTATTGAAAATGGTCCATAGGGATTTTCTATGACAATTATAAAGAGATAAGGAAAGTACGAAGTTCATAATGCCATCAATAAACTAAGAAGGTAAGACTACATTCATCTTAGGAGCCAAAAGACACAATTTCATTGTTCTCTCTTCAAGTTACCACACCAAAAGTGGTATCACTAATAGATTAAAATTCCACAAGGGTTTCCGAGGTCAAGGATGTGAATAACCCATAAAGCATTACTACCCAACTAAGTGGACAAACCGACATGTTTCCTACCTCCCAATAAAATAATTCCAAGACTAACATAGACATTATCATAGTCAAACAGGTAGTATTTAATAGAATCAAGCACAAAAACATCAGCCGATGCACTTTACTATAAGAATTCCATTTAGCTTAAAAGATTTAGCACATACAACATATAAGGATGGAATAAAGGTATTTAAGAACAAACAACTTTCCCTTTTAAACAACATCCCTTAAGAAATAGGTCAACAATTACAAATACTGACAAAGAAGGATGTCATATAAATATAATTCATCTAAGGTGTTCTCCAGAGGAAACTCTCTCCTTGACCTAAAAGTAGTGAAACCTTGGTCAAGAATGGAAACACACAATGTTGAACTCTCTTAGATCTTTTCTCTACTCTTCTTCACTAAAGAACTCTTATCTTTGTTGGAAATTCCTACAGTGCACAACTTGGGTCTATCAAGTAGATTGTAAATCCCCAAGAAGGACTTTTCATTATAGGAAAGGTTACCAACATACTCAATCAAACTTTGCTTGTTGTCTTAACCAAGCACCATGTGGGGTGCATACAAATCATCACATGCCAATAGGTTTCTTGGGTTAAATGATACAAGTAACCAAAAATAGGTAAATGAAATACTCACATTACCCAAAGGAGTCATTTTCACAATTAGACTTACCCTCTATATGTCTATTGATAATTTTATAAGCAAAGAGAAGGTAGAAAAAGGTATCACTCAAGATAAATTCAAATAAGGTGTCCTCATACATATACTCACTATTAGAATCAAGATCATTACCATGAATATTCTCATCAAAGTAGTAACACAAGGTAAAAGAAGAAGCAATTTTCAAACAATTAACACCTTCTTTTTCTAGGGAAGAATTCTTAAGTTGACACATACCACCACTAACTTCACAGGTATCATGACTAAATTTACCATAGAGTTCAATAAAATCATCCCCATATTTAAAAAAATAGGATTTGGTGTCATACAAAAGATCAAAACCATAATCATTTTCATAAGAACAATAACTATTTGGGTTTCTCCATCATTCACGTAAATCATAGTTATCATCACCTAACTAATCTATCTTTTACAAAACAAGATATCACCTTTCAAACATCCACATTCCTTTCTCTTAAGAGTAATCCTATCTTTTAAGAAGATATTTTTATATTTAGGAGAAACGTATCACTCTATAGTGGGTTGTTATATAGAATATAGCCCTCAAGATGACCTACTTTATAAACATAATTCACACTGCTAAGTAATTCACTAGGAGTGATTTTATCATCTACAAATATGATATAGTGCATAAATAAAGAAAGATCAATACATTAAGAAGAATTTGAATATGTAAGTTCACTCTCAAAAATACAACTATCAAGTTCAAAAGAAGTTTCAAACATATGATTATCCCAATGAGTAAAACAAACAATGGTTCTTCATCAAGAGGTATGCTCAAAGTATTACTCTTTCTATATATTGTTTTGATGATGAGCAGCTAATTTCAAGGGACTAGGTCCCTAGATATGCAAGATACAATACATCTAATAAATATAGTCTATACAGTTTTGTCATCTTGTGTAACAAACTTGCAAGTGTTATTTTGTACTGATTAGGACAGCTGGTCCAATGATCTTTTATCCCTAATCATCCTTAGTTATAAAATAAAAGAGAGTCCTCTTCATTAAGCTGTTTGTGACAATTACAAAGAGCGAAGAGTGGTAGTAAAAACCCTATTTAATCACTGCTCAAGTTCTTTGCTATCGTTGTAAGCTTAAATTGAAATTGTTCTTAATTAAGTATTTTTTTTTAATCAAACAACTCTCTTTATAAGAGTATTTTTACTTTTTTTTATGCTTAAGTAGAATTACCTAAGTTAGTTGTTGATTAGAGGTAATCAGTAGAGATGTCCTTGGTAGAGTTACCAAGATGAAATTGTAGTAGAGTTTCTATCATCGAAAGGAGCCTAGAGGTAGGCTAAATTATATAAAGTAAGCATGATATTGATTATAGTATATTTCATTTGTGCTTGTGTAGGAAAACTTTGGTTTTTCCCTTTATTTTTTTCCACATAAAATCTTTGTGTTTTTACTTTCCTATACTATATTTGATTTTCTAGAACCTTATAGTTGCTTTATTGTTCTATCGCTTGTAATTGACTTAGAGGGAACTAGTCCCTGACTGTGTGGTGCAACCCCTAAAGGTTTCATAAAATACCCTGGGTTTTAATCCTTAGAAACCTCCTAAGTTTTTGGCTTTTAGACATCATACGACTAGGGGGTACTAGTCGTATGATAGGGTATAGTTTGGTGGGCCTTAGTCATATGTTAAATAGTGTAGGTTGGTTAGTTTCTATCTGAGGTGTGAATAGATCATACTAGTAGTATGCTAGGGTACTAGTAGTATGCTGCCAATCCTATGTAGCACTATGTCTATCCTATAGGAATCTATTCTACCTAAGGTATGGATTTAGGGTGCAAGTCATATGGTTGGCTACGAATTAGACTTTGTGGTCGTATGTTGGGTAGTGTTGGGATCCAAAGTGAGAATTAGGGTATGAGATAAGGGTGCCACTTTTACCCTAGGGTATGATTTGGAGGGTCGTACCCTTCTATGATAATTTTATACAGTTTAAGTTAGGGGTAATATTGATATTTCCCCTCTTAACCTCTTAAGGCCCCATGACTTATACATTCTTAGGATATAATTTATCCTATTATTATACGTAAAATACTTAGAAACTCTCTCAAATTCTCTCAAGGCTTCTGGGGAAATGAAGGTTAAGGTTTTTTCAATAAGGTTAATTTGGGGCTTACAAAGGTGGTTTCTCTCCTTCATCTTTGTAATCTAAAGCCTATTACTCCTCCCATATAATTAACTCTAACTAAAGGCATGTTTTGTGTATGGATTTTATGGAATAATTATGGTATGGTTTGGTATTGAATATATGTAGGGATTTTGGTTATAATTGGTTTGGTTATAGTTTTACCATGCTTTAACTATAGGTTTCATAGTTTAATAGTGATTTGAATATGTGGTTGCATGGGAATGGATAATTGGTAGCTAGTTTTTGTTTTGAAAACTATATGTCCTCAATATGTTAGATAAGATACCTATGATAATGTTTTTGCTATATTTTTAAACTTCCATTGAAAACTTTGCATGGTATAAAGTGTTAGTGGAACCCTAACTAGTTTGGATGCTCTTTAATGGTTAAATGCTAATGTCTTAGTGGTCATGGATATAGATTAATTGAATACAGTTTTAGGGTACATAGGAATCCGCTTAGAAAATTTAATAATGATCATCTTGTGGGGTACATGGGAACCCCCCAAGAAACTTAATAATGTAACCTATGGGTAAATGGGAATTCTTACTTTAAAGAGGATAGCTAAGAATATTTCCTGTACGCTTAAGCTATGGTAGGTATGATAATACCACTACTTATTGACTTAGTTAATAAGAAATAGGATTGGTGGTTTAGTTTTTTGCTAATGGTTTTAATTGGGAAATAATGCTGGGCTTTGATAGCTAACCTTGAAGGTGTGAGTCCAATGGACAGACACTGGAAACTCATGTTTTTTACAAGAGAATTGGTCATGGAGACCATATATATAATGCTTATAGGGTACATAAGAATCCTCTAAGTTACTCTTGTATATTTATTTAATGGAGAGCAAATGGTATACGAGAATACCCTACTCCTATAGTATCTCTAGTTTGTGTGTATATAGATATCGATACTCATTCATAGGGTAACACTAGACCCATATAACACGTGGTTTTAAGACATGCTAAATCTTATTCCCTCTTCCAACATAGATATAAATATATATGTGTGTGGTTATGTATGCATATGGTTATTTACTTGGTTTTAAAGGTTGGCATTATTTTATACTTATCTTGAGTACATGCTAGTATTCACCCACTAACCAGTCTTTAGGAGTTGTATCCCTACATGATGCAAGTACTAGCCATTCTACTCCTCTGTCTCAGTGATCAAATTTGGTATCAGCTTGTGTTGGATTAAAGTGGTCAGCTTCCATATTCTAAGAGTCTCCATTTCATGTCATGGATGTTCGTACCTACTTTGGTGATTTTATAGACTATGGTTTTTGCTATGGTCAAAGGCATGTCCCAATTGGATATTGTTTTACTTTTGGTCAGAGAATTTATGGGACTACTATAGGTTGGTATGGGCAGTTTCGGTAATGGTGTCAGCCTTGGCATTGAGATTGGTATTGGGGATGACATCGATGTACTATATTTGATTAATGATTGTTCCAATTTTTTGGATTATACATACAAACACATTGGGTTATTGTTTTGTTTGGTTGGTTATTGGATAGTTTAATATAGTTGGGTTGGTTTAGAAAGCAGACTTATCCATAGGTAGTATTTCTATAAATATGCTATATTGTTATATATTTGAAATTCATCTGACTTAATGTATATATTTAGAGGATTGGTTGGGTTTCGGAGGTGTTCCCCTGTCCTAGTTGGACATAGATGCCCATCATGATAAGGCCCCAATTTAGGTCATGTCAAGTTGGTATTAGAGCTTTAGGTTCATGGTCAATTGGGAGTCCACAAATTCGTGTCAAGTAAAGTTATTTTTAAGAGTGTGTATCCCGTCGTACTCATAAGAGAGAGGCTATAAGGCATTTAGAAATGTTTCTCTTTCTTGTATTCTTTTTTCATGCTTGGAGTCTAAGTTTTGGAATCTTCTGTAATCCCTATTTATTTATTTTTCAGATCATGACTCGACAATCTGATACGTATGGAAACTTCTCTTTCCTAATTGGGGTTGATATTAATTGGACATGCTTTACCCATGGGATCCATACTAGGTCTACAGGTCCAGTCCCTAATTTTCTTAGAGTTCCACTAGTTTCTTCTAGTCCTCCTCAGGATAATGTGATAAATATATAGTTTCTTTAGTTATTTCATATGATTTCTTAGTTGGTAGCTTCTCAGACTGAGCATGTTCCATCTGTTATTCCATCTTCTAAGGCTACAAGGATTGGCTAGTTCATGATGATAAGCCCTCTTACTTTTATTGGTGTTAAGGTAAAAGAGGATTCTCAAGATTTTTTGGATGAGATAGAAAAGATATTCAGGGTTATGCATACCACGATTGTTGAAGAGGTGGAGTTTGCTGCCTACCAATTGAATGATATGGTGTGCTAATGGTAGGATAGGTCAAGAGGTGAGGTTGATGAGTCATCTCCATAGGAGACTTTCTCTAATGTATTTCTGGACCACTTTATTCCATAGGAGTTGAGGGAAGAAAAATTAGAGGAATTTTTAAATCTAAAATATGGAAAGATATCGGTCAAAGAGTATTCCTTGAAGTTTCACCAGTAGTCTCGGTATACTCCAGAGATAGTAACCAATATGAGGGCCCAAATAATGAAGTTTGCTTTTGGAATGTCTCGTGAGTTGATCCTTGAAAGTAAGACTGCATTGTTGATCAAGGACATTGATATCTCTAGGTTGATTTTTCATATACAAAATGTTTTCTGAGCAAGGTAGTGGGCAACAGTAAAGTGGTACAAATGGTGGTAAGTGGCAAAATAAGAGGTGGCGAAGTTCTTGTTCTTTCTCCACAGCTAGTTCTCCCTACTCAAAGGCATCGCGAGATAGCTGTCAGTAGGGTAACAATAATTTAAGGGCACAGGTTGCCCAATCTCAGGCTAGTGGGGCTTAATTGGCTTCATCATGTCCTCATTATGGTTCCTATGATGAGTGAAGGGATATGTGCTTCAAATTTTGGTAGCCAGGGTACATGCTTAGAAACTATCTGGTTGGTAAGGTATCTTCAGAAGCAAACAAGGTTCCAATTTCTTCATCTTCGGCTCAAGTACCAAAGGGTGCACCATCTAGTTCTGGCACTGGTTGGAACTGCCTTTATGCTTTCACTACCTTATAGGAGTCCAAGACATCGCTTGACATCATGACTAGTATGTTGCAACTCTTTTCTCATGATGTATATTGTTTACTTGATCTAGGGTTCCCTCTTTCTTATATGACCCTCTTTGTGTTTGTGCATTTTGGTTTTGGTTTGAAGTGTGTTTAAAAACCTTTTTCTATTTTTACCTTGTAGGTAACTCTGTGATTGTTAAAAGAGTCTATAGGGGGTGTGGTATCGGTTGGTAGTAAAGAGTCTTTGGGGGATTTGTCTGAATTAAACATCGTTGATTTCAATGTTATTTTAGGGATGGATTGGTTGTGCTCGTGCTATGCATCCCAAGATTATTGGACACGTAGGTTGTCTACAAATTTCCTACTGATCCTATTATTGAGTAGGAGAGTGGTTCCCTGTCTCGTAAGGGGAATTTTTTATCATATCTTAGATCTCGGAGATTAATCTCCAAAGGGTGTCTCTATCATTTGGTTTGAGTTAAAGATTTTAACTTAGAGGGTCCTTTTTTGCATTTGCTTTTGGTAGTAAATATGTTTCCTGAGGTGTTTCCTGATGACCTTCTTGGTGTTCGTCTTTATGGGGAGACTGAGTTTGGGATTTATCTTATCCTGTACAGTCATCTAATTTATTTTCCCATTATAGAATGGCCTTGGCTGAGTTGAAGGAACTAAAGGATCAGCTTAAGGACCTGGTGGATAAGGGTTTTATCTATCCTAGTGTGTCCCTATGGGGTACACTAATGTTATTCGTGTTTAAGAAGTATGGTTCCCTTTAAATGTGTATTGATTAATGACAGTTGAATAATGTGAGGATTAAGAATAGGTATCCTCTCCCAAGGGTAAATGACTTATTTGATCAGTTGCAGGGTACCAAATTCTTTTCTAAGATTGATCTATGGTCTGTGTATTATTAACTTACGATTAGGGAGCTGGATATCCCTAAGAAAGTTTATCGTACCCGGTATGGGAACTTTGAGTTTTTCGTAATGCCATTCAGTTTGACCAATGCTCCTTTGATATTTAAGGATTTGATGAATAGGGTCTTCTATCAGTTTTTAGATCTATTTGTCATTATGTTCATTGATGATATTTTGGTGTACTCTAAGAGTGAGGTGGATCATGCCAATCACTTTTGTATTGTGTTGCAGACTCTGAAAGAACAACAATTGTATGCCAAATTCTCTAAATGTGAATTTTGGTTGAATATTATCACTTGTCTAGGCCATAATATTTCTAGTGAGGGGATCATGGTGGATCTATAAAAGGTTGTGGTGGTTAAGAAGTTGCTTGACCTAACACTCCAGCCGACATTCATAGCTTCTTGGGTTTATTTGGCTACGAAAAGAGGTGTATAGAGAGTTTCTCGACAATAGCTACCTCGTTGACTAAGTTGACTCAAAAGAAGATAAAGTTCTCTTTGTCTGATGCTTATGAGGGAAGTTTCAATAAGCTGAAGTATAAGTTAACTTTGACTCTGGTTTTGACCTTCTCTGAAGTCACAAAGTGTTTTGTGGTTTTCTATGATACATCTCGTGTGGGACATTGTTGTGTTCTAATATATCATGGTAAGGTGATAGCGTATACTTCTAGGAAGCTAAAGGTACAAGAGAGAACGTATCTTACTTGTGATTTGAAGCTGTTAACAGTGGTGTTCGCATTGAAAATCTAGTGGTACTATTTATATGGAGTGCACATTGACATCTTCTTGGATCATCAAAGTCAATAGTATGTGTTTACTCAGAAAGAGCTAAACCTCGGGCAAAGAAAATTGCTAGAGCTTCTCAAGGACTATTATATGAGTCTTCACTACCACTCAAGTTAAGCTAATATGGTTGTCGATGCTCTTAGTAGGTTGTCCATGTGGGGTCTAACTTATTTAGATAAGGAAAATTGAGAATTGGTAAAGGATATTCATAGTTTGGCTAACCAGGGAGTTCATCTCTTAGACTCCAAGAATGGTGGTGTATTGGTACAGGAGTGGTACGATCATCTCTTGGTGTAGAGATCAAGAAGAAGCAAATTCTAGATCCTGTGTTAATGAAAATAAATAGAGATGTAGGTAGAAAAAAAATGATGGTATTTAAGATTAGTGGTGTTGGTACCTTAGAGTACTAAGGGAGGTTTTGTGTTCCTTATGTCAATGGGTTACGAGAAAGGATATTGGTCGAGGTGCATAAATCACACTATGTTTTTTATCCTAGTTTGACAAAAATGTATCATGATCTCAAAGAGATGTACTAGTGGAGTGGTATAAAGAGGGATGCGGCTGATTTTGTGGCCAAATATATGGTGTGTCAACAAGTGAAGGTTAAGCACATGAGGCCTGGAGGCTTGTACAAAGAATTTGAAATGCTGGAATAGAAAATGAAATAATCAATATGGATTTTATTAATGGTCTCCCTCAGTCTTCAAATCAATATGATTCGGTTAGGGTCATTATGGATAAGATGACAAAGTCGACTAACTTTTTACCCGTGTGGACTTACTTTTCGGTTGAGGATTATGTGATGTTGTATCTTCATGAGATTGTGAAGCTGCATGGGTACCTATTTCTATTATATCTGATCATGGTACACAATTTTTATCTCACTTTTGGTAGTTGTTTAAGAAAGGATTGAGCACTAAGGTTGGCTTGAGTACTGCTTTCACACACAGACAGATGGGTAAGTAGAAAGGAATATTTAGACATCGGAGAATATGCTTCATGCGTGCATGATTGACTATGGTGTTAATTGTTTGATCATCTACCTCTGGAAGAGTTTTCTTTCAATAAATGTTATTACTCAAGCATTGGGATGGCTCCATTTGAGGCCTTGTATGGTAGGAGGTGTAGGTCTCTTATTGAGTGGTTTAAGGTCGGCGAGGCAGCGATGTTTGGACTGGATTTGGTTTACCAAGCTATAGAATAGGTGAAGGTTATTCGAGATAGACTTAAGGCTTCCCAAAGTCGCCAAAAGTCCTATGTAGATGTGAGGCGTAGGGACTTGAGTTTGAGGTTGGGTATCGGTTGTTCCTAAAGGAGTCTCCCATGAAGGGAATAATGCAGTTTGTAAAGGGTTTGTAAGGTTTCATATGAGTTGGAGTTTCCTTCTAGTGTGAATTCCATTTATTAGGTATTTCATGTCTCTATGTTGAGAATGTGTATACTTGATCCTTCATCAATTTTTTCTTTGGATAGATTGGGTATCTCAGATTCTCTATATTATAAACAAATCCTGATTGAGATCTTGGATTGGCAGGTTCATCGATTGCATACCAAGGATGCAACTTTGGTTAAGGTTCTATAGAAGAACCAAAAGGTTGAAGAAGCTACTTGTGAAGTGTAAGAGGACATGAGGTTCAAATATCTGTTCCTATTTTCTGCTTCTGGGATTCGTGAGGAACGTATATGTTCTTCATCATACTTATGTTTTTAAACTTTGTTAAAAGAAAGGTTGATTTTCTTACATCTTTATTTTCTGACATAGTTAAAGTTAGAGTCAAGGTATTGGGGTGTAAATCATGTTTGTACTGCCATGTTCCATTTTTCGAGGATAAATGATATAAGTGGGGGAGAATTAAAATACCCTGGATTTTGATCCTTAGAAATTTCCTATGTTTTTGGGTTCTGGACATCATACAACTAGGGGGTACTAGTCGTATGATAGGTTATGGTTTGGTGGGTCTTGGTCGTATGTTAACTAGTGTAGGTTAGTTGGTTTATTACCAAGGTATGAATGCATCATACAAGTCATATGTTAGGGTACTAATAGTATCACGCCAATCGTATGTTGCAATGTATCTAACCTAGAAGAGTCTATTCTGCCTAAGGTATGGATTTAGCGTACTAGTCATATAGTTAGGTATGAATTGGGCTTGGTGGTCGTATGTTGGACAGTGTTGGGGTCTAACGCGAGACCTAGGATACAAGAAAAAGGTTCCACTTGTACCTTAGGGTACAGTTTGGGGAGGTTCATACCCTCCTGTCGGAGTTTTATATAGTTTAAGTTTGGGGTAATTTGGATATTTCTCCTCTTATCCACTTAAGGCCCCAACGACTTATAACACTCATGGGACATCATTTACCCCATTATTCTAATCTAAAACACTTACAAACTCTCTTAAATTCTCACAAGTCTCTTGGGTCAAGATAGGCTGAGGTTTCTTCAAAAAGGTTAATTTGGGGCTTACAAGGGTGGTTTTTCTCCATCATCATCATAATCTAAGGCATGTTACTTCTCTCTCTTTGTTAGTTCCAACTAAAGGAATGTTTTATGTATGGATTTTATGGCATAATTGTGGTATGGTTTGGAGTCTTGAATATATGTTGGGGTATTTGGTTTTAAATGGTTTGGTTATGGTTTTCCCATGTTATAACTATGGTTTTCATTTTTTAACGGTAGTTTAAACATGTGGTTACTTGGCAATGGTTAATTGGTACCTGGTTTTGGTTTTGAAAACTATATGCCCTCAACAAGTTTGATAAAATGCCTATGAGAATGTTTTAACAATATTGTTGAACTTTAATTAAAAATGTTACATGTGATAAAATGATAATGGAACCCTAACTGGTTTGGATGGTCTTTAATGGTTAAATGGCAAGGTCTTGTTAGTCATGGTTATAGATTAACTACATACACTTATTAGGGTACATGGGAATCCACCAAGAAAACTTAATAATGACCTTCTTATGGGGTATATGGGAATCCCTCAAGCAACTTAATAATGTAATCTATGGGTACATCGGAATCCTTTATTTAAAGAGGGTGGCTAAGGACATTGCTTCCAAGATTAAGCTATGGTCAGTATGATGATACCACCACTTTTAGCCTTGGTTGATAATAAATGGAATTTGTGGTTTGGTTGTGTTCTAATGATTTTGATTTTGTAATAATTATGGGGTATGCTAGCTAAGTATGAATATGTGAGTCCAATAGACAGACGCTAGAAACTCATGTTTACCGACCATGAGGATTAGTTAAGGAAACCATATAGATAATGCTTATGGGGTAGATGGGAATAACCTAAGTTACACTTGTATATATGTATCATGTAGAGCGAAGGGTACACGAAAATCCCCTAATCCTATGGTATCTTTGATTTGTGCGGTTGCATCCATCGGGGTCCGTTCAGGGAGTAACACTGGACTTCTAGGATTGTTAAGCAAGACATATCCAGGTTAATAGTTTTAAGGCATGCTAAACCTGATTCCTACTCCCGGCATGGATATATATATATGTATGTATAGTTTTGTATGCATATGGTGATTTACATGGTTTTAACGGTTGGCATTATTCTATCCTTATCTTGAGTGCATTTTAGCGTTCACCCACTAACCCATCTTCGGGCGTTGTATCCCAACGCGATGTAGGAATCGGCCATTTTACTCCTCTTACTCAATAATTGGATTTAGGATCGGCTTGTGTTGGATTGAAGTAGTGAGCTTCCATATTTCAGAAGGCTCCATTTTATGTCATTGATGTCCTTACATACTTTTGTCATTTTATGGTTTATGGTTTTGTCTATGGTTGGGGGCATATCTCGATTAGATATTGTTTTACTTTTTGTTAGAGGCTTTGTAGAACTACTATGGGTTTGTATGGGCGGTGTCAGTAATGGTGTCAGCCTTGGCATTGGCATTGGTATTGGGGCTGACATCGCCGGACTATATTTGATTTATGATTGTTCCATTTTGTTTTGGATTATATATACAAATACATTTAGGTTATTGTCTTGGTTTGGTTGGTTATTAGATCGATTGACTTTATTGGGTTGATTTAGGAAGCGGGCATATCCCTAAGGCTGTGTATCTACAAATACGCTATCTTGCTATATGTTCAGAATTCATCTTACTCGGGTATGTGTTTGGAGGATGGTTTTGGTATCAGAGGTGGTCCCCACTATTGGTTGGACTTGGATGCCTATCACTACAAGGCCCCATTTTGATTTGTGTCATTCAAACAATTGGTATTAGATCCAGGTTCACTCTAAAATATTTGTACCCAGAGTGTTGGGTCATAATGGTTGCTATAACTAAACTAGGGTTTGAAAGAAAGGAAGCAGAAAATGAGACATTCCTGACCTTGAAGACTTTATAGACTGACCCAAGTGAATTAGACACTGATGTTGCACTTCTGGCAACAAGAATTATTAGAGTTGTACAAAGGGGTGGTCAGCTTAGCAAAAGAAATGGTAAGATTTAAGGTGGTCACAAAAATGGTAGCTCTGAAGAATTCATGAGGAACTACCAAATGCAAAAGAAGGACAAAAATATTTAGTAATCATGAAGGAAGGATGTTGGTAACCATATAATTAAGACGATAATGGCAGCATGGGAGGACTCTTTTAGTGACTTAGACGAAGATGAGAAGAATGGAGATGTTTCTATGCTAGCAGTTTAAAACCATTTAGTTATCTATGATTCCTTGCTTGCGTTCATGGCAAACTCAAAAGATGAAGAAGAAAAAGAGGTAACTCCTTCTGACTCTAAGGAAAACCTAGAAAACTACTCTGCTAAGAAGACAAAAGGGTTTTCAAATGTGTTAATACACTTTGTATGTGAACTAACTATTGATAAGAATGCCATAGAAGAAAAAATAGAGAATCAAGAGCATAAGTTGATTTCCTTAACTCTCCAAATTTCTAAACTGGAGCATTGTTCACAAAATGAAACCTGAAAATCCGAGTCTGATGAATAATCTAAAGAAAATAAATGATAAAGATGAAAAAGGGAAGAAAAAAGCCTCAAGACTTCAAGTTGATCTTTAGAAAAGACTAAGGGATTCCAAAAAACCTGATGAATGCACTTCATAAGAAGTGAAGAATTAAAGAGGGACCTGGTCTGCTTAAGAGAAGTGTTGAATAAGTCATTTAAATGGACTACTTCTTCACACATTCTTTCTAATCTAATAAGTCAGGGGGGTAATGATGGCAAAGGACTGGGATATCAAGCAGAATTCTAACGTATTGGGTGGCAAGGAAAGACTATCAATGGTGCCAGAAGGAAGGGTTCAAAATATATGGACAATCATTGTGGAAAAAATGGCACTCTAAAGGGAATTGTCAAAGTTGGAAAAGTGAAGGAATAAACGAATTCAGATATTATCAGCAAGAGAATACACAACAAAATGGATTCAAGTACTTGATTAAGATTAAAAAACACTCTCTACCCAGATGGGCCAAGAAGGTTTTGGTCACACCATTGTCTTCTTATTTGTAACTCAAACTCAAAAGGGCTACAAAATCAAACAAGTAATCATCGGTCCAGTTTAGACGAAAGGAATTGGAGTTAGGAATATTTATGAAAAGTGGGTATTCGGAGCATAATCTTAGAAGATCTGGCTGTGTTTTCTCTCTCTCAAGGCACCCTAATTTAGAGATGTCATATTTTGAAATAGTTGGATTCAAGGAATCTGGTCCCTAGAAGACTCATCTTAAAAGTGGAAGTTTCAGTAAAATATCAAATCATGGATTGATCAAGCCAACCTGACCTGACATGTAAATCAATCTAACTCTAAGAATTGGCTTTGCTAAGGAGGCATATATCCTTGGTAGAATAAGTTCTTGTTAATCTAAACAGCTCTATACCTTTCCAGGTATACACTCATAAGAATAGCTTAGGAGGAGAAGAGTTGAAGCTAACACAAGTACTAAATTCAATCAAAAGGGCAAGGGACATGGTCCCATCACTCAAGTCAATACCTATACAAGAAGCAAAAAATAATCACAAAATGTTGTCTAAAAAAGTCATATATGTTTTCTCCTATAAAGTTTCAATTTCTATGAAAGATAAGAACACTTCTTAGGTCTAGATATTCAAATCAATAAGAACCTTTTTTAAGGACATCGATCATCGCTTAAAATTGCTAAGTTAGATCTTCTTTTATCTACTCTTCAACTAGTCCAAATAAACTTCCCAAACCTAAAAATTTTCTCTAAACCTAAAACTAATCCAACTTATATTTGTCTCTCCAAACTAAATAGACAAAACTACTACTTCCTCAAACCCACCAAAAAACTCTAAAGTAGACAAAACTTCAGAGAGTCAAACTAGACTTTCCCAAATTAAACATCATGATTCTTCAGAATTTGAAATCATGGAAAACATCATCTGCAAACAACAAACTGAATCCTCTTTAGAAAGTCTAGAACAACCAGTCAAGTCGGTCTCTATTAAATCCTCCTTAATCTTAGAAGCTCAAGGTTAGCCGATCATGATTGAAAATCCAAACCAAGGATTTGCATCACCAATACAACATGAAACATCTTAGCATAAAACTCCCTCTTCTCTAGAAATTTAAAAACTACATGAAATCTTCCAAATTCATGTGTCATTTGAAAAATTCAAAAATGCTTAAACCTCAAAAATAGAAGTGCCTGACTCTCCTACACCCTCAGATTCAAATCATATTTTTGCCTAGTTGTTTGGTTAAGAAATTCTTATAAAAGGGTCGATCTTTCCTCAATTTAAAATTGGGTAGCTGAGAATCTACTCCTACTTGCATACAATACCAAGGAAAGCTTAGTAAATGGGGAAGAATAAGAATTAGGTGATAAATATAGAGGGAATGAGGGAAAGAATATGTTATTACCACTACTTGAGAAAGATGAAAAGGATGATAATGAAATACCTTAAGATGATCGATAAAGAAACAGAGAGGAAGTATAGGTAAGGATAAAGTAATAAACTCAAAAATGAATGTAACTAGAACCTATTCTACAAGAGGTCTTGAAAAGAAAATTATAGGAGATGCCATTAAGGCCAACAAAGCTTCAACTATGAAAAGAAGATGGCTAAGGAAATTAATGACAATAGAGGAGGAATAAAATATGGATGTTGAGGAGGTTAAGAAAGAAGAAGGCATAGATTCAGTAGTTGCTACTACTACTAAAGAAAAAAACTTAGAAGTTGAGTATGATGAGACGACCAAGTCCTCTAAGTCAAAGACTAGTAGCTCCACTGGAATGAGGCAGAAACACGTAGATGTCAAGAAAAGAAAAGATTATAAGGGATCCACTCCCATGAAGAGAATAACTGATGAAAAATAAAAGTCAAGTAATGATTATAAGAGAAAGAAAAAGAATGAAGAACATAATGGCATATCTAGAGAAAGAAGGATTGAGAACATAAGAACACTGAAGGTTCTATCTAGGAGAGTATGTGACCAAAAAATCTATGAAAAACTATGGATCGTAGAACTGGTGAAGTATCAGAGGAATCAGGGTTGGTTGCACATGCTAGAGGAGCCAACTCCCATTTTCTTTGAAGGAGAAGTATGAGAATTGTACCAGTCCATAGAATTCTCAGAGGATTGTTTGTGTTTTACTGTATAGGCATGGAGAAACTTTTTTAGGATGGATGAAGAAATGCTAGGAAGAATCCTAGATTTACCTATTGTAGGGACATGAAACTTAGTAAATCAAAAACCTACCACTGAGTTCATGATTAAGGCATCATAAGTAGGAGGAACCTCAATACTGCAGTGAAAAAAAAGTTTATAAAATATGACTATAAGTTTGTATTTGAGTACATCAACAAGGTCATGTTTAAAAGATTTGAAAAAAGAATAATTGCATCTAGTCTTGACTTGTTCTAGATTAAATCCTTGAGTAAATTTGAATTCATAAGTAGTCTATATCTAATGATAGAGCATATGCATAAAGTGATTAATGTAAAGTAAGAAAAACATAGAATGTCATATGGATATCTCTTGAACAATGTTTTTAAACACTATAATATGTATGGAACTATAGGAGTATCTAGAATAGCCAAGCAGATGATCAGCCTAGAGAATGAATGCATAGAGGGCAAAGGTGGATTTATGTCCCAAGTTTTTGAGTTGCTAGATGTTCAAGAAGGGTTGGTCAAATAAATGGAGGAGTTATGGATTATGTTTTCTACCAAACATATTGATATTATTCATCTAAAGTTGAAGAATCAGAAGTTGTCTTCTGAGAGACCTAGTGCCACTAATAAACTTATAGCTAAAAATGCAAAACTTTAGGCACAAGTGGTCGAACTGATAGGTGAAATTAGAGGATTGAATATTGAAGTGAAAGTTCTCACCAAGCCATTTCTAGATTCCCACAATGTTGAGAATTCAATAACAGAGATGTTGCTTAAGTCATTTTCCCCCAAACCCCATCTCTACCTGAGTCTTATTATCCTATCTCTCAAATTTATCCAGTATCAGTTTTATATATTTCTTTTTGTGTTGGATCTTGAATATAGTTTGTTTTATGCCTTATTTTAGTTCAATTTTATTGGTACTGACCTTTATTTTGAAAATTAATGAATTTATCTTGTCTATCTTATCTGTCTCTTTTACCTTTTAAGCTGCTCTTAATGCTAGTGATGACTCAGTGGCAATGAGTTAATTAACTTGAACTTATATTTATTCTTAGATTGTTGTCAATCTTATTCAATGGTTCTAAAAAGTGGATACACTTACTACTTACTTTATATGTAAGGAGTTTGTAAGGACCAGGTGTAGTATGCAGGGACCATGTATCATAAAATGACTGAAGGGGGTAAGTGATGAACTGAATGGATGAATGAGGGCAGTCATGTCAGCAAGCGAACGTGTGGAAATGCACTAAAAGTAGGTTCATGATGACAGGGGAAAGAGATTAGAGGTTTTTGCATCATATGACAATAAGAGACTAGGTCCCTATATTTTATGATGGTAGGGGGAACATTAATCTTTTGGTGGTAATCACACTAATTAAATGTGATAAATGTGTACTAATGATCAAAGCTGAATGGATGATTTTTCATTATCAAAAAGGTAGAAAATTGCTTTATGTTGTTTTAATGATGAGCAGCTAACTGCAAGGGACTAGGTCTCTGGTTGTGCATACAATACAGCTGGCACGCATAGTATACACAGTTTGTTCATCTTGTGTAACAAACTTTAAGTTGCTATTTTGTAATGATTAGGATATATGGTCTAATGATATTTTAGCCCTAATTATCCTTAGGTATAAAAGTAAAGAGAGACCTTTTCATCAATCGTTTTTTTACAGTTACAAAGAGCGAGCAGAGGTAGTAAAATCCCCATTTCATTATTGCTCAAGTTCTTAGCTATCTCTGTAATTTTAAATTGAAATTGTTCTTGAGTAAGTACTGATATATGATTGAACTATCATGCTATAAGAGTAGTGTTTGTTTTGTGAGTGATTAGGTAGATTTACCTATGTTAGTTGTTGATTAGATGTAATCAGAAGAGAATTCCTTCGTAGAGTTACCAACATGAGCTTAGAGTGAAGTTGCTATAAGAGAAAGGAGCCTATAGGTAGGTTGAAATCTAGATTGTAATAGGAGGTTGATTGTAGTGGATTTTTTTGGTGCTTTTGAGGGCAAGATGTGGTTGTTCCCTTCTTGGGTTTCCAAAGCAAATCTTTCTATTCTTACCTTCCTACACTGTATTTGTTTTTCTAGTACCCCATAGTCGCTTAACTTTTTATCGCTTATGATTGACTTTAAGGGATCTGGTCCCTCATTGTGTGGTTCAACCCCCAAAGGTTCCAACAAATCTAATTTAATTAATCAATAATCTCAACATTTACACTTTGTTGAGGTTCACTAATCATATCACAAACATCCCTAAGTGGGGGATAGTTTCACACACAAGTTGATTAACAAAATTTTCACAAAATAATGCACTATAATTCATCACAATAGCTTTAACACTAGGTGGACACAAATTGATCTTACAACAAGAGTTAGTTCGGTCATCAATAGGATCAACTAGTACATCCATACTCTCAATATATACATCATCAATAAGAGTTAAAGAATCATGAGACTCACATGTAGGAAATAAATTACTCACACTCGATTGGCTACTAGCCTCACATGATCATTCATATTTACTAAAGTCCAAGAGTTATCTATGTTACCTTGAAGCTGTTAAGAAAATAATGTCTTACCTTGGGATGAAATTCCCTTAAAAGCTTTGGAAACATCTAGGATTTCCCACATCAAATCTTCAATGGTAATCTCCAATTTTAGGCATGTTCTCCTTCACTTTCTATTCTTTTATGTACACACATGTCCTTACTAAGATAAGGAAAAAAAGTTAGATTGGGTTGGTGAAAACCCACTAACTTCACTTCTCTCAACCTCTCCTTCTTCCTCTCTTGCATTTCTAACTAGCATTCCCTTACTACTCTCAATATTTTATCCATCATTTTCATTAGACTTGGAGTAATTGGTTATATTTCATAGTGATTTAGAAAGGATAAGTGGAAAGAGATGATTTCTGCATTCATCCGTTACAATCATAGAAAAATTTTTGTCATTTGGAACTTTATATTATGCAAATCAGTTGTCACCCAAGCATAAATGCCCAAATCCAAATGGGTAAATGTCACACCAAAACCTCATAACAATACCCATCTTTGGTAAAGGAAATCTTCACTATCTCAGAAACTCTAGAGACTTTAACAAAGTACAGGAAAAGCAAAAACTCTCTAGATAGTCTACAATAGAATGAGTGATGTAGTTTACATAACACTAATCATCAAGGATAAGAGAACATCTGGGAATTCAATAAATTTCCACCCATCTTGAGCAAACTTGTCTTCTTAGATCAAAATTATAAATCATCATATACCCTTTTGGTATATATATGGATCTCATGAAATCTTTTAAGGTGCTCCATATTTGATCTGGCTTTATGAACTCTTTCTTGATGAATGTTATTATTGATTTATTAACTCTTTCTTGATTGTACCTTGGAAGAGTTCATAAATTATCTCTTTGGTATATAGATGGATCTTAAGAACTCTCTCTCACGAGTACCTTATTCCATAGCCATTGTACCTAGAACTTAAACATTAGACAAAGACCATAACAATATTATGGTTCTAAAACTGAAAGCTTACAATCTCTCTTGTTTACACACCTTTGATCGCCTCACAATTGGATAAGCTAATGCGGAAAATTATTTGTACTTTGATAGTTCAGAAGGTGTTAATTTCTACTGGTCGCCGGAATAGATTTTTGTTTTAAGAAACTCAAAAAACATATGTACGTACTTGAGTCAAGAAGCTATGATAAATTAAAAACTAGAAAATTTTAATATAAATAAGACAAAGAAAGAAATAGACTCGAGTACTAATCAGCCAACTTAGTAGGCGAATTACTAGTTTTTGAGTAGTTTAAGAATCAAGGAATGAAGCATATATGAATAAAACATGAGAACTATTGAAGTTCTGAATTTTGTTTGTGAAATGCATTTGAAGTGTATTGGAGAAGAGCTGAGGCATGTTGGGTGCATCCCTAGTGCATACGTAGTGAATATGTGGCTACCTTGACCTACTTTATGATATGTGAGTAGATGCTAACACATTTGAGGATTTTAACTAAGAATAATTGCAAAGTCTTAAGAAACTTTTGTTATTTTTGATTGTTTTATGTTTGATTTTGCAGTAGAAGCTGATATGGTAGAGAACCAACAAGAATGGAAGCAAAGAAGAAGAAATCTGAAGAAAATTTTGGATGATGACATTTTTGATAAGTCGCCAGTCCCGTGATAAACTACCAGCTTCATCGTCGTCAGTTGATAGAGAATTGTCCAAACTTGAAAGTTGTGATGATATTTTGTGACAGGTCGTCAAGGGTTTGATAAGCTATCAAGAATGTCTTCAGCCTAGGGAAGCACAGGAGAAATGAAACAGAGGCTTGACGACATTTTGTGATAGGTCAACAAGGAGCTGATAAGTCATCAAGATTGTCATCAGCCTTAAGAAGAAAGATCCAAAACTGAAGAAGGAGTTGACGACTGTTGTGATAAGTAGTCAGTCTCCTGATAGGCTATCACAAATGTCATCACCTAATCCGAGAGGTTTCTTAATACTATTACTTTGTTTTTGTAATTAGGGTGAACTATTTAAAGCCTTATTTATGGTTTTCTAGGGAGGGCGACACATTGAGTTTTTAGCAATATACTTTGATATTTTCTCTCTCTACTTTTGTCTTGAGAAATTAATTACTTGGAAGAGATTATATTCATTATTTTGGGATTTCCTTTGTGAGTTAATCTGAGAATCTCTTGTTTCTATTCATCTTGTGGTAAGTTTATCTTTTAAAGCATGAATTCATCTAGGTGTTTCGATTATTACGTCATGAGCGAATAAATTCCTTTAACCTGAATTATGGGATCTAGGGTTAGGTCTTGATAAGGTGCTGAGTGATCAGGATTCAAAAGGTGGTAGGACTTCTTGATAATTATGAGGTTTTAATTAACGTATGTTGGTTGCAAACAATAGATAAAACCTACTTTGATTTTCTTGAGAAAGAAATCAAATAAAGTAGGAAGTGAATTATCAACAGGGACTTGGAAATTCTCCATTTAATAATTAGCGTTGTAACAAGGTTAGTTAACCTGAGGTAAAATCTAGGCAGTGTATATAAAATTCCTAATTCTGAGAGAATTAGGTAATTAAATGCTTAAGTAGGTAGAGAGACATTTAAGCATAACTTCAATAAAGATAACTTATTTTCCTACCTACCGTGAGAATCCGAAACCACTAGTCGCATCTGTCAAGTACAAAAATCCCTAGTGAATATAATTCTTGTTTTTCCATAAACTCTTGATTACAAACTAAAACTAAGGTGACCAAAAATTATTTATTAATCTCCAAAACCCCCATTTTATCTATTTGTGCCAGTTGTTTGAATTCAACTTAGAGCTATGGTTTTAAATTAGTTTAATCACCACTCACATTGTTCCCTGTGGATTCGACCCCGACTCTAATATTTGGGTAAATATATTTACGATGACCTCCATTCACTAACTTGATGTATAAGTTGAGCATTATAAAAAATGGCGCCGTTGCCGGAGAAAAATTTGGCGTATTGAGTTAGTCTGAAATTTTAGCCTACTTGCTTGAATTTGAACTTGTAAATATTTGTTTTTAGTTTTTTTTAATTTTTGGTGTTACTTATATTTTTATTTTAGTTTACTTATTACTATGGCGTATTGTAATGAACATGATCTTGGTGGTTGGAAATCATATCTTGATGATCCATGTCCATATTATGATGGACCTCACTTTTGACAAGATTGTAGATATGCTCCTGGGAGAGATATATGTACACCATCTCCATCCTACTGGGAGTATGATTGTTCCTGATGTGGTGGTCAATATTGACATTGGAGTGATTTCCCAAATGCCCCCTCCCCCCGGTATGCTAACCTAAATTCTAGTTCTTCTTATGATTTTGATAGGTCTTATGGTCAAGAATAGGAAGAACAAAGCATCAGAAAGAGTGGTATTGAAGCTATGCTTCAACATATGTTGGATTGTGTGGACATAACGAATGATATCATATGTGATATACATCAAGACATAAGGTAAAATAACAAGGAAAGAAGAATGATAGAGTATATGGATATAAACGTCAAGCATTCAAAGAACTTTTTCATATTATGTTTAGATGATATCTTGTCTATGGAATCATTTAACATAATGGATGACTGTGAAGATGAGGAACAAGAATCCTATATCGATGTTGTGCCTGATGTTGAGAAACCCTTGGTGATTTCCCAACCAACTGAACCATTCATGAACGAAGATGCTAAAGATGAGGAAATGGTACTAGAGTCGAAAGAAGAAATCAAGCACAATTCTTATGAAAATTCTAGTATATTTCGGGCTAAATATACTATCATGGATGCTACTCCAAAATTGAGAGTTAGTCCTCATTCAAAACACTTTTCAACATTATGCTTGGTGGATGTGATGAAAGTCAAATCACCCAAGCAAATGATGAATTTTGAAAATGAGGAAGAAAATTCTTACATTTTGGAGTTTATTATTTCAAAAGGGTATACTACAACCCCAATCTTGAAGGCCAAGAAGCTTAAAGATTGATTTCCATTTAGTGACTTTTTAATATCCTTACTATTACCCCATGATCCCACACAAAAGTTCGATGCGAAATTAGGAAATCGGTTCAAGTCTTTGAAGTGGCATGATAGAACATTCCTTATCATGCCCTCACATTTGTCCAATGGACCTAAAAGATGTATAGATCGAAAGACGGGCCAACAATTTAAATCATCAAAGTTGAGGGATAAAGGATGACAAAATATTGCCGTGCCGCGACACTAAATTAGGTGCTTCTTGGGAGGCAACCCAAGGTATTTTATTGTTTGTATTCATATTATGTGATTGACATCAGATCTTTGCACCCATGGTACCATAGGCATATTTCTAACTCTCTCATTTTAGTTTAATTCATGGGAGACATTGCATGATTTTAAGTTGAGAGTGGAGCTACTTGTGGTTGTTGATGTCCTCGTGGAGTTTTTGTTGTTGTGCCTTTTTACCCCAGAGTATTGTTCCTAGTAGAACTGGTATGTTTAGGCGTATTGTGTTTGTTTTGTGATATGTTGTGGTTAACTAGGGGAAAAATAAGTATCTAAGACAGTTGACATATTTTTGTTGATTTTTCTTGGAATGATAAATTCCTCTCCAATTGTCTATCTGGTAACTGTGTAATAAGCATCTATATGTAACTATTGTGAATATTTTTATGTCATTAGTATTAGGGACATGATAATCCCTGCTTACAATTACATGAACCGAATGGGTAGTAGCTTGTGATGTACCTTTGTGCCATGTGTGTATGAGATGCTACCTAGTTCCCATTATGTGTTAAATCTAAAAATTGTCCGGTTGGTCTTGCCTGAGTTATAGGATAGTGGCTAGGAAAGGATCATAGGCCATTCTTTATATTAGTCCACTTTTAGAACTTCCATGTGTGAATAATATCCCTTGATCCTAATTTTGAACCTGAATGCCTATTCTTTTTATTATACCTATCACCATCCCATTTGTATCACAACGAACCTATTTTGGCCCTGATCCTCCTTTGGTATTGTGCACTTTGACTTAGGCAAATAGCCTATGTTGAGGGTTGCTATCATAGGGGTGCGTGATGTAAAGTAAGTATGAATAAGGTTAATATATATGCAAGGCTGGGTATGGTAGAAAAAAGAGAAAAGAAAAGTTGTGCAAAAGAGAAAATGATTGATTAAATAACCACACCCATCCTGAATTTGCTTAATCAAGAAAGGGATAAATAAGGTAAAGGTTGATAAGTGAGGCCTAAAATAAAATAGTGTAGTGCCAAGTAGGCTTAGTTACTTTAAATATCCTTGCATATCATACCAGCCCCAAGCCTACATTACAAACTGAAGAAAAATCCTATAGTGATCCTAACTTAACTGTTTGAAAGCTTCGGTAATGAAAATAAGGGCAAGATTATGGTATTTTGTAATACCCCACAGTTTGGACTAGAATGAAAATCCATCATTTCCTATGCATAGACATTCAAAAGCCTCGAATCCTATGTAAATTTAGTATGTTAATCAATTATGTAGTGTGGGAATCTATTTGAGAATGAATTTAGATCATATAGGTCCCCTAACTCAAGTACAAGTTGAAAGCTTTCCTATCGTTCAAGTTTTAGTGAGCGTCAAAACTTGGGTCAACTTCAATCGACCATAACTCATTTTATATGAAGAACTGGGTGTCTTAATATATATTAAATGAAATATTTTTGAATTATCTTTACAACTATACCAATTCACCTAAATTCGATATCGGAGCAAGCAGTTATTCCCATTCTACTCTAGATATCAGGCTTGGAAACCCAGTGATGACATTTTGTGACAAGCTGTCACGCTTGTGATGTCCTATCACCAATGTCGTTATCCCTGGGCAGAATTTCACCCCCAGTGACGACATTTTGTGACAAGCCGTCATGCCCATGATGGACTATCACCAATGTCGTCAACCTTAACTAGAAAACCAAGATTTCACCTTTTTGTGACGATAATTCATGATAAAATATCATCAGTATGACGGCTTGTCACGAATGTTGTCAGCTATTTTTTACCAGTAATTGAGGGATGTTTTAGTAAGGCTATTTTGTTCTTGTTCCTTTACTTCCCACGACTTATAACCCTTAAGGAGCGTATTATCTTCCATTGTCTTTAGTTAAACATCTCAAAAGGCTCTCTTATACACTCTCAACCACAAGATTAGGGTTTTCTCTCAAGATCATCTCATCAAGAGCAAGCCTAAGGATTTCTTCAAGTACCTTCAAGAAATATTAGATCTCTTTCAAGATCAAGCTGTAAGGTATGCGTAGTGTTCATCCATGGGTTCCTTTCATCCATGGAGCTAAAGAAACATGTTTTAAATTATAAATTGTGATTTCCTTATTGTGTTATGGCTATAATCATGTTGATGATTGTTGTTTGGATTAAAGGTTGTATCTTGATGGGTTTTTCATGAAGCATGTGAGTAGGTTAGTTGAAATCCATGAATTTTGGATGGATTAAGATTGTCAAATTGATAAGTACACCTATGCCTAAAGTTATGCATGTAAGGTGTTTGATAGAATGCCAAGAATGATGGAATCCATGTTTTTATGACTTAATAGTGCTTAAATGACAGACCCATGTTCTATTCTTTATGATTCCACATGAACTCCACATTATTGTTCTGTGTTATTATTGTGATATGGAATGAGCATGATATTTAAGCAATGCGAGTATATACATGTTGTGCGCATCCCCTTCTAAGTATAAGATGTTGAGAACCAAGTGTAGTATGAAATCCCCTATTTATGATATTATGAATTGTGGACTCTATTCTTATGATCAAGTCAGTAATGTGCGTCAGTTTCCTTTCATCGAGTCCTGGGGGTACTTGTACCCAAAATAATATAGATGTGTGCCTAGTGCCATATCATGTTATCATGATAATCTCAGTAAAGCCATGGTCTATAAAATTTAGTTAGTCATGTGACTCAGGAAAACTCAGTAATGTCAGCAGTCTCAGTAGTTCAGTGACCTCAGTACTCAATAATCTCAGTGATCTTAGTAACAACAGTATTCCTAGAGATCTCAGTAATTTCAGTGCTCTCAGTCAGTCCTCAGAACTCAGTACGTTCCTTCTGTCAAGGGAACTCGGTAAACTTTGTATAGCTCCGCTAAACAATACCACTATTATCAGTTCAGTTAATTAGTATCAGTTTATCTAATCTATTCAGTTCAGTTATTCAGTTTAGGTTAGTTATCTAATTCAGTGTCTTTCAGATGGGAGTTGGATTCAACAAGAGTGTGCCTAGGGATGGGACTCAACCACTAGCAAGGACGAAGATCCTTAGAAGAAATCCCTAAGTTCTAAAACTACGTCGCCAGCATAGGTACGAGATGTCACCCGTTAGATAGGAATGGCATACTCAGGGGTCACCCGTTAGCACATTGATATGTATAGGACTGATCTCAGGAGTCAACCACTAGATTAGGACTGACTCCACAGAAGTTGTCTTTACTGGTCACGTGGTACTGAGGTAAAGTTTGAACCTCAGTCAGCTTAGCATGGGGAATGTCGGTTAGATGAATACATACCATAGTTTCAGTTACAGATTCAGGACTGTCAGATACAGTCAACTCAATTCAGTAGTACAGATTCAGTACTGTTATGGATAGTCAATCCTTATCATTATAAATAAACTTCAAGATCACCCATTAGACAGAAATAATCTCAACTATAGTTAATCAATATCAGAATCATAATATTTAAAGATCACCCTCTAGATAGGACTGATCCAAATTCAGTTACTCCAAATAGAATGGAACTCAGATAGTTCCATCAGAACTCAGACTGTTAAATACAACTGCTCAGTATTAGTTACATCGGTCTTATCGATCATCATAGTTATATCGGTTATGTCAGTTATCATAGCTTATGTTATCAGTATTCAGTTTCAGGACTGCTAGACACAGTCAATCAGACTAGTTCTTCCTAATTTGAACTGTCAGAAATAGTCATTCATCTATTAAGTATCTCAGTATCTGTAAAGTCATATCGTTAGTATTGAGACTCAGTAGTCAGTATCACCACGAGTTCAGTTATTGTTTCTTATGCATATATGTATTCTCACATTCATATTAGTCAACATTTTTCAGGCATATAACCCTTTGCATTTAGCCTACCTCACTCATATACTCAATACACCACGAGTTCAGTTATAGTTTCTTCTGCATGTATGTATTCTCACATTCATATTAGTCAACATTGTTCAGGCATATAACCCTTTGCATTTAGCCTACATCACTTGTATAATTAGTACATTCAAACTTACTGATGTATTTGTGCTATAGTGCTTTATATTATGTTACACCATACATTCAAAGGAACATATTCCAAATCAGCAGTAGCATTTTAGTCACAAAGTTGCAGTGAGTCCTCATCCATTCGAGGATGATATTATTTTATTTCATTTATCATTTCAGTTCAGTTCTGCTAGACGGAGTTAGTTAGAGACATGTTCCTTCAACTCCTTACTTAGATAGTATTTAGATGCTTTCAGATTTAGTTCAGATTTGAATCCGACTTCACTTGTTTTTCAATATTTTTCACCCAAGTGGATATTACGTTTGTCATATATTTTATTCAGTTGAACCTTATAGCCTATTGTTCATGTTTTCCCACATTATTACATCATGTATTGTAGTGTACAGGTACAGATATCAGTCATGGGTTAGCTTGTGGTCCTTCGGGGTCATAAGCACCGTGTAGCATTTTGGTTTAGAAAATTAGGGTGTTACAAACTTGGTATCAGAGCCTAAGGTTCATTAGAGTCCTAGTAAGTCTGAAAGTCAAATCTAGTAGAGACTTGTACATGCGTGTGTTGTGCACCACACTTATGTGTAAGAAGCTATGAGATTTTTTAGGAATAGTTTTTTCTTCTTTCAGTGTTCATTATCGTGCCAGTGAGCATAATCTTAAGTCACTCTTAGTCTAATCCATTTCTCCATTTCTTCTACCGAACATGCCTCTTAAAAGAAAAATGGGAATCAGTCACCTTCTCATCCCAACGACCCTTTGGGCGATCATGTTTCTCATGCGGAGTTTAGGATCATATTCACCACTCTTACTCAGTCAGTTGCTTCCCAAAATAAATGACCAGCTATTATTCTGGCTAATCTAGTAGCCAATTAAGCTACTTCTAGAATTTGGGGCTTTACCTAAATGAATCCTACTTCTTTGATGGGGTCTAAATTAGATGAGGACCCGCAGGAATTCTTATCTTAGATTCAGAAAGTGATAGATATTATGGGGGTGATTAATGTGGAATGTTCTGAGTTAGCTGCATATCATTTGTAGGATGTGGCTCATACTTGGTATAAATAATGGAAGGAAAGGTTAGATGATGCAGGTTCTATAGAGTGGGAGGAGTTTGCCTCTGCTTTTCTTGATAGATTTTTCCTGCTAGACCTAAGAGAATCTAAGGTTCTAGAGTTTATCAACCTCAGGTAGGGTAGTATAATAATGAAAGAGCATTCTTTTAGGCTTAATTAATTATCCAGATATGCCTCTCATGTGGTTGCAAATAGTAAGAGCCAAGATGAGTAAGTTCGTGTCAAGGGTGAATAATAGCATGGTAAAAAAGTGCTGACCTGTCATGTTGAATAGTGATATGACTTTAGCCAGACTTATGAATCATGCTCAACAGATAGAGGAGTAAAAGATTAAAATAAGGGAGAGACAGAGTAAGAGAGCAAGGACGGGTAGTTTTAGCTTTGCTCAACCTAAGTCATAGGGTGGTCATCGTTCTCAGCATAGTCAGAAGTTTTTAGCCCCAGCTCCATCCTCAGCTAGTACACCAGTACCTAAGTCTATAAATGACCGTCATGATATAGGAACAAGCTCTGAGGCCCAGGGTAGTGAGAATAGAAGTCTTACTTATCCGTTTTACAAAGAGTGTGGCAAGAATCACCTAGGTGCATGTAGGGCAGGTAGTAATGTATACTTTGGGTGGGGAAAGCTATGCCACAGGATGCGAGAGTGTAGAGTTCTAGCACAGAGGGGTAAAGAGTTGCATCAACAAGGCACCAAGAGTGGTCAGCATCAGAATAAATTTTATGCACTCAAGACTTAGTTATGTTCTTATGTTTCCGATCATGCATATTGAGTGATTAATCTCAAACTCATCGATATTTTAGTTCAAGGTGACAGTCTTCTTTGATCTTACTCTTTCCCATGTTTAGATTTTAGTAAAAAATTTTGTATTTAGTTTCATGATTAGTTTTTAGTTCAAACTTGGTACCTTTAGCATTGCATATTCAGCCACATATTGCTGAGCCCGTTCAGTCATATATTCACGCGTCAGATATGCGTGATTAGGTTATCAATACTTTCTATCATGAATTAATATATCATGTTAGTCGTATAATTATGCATCAGATATGCATGGATTCAACTCATCAATTAGGCATCAGATATGCATTCATATTATGAGAAACTCAATTCATCAGAACACTCAGTCCTGCATTCATGAATCAGTTACTCATGCATCAAATATACATATTCAGTATGATGTATTCAACTTATCAATCATGTCAGTCCAAAAACCATGTTTCATTAGTGTATGTATTATACGTACTTCAGTTGATCTTTTCTTCCATCTTAGTCATTCCTATTCGAGGATGAATGTTCCTAAGGAGGAGAATGTAATATCCCACATTTTGGACTAGAATAAAATCCATCATTTCCTATTCATAGATCTTTAAAAAGCCTTGAATACTATGTAAGTTTAGTGTGCTAATAAATTATGTAGTGTGGGAATCTATTTTAGCATGAATTTAGATCATATAGGTCCCCTAACTCAAGTACAAGTTGAAAGTTTTCCTATCGTTCATATTTTAGTGAGTGTCAAAACGTAGGTCAACTTCAATCGACAATAAATCATTTTATATGAAGAATCGGGTGGCTTACTATATATCAAATAAAATCTCTTAGAATTATCTTTCCAACGGTAACAATTTTGCCTAAATCAAATATTGGAGAAAGGAGTTATGGTCATTTTACTCTGGCATATCAGGCTGGGAAACGCAGTGATGACTTTTGTGACAAGCCGTCATGCCCATGATGGCCTATCACCAATGTCATTAGCACTGGGAAGATTTTAAACCCTAGTGATGACATGTTGTGAAAATTTGTCATGCCCGTAATGGCCTATCACCAATTTCGTCAACCTTAACCAGAAAACTAAGAGTTCACCTTTTTGTGACGACAATTCGTGATGACTTATCACCAGTATGACGGCTTGTCACGAATATCGTCAGCTTTTTTTCCAGCAATTGTGGGACATTTTAGTAAGGGTATTTTGGTCTTGTTCCTTCACTTCCCATGACTTATAACCCTCAAGGAGTGTATTATCCTCCATTCTCTTTAGTTAAACATCTCAAAAAGCTCTCTCTTACACTCTCAACCATAAGATTAGGGTTTCCTCTCAAGATCATCTTATCAATAGAAAGCCTAAGGATTTTTCCAAGTACCTTCAATAAACATTACATCTCTTTCAATATCAAGCTTTAAGGTATGCGTAGTGTTCATCCATGGGTCCCTTTTATCCATGGAGCTCAAGAATCATGTTTTAACTTATAAATTGTGATTTCTTTAGTGTGTTATGGCTATAATTATGTTGATGATTGTTGTTTGGATTCAAGGTTGTATCTTGATGTGTTTTTCATGAAGCATGTGATTAGGTTAGTTGAAATCCATGAATTTTGGATGGATTAAGAGTGTAAAATAATTAAGTACACCTATGCCTAAAGTTGTGCATGTAAGGTGTTTGATAGAATGCCAAGAATGATAGAATCCATGTTTTTATGACTTAATAGTGCTTAAATGACAAGCCCATGTTTTATTCTTTCTGATTCCACATGAACTCTACGTTATTTTGGTGTGTTATTATTGTGCTATGGAATGAGAATGACATTGAAGCAATGCGAGTATATACATGTTGTGCGCATCCCCTTCCATGTATAAGATGTTGAGAACCGAGTGTTGTATGAAATCCCCTACTTATAATATTATGAATTGTGGACTCAATTCTTATGATAAAGTCAGTCATGTGTGTCAGTTTCCTTCCACGAGTCCTGGGGATATTTGTACCCGAAATAATATAGATGTGTGCCAAGTGTCATGTCATGTTATCACAATACTCTCAGTCAAGCCATGGTCTATAGAATTAAGTTAGTCATGCGACTCAGGAAAACTCAGAAATCTCAGCAATCTCAGTAGTTCAGTAACCTCACTACTTAGTAATCTCAGTGATCTCAGTAAGAACAGTATTCCTAGCAATCTCAGTAATTTCAGTACTCTTAGTTAGTCCTCAGAACTCAGTACATTCCTTCTATCAAGGGAACTCAGTAAACATAGTTTAGCTCCGCTAAACAATGCTACTAGTATCAGTTTAGTTAATTAGTATCAGTTCAGATAATTAGTTCAGTTCAATTATTTAGTTTAGCTCAGTTATCCAGTTCAGTGTCTTTCAGATGGGAGTAGGATTCAGCAGAGTAAGTTCGTGTAAAGGGTGAATAATATCATGGTAAAAAAGTGTTGATCTATCATGTTGAATAGTGATATGACTTTAGCCATACTTATGAATCATTCTCAACAGATAGAGGAGTAAAAGATTAAAATAAGGGAGAGATAGAGTAATAGAGCAAGGACAGGTAGTTTTAGCTTTGCTCAGCCTAAGTCATAGGGTGGTCATCGTTCTCAGCATAGTCAGAATTTTTTAGCCCTAGCTCCATCCTCATCTAGTACACCAGTACCTGAGTCTATAAATGACCGTCATGATATAGGAACAAGCTCCGAGGCCCAGGGTAGTGAGAATAGAAGTCTTACTTATCCACTTTACAAAGAGTGTGGCAAGAATCACCTAGGTGCATGTAGGGCAGGTAGTAATGTATGCTTTGGGTGTGGGAAGATATGCCAAAAGATGCGAGAGTGTAGAGTTCTAGCACAGAGGGGTAAAGAGTTACATCAACAAGGCACCAAGAGTGGTCAGCATCAGAAAAGATTTTATGCACTCCAGACCCATGATGATCTGGAAAGTTTCCCTGACCTAGATTCGGGTACGTTACCAGTCTTTTACATTCATGGTATGCATTGTTAGATCTATTTCTTTGATTTGGACATATTTTTCATCATGAGTTAGTTAGTAAAGCTAGCAATTCAGTTTAGTAATCGAGCAGTCATATCCTCATCCTTGCATTTATTCATGCTATGTAACATCTCAGGGAATATAACTATTCAATGTAGAACCTCCTAGTAGTTGCAAGTTTAGTTCAGTTCATGCATCATGCATTAGTCCCAGACTCTCGAGGTTCAGTTATAATCTAGTTCGTAGATGCCTTATGCATCGCCTCAACTTTCTCAATATCTCAGCAATATCAGTGCAGCATCCTTCAAGGGGCATAGTGTCCCAAGAGGGAGATACATTATAGCCCCTAAATTTTCATAATTTAAACATGTTATTTTCTTTGATAAATCTATCTTGGAGAAAGTGTTACTTATAAGCCGACCCTCTAGCTCCAAAACTCAGCAGTAATCCATATGCTCAATGGCTCAGTTTAGTCCATGATACAATACTCTATCATGTCATGCATTACAGACTCAGTTTAGTTCATGTATAACATTCAAGACTTAGTTATGTTCTTATGTTTCCGATCATCCATATTGAGTGATTAATCTCAAACCCATCGATATTTTAGTTCAAGGTGACAGTCTTCTTTGATCTTACTCTTTCCCATGTTTAGATTTTAGTAAAAAAATTTGTATTCAGTTTCATAATTAGTTTTTAGTTCAAACTTGGTACCTTTAGCATTGCATATTCAGCCACATGTTGCTGAGCCCGTTCAGTCATATATTCACGCGTCAGATATGCGTGATCGGGTTATCAATACTTTCTGTCATGAATTCATATATCATGTTAGTCGTATAATTATGCATCAGATATGCATGGATTCAACTCATCAATTAGGCATCAGATATGCATTCATATTATGAGAAACTCAATTCATCAGAACACTCAGTCCTGCATTAATGAATCAGTTACTCATGCATCAAATATGCATATTCAGTATGATGTATTCAGCTTATCAATCATGTCAGTCCCAAAATCATGTTTCATTAGTGTATGTATTGTACGTACTTCAGTTGATCTTTTCTTCCATCTTAGTCATTCTTATTCGAGGATGAATGTTCCCAAGGAGGAGATTGTAATATCCCAAATTTTGGACTAGAATAAAATCCGTCATTTCCTATTCGTAGATCTTTCAAAAGCCTTGAATCCTATGTAACTTTAGTGTGCTAATAAATTATGAAGTGTGGGAATCTATTTTAGCATGAATTTAGATCATATAGGTCCCCTAACTCAAGTACAAGTTGAAATTTTTTCTATCGTTCAAGTTTTAGTGAGCGTCAAAACGTAGGTCAACTTCAATCGACAATAAATCATTTTATATGATGAACCGGGTGGCTTACTTTATATCAAATAAAATCTCTTAGAATTATCTTTCCAACGGTAACAATTTTGCCTAAATTCGATATTGGAGCAAGGAGTTATGCTCATTTTACTCTGGCATATCAGGCTGGGAAACGCAGTGATGACTTTTGTGACAAGCCATCATGCCCATGACGGCCTATCACCAATGTCATCAGCACTGGGCAGATTTTCACCCCTAGTGATGACATGTTGTGAAAATTTGTCATGCCCATGATGTCTTATCACCAATTTCGTCAACCTTAACCAGAAAACCAAGAGTTCACCTTTTTGTGACGACAATTCGTGATGACTTATCACCAGTATGACAGCTTGTCACGAATGTCGTCAGCTTTATTTCCAGCAATTGTGGGACATTTTAGTAAGGGTATTTTGGTCTTTTTCCTTCACTTCCCATGACTTATAACCCTCAAGGAGTGTATTATCCTCCATTCTCTTTAGTTAAACATCTCAAAAAGCTCTCTCTTACACTCTCAACCATAAGATTAGGGTTTCCTCTCAAGATCATCTTATCAAGAGAAAGCCTAAGAATTTTTTCAAGTACCTTCATAAACATTAGATCTCTTTTAATATCAAGCTTTAAGGTATGCGTAGTGTTCATCCATGGGTCCCTTTTATCCATGGAGCTCAAGAATCATGTTTTACCTTATAAATTGTGATTTCCTTATTGTGTTATGGCTATAATTATGTTGATGATTGTTGTTTGGATTCAAGGTTGTATCTTGATGTGTTTTTCATGAAGAATATGATTAGGTTAGTTGAAATCCATGAATTTTTGATGGATTAAGAGTGTAAAATTATTAAGTACACCTATGCCTAAAGTTGTGCATGTGAGGTGTTTGATAGAATGCCAAGAATGATAGAATGTTGGTATCAGAGCCATGTTGACAGTATATACAGTTAGTATGAGCATCTAAGTACATATATTGTCTAGAGCATGGGATAACTATTTTCATATAAGGGGCATATTACTTTAATCCATTTATGATGGTACTTTTAATAAATTATTTTAATATATCATGTCTTATAATGGGATTTTTCTTAAGTATGGGGTATTCGTTTTCTCTATGTGTTTGAAGTTTCCGATTAATCTCTGGTTTTAGACGTTGGTCATCCTGAAAGTGTGGTCTCAGCTGAGGTAAGCATTCGACCCTATTGGTAGTCCCGTCGCTAAGATAACATTAAGAGGAAACCCTATTGGTAGTTGCAGTCAATGCTTGCCAAATATGTAACACCCCAATTTTTTGAACCGGAATGCTACACGGTGCTTATGACCCCAAAGGACCACAAGCTAACCCATGACTGATATCTGTACCTGTACACTACAATATATAACATAATAATACAGGAAAACATAAACAATAGGCTATAAGGTTTAGCTGAATAAAATATCCGACAAACGTAATATCCATATGGGTGGAAAATACCCAAAAACAACTGAAGTCTGAATCAAATCTGAACAAAATCTGAAAGCCTCTAAATACTGTCTGAGTAAAGAGTTGAAGAAACATTTCTCTAACTAACTCCATTTAGCAAAACTGAACTGAAATAATAAATTAAATAAAATAATATCATTCTCGAATGGATGATGACACACTGCTACTCTGCGACTAGAATGGTGGTGCAAATTTGGAACACATGCCTCTGAACCTATGGTGTAAAATAAGAGAAAGCACCATAGTACAAATACGTCAGAACATCTGAATATACTAAGTATACGAGTGAGGTAGGATAAATACAAAGGGTTATATGCCTGAACAATGTTGACTAATATGAATGTGAGAATACATATATTCATAAGCAACTATAACTGAACTTGTGGTGATACTGACTACTGAATTTGAATACTGACGACATAACTTTAAGGATACTAAGATACTGAATAGATGAATGACTATTTCTAATAGTTTGAATTATGAAAAATTGGTATGATTTACTATGTCTAATAGTCCTGAAATTGAATATTGATAACATAATCTATGACAACTAACATAACTGATATGACTGTTATGATTGACAAGACCGATTAACTAATACTGAGCACTTGTATTAAACAGTCTGAGTTTTAATGGAACTATCTAAGTTCCATTCAATATGGAGTAGCTGAATTTTAAATCAGTCCTATCTAGCGGGTAATCTTTAAATCTGATGATTCTGATACTGATTAACTATAGTTCAGATTAGTCATATCTAATGGGTGATCTTGAAGTCTATTTATAATGATAAGGATTGACTATCTCTAACAGTACTGAACCTGTACTACTAAACTGAGTTAACTGTATCTAATAGTCTTGAATCTATAAATAAAACTGTGGGATGTATTTATCTAACCGACATGCCCCATGCTAAGCTAACTAGGGTCCAATCTCTGCCCTGACTGGAAGGGTCTCAGTACCGCACCACCAGTAAAGATAACTGCTGTGGAGTCAGTCCTAATCTAGCGGGTGACTCCTGGGATCATTCCTGTACATATAAGTATGCTAACGGGTGACCCCTGAGTATGCCAATACTATTTAATGGGTGACATCTCGTACCTACGGTGGCAACGTAGTTCTGGAACATAGGGATTGCTTCTAAGGATCTCCGTCCTTTCTAAAGGCACTTTGATGCTATCACTCAGCCTCTCCCTACCTATCCAGAAAAATCGCAAATCGAAAGGGTTATTCAACACCCTGACGGATCCATTTATTTAAAATTCTTAGGTTTTGAAGCCTCTATAAATTCTTCATTTCGAATATCTGTCTCACATAGAGCTTCTACCTCAAAAAACTCAAAGGAAAGTGAAGAAAATGATAATGACAAGGGAAAAATTAGAGGAGTTGACTTCTCTAGTCCTGTCCCCAAAGTATATTACCTGCAACATACTAGGGTCCAGGAATCCCTAGAGCCCGAGAATCCCTATGATCCAGGTAGCTCTACAGCCTCAGACATGGAACCTCCCCCTGGTTTAATAGTCATCAAATCTGATGAAGAATACACTCCTGACCTCAAAGCTCTTGAAGTCCGCTGGTACCTTCCAAAGGATGCAATAAAAAGAAAATGGTACACCAGTACTTATTCTAAAGAGTAGCAAAAGAAGTTTGGTCGGCTATGGATAGCAGACATAAAAAGACTTCGATGCGATATCGAATTCTTTAGATGGTTTGAATTCACTGGAAGAATGGAAAACTAAAATGAATCCCTTCATGTTATCATTAATAAATGGTATACGCAGAGTAACAAGGTTGTTGAATCTGTTACTCCTCCTCTCGAAGGGATAAAAATTCCTCATTCCAATGAACTCCTCAATGTTTCCCCCTTCAAGAAGAAGCATGATAGACCCCTATCTGCCCCTATCAACTGAGACCTAGATAGGATAGTTGAACAAAACAACTATACTAATCAGGTCCTTCACAGTATCTCCCAGCAAATAGGAGATACTAAGAGCTCAATGCTTCCTTTTAGTTCTCCCACTCCTAAAAAAGGTGCTCCAAGCCCTAACCCTATTTCTAACCCTATCTTTAAGATCACTGAGTTCCAAAAAGAGAAATTCCCTAATCATAGCGATGACATTAAGGTCTCGGGGAAAATCTTAGAATAAATCAATGAAAAACTTTTCAAGTTTAAAATCTCTGAGAAGGGAGAGTCCAGCAACCAAAAGAACTCTCTTTCTAAGCTCACCAGTGATTGTTTTTCTACTAAGAAAAATTATTACAAACGACCTTCCCCTCCAGACGTTCAGTTTGAAGAAAATCCTTACCTCTCTACTTCCAACCATGATGGTAGAGGAATAACTGAATGAAATGTTGATGGTTTGGCTGAACACCAGATCTACAACAAACTCCATGAAATGGGCGTTACCATCACAGCTTACAAAATTAGAGGAGCTTCTGATAAAGTGGCAGCCACCATGATTGTAGCAGGGTTCACTGGTATGATAAAACATTGGTAGGACAACTATTTCACAGATGACATTAAGAACCTTATCTATGAAGCCACGGCTATGGAGAAGGTTGTCAAAAGTGAAAATGGACAAGAAATTCTTGATCAGGGCGCAAAAGAAGATGCTTGTGCCACCCTCCTATACCACATAGCGAGACATTTTATAGGAGAGCCAAAGTTATTTCAGGATAGGAGTTTAGAAATCCTTAACAATCTCACCTGCAAAGATCTAGCAGACTTTAGGTGGTATAAGGATACATTTTTAGTCAAAATCATGATTCGACCTGACTGTAAAAATGACTTCTGGAAAGAACATTTTATTAGTGGTCTCCCGCCTCTGTTCACAGATAAGGTTAGGACCAAGATCAAAGATAGATTTGAAGGAAAAAATCCCTACAGAATTTTAACCTATGGAGATATAATAAGCTTCATTACCACTGTAGGGATAGACCTCTGCACTGACCTTAAGCTTAAGAAACAACTTAAGAAGGATAGCACTTCCAAATACGGGCTAGGAACCTTCTGCCAAGATTTTGGATTCACTACTATCCTCTCCCTCCAGTAAAAAACATAGGAAAAAAATCCTTTAAGTCTCATAAAAAATCCAAACCTAGAAAAGAATCCTTCAAAAGAGATTCTTACAAGACTAGTAGAAAAACTAGGCGAAAACCCTCTAATAACAAAGATACTTGTTGGACTTGCAGTAAGATTGGCAATAGAGCTAAAGACAGTAAGTCGGGCAAAAAGAATAAGATCAACCAATTAGGTCTCTCTGAAGAAACCAAAGAGAAATTGTTCTCTATAATGGAAGACTCATCAGACTCTTCCGACTCTTTTAGCTCTTCTAGTAATGACTATAGCGATGATGAATTCATCAACGCCACATATAAGTTCGATCAATCCAAGTCCGGCCAAGAATGTGCTTGGAATGGTACTTTCTGTACTTACACGAAAAAGACCGTTAATGTCATTTCAGGAAATCCTAAAGAAATTTCGTTTGACATCATAGAACACATCCAGGATGATAAGGCTAGAAATAAGTATCTTCTAGAACTCAAACGAATGATGCTTTCTCACGAAGAAAAGCCCCCCAATCCCATAATTAATCCTTTTAGCATGAAACAGGTTATGTCTCGATTCGATAAACCTGCAGAACTATCCATAGCTGATCTCAAGGGTGAAATTTCCACCCTCAAAGGACAAATCAGAGACTTACAAGTCAGAGTTGATCCGGTGGAACTTAACATTCTTACGGATCAAGTCTTGAAAAATGTGTTTCCTCCGGAAAATATCTCCCCACCTGAGTCCCCAAAGGCCTCCCCAATCATTCATAATGATCATCTAAAGGAGCCAAATTCCTTCTCCGGTTCCGATTCTCCCTCCACCTCCGGCACTGCTATTACGGCCATTAAAGCTTACAGCGAACATATCGTCGTAAAAATTGTCATAAACAAAGACTTCGTTCTAAATAGAGTCGCACTCTTTGATACTGGGGCAGATAACAACTATATCATCAAGGGACTAGTACCCACTAAGTACTTTCAAAAAAGCTCCTCTCGTCTTTACTCTGCTACAGGAGAAAAGATGAAGATCTATTATGAGCTTCATAAAGCTCATATCTGTAACAATGGCATTTGCCTTGTTAACGACTTTGTCATTACTAAAGATATAACTGAAGACATCATTCAAGGAATACCTTTTGTCAATCAAATCCGACCTTTCATTAGCAATTTTGATGGAATTCGCACAACTATTTTAGCTCAAAATTTGTTCTTCCTCTTATTAAGGCCCCACTCGCAAGAAGAAGGTAACCTTATTAAAGAAAGAACTGCTTTTAGGATTAATCGACTATCCTCACATATTTGTTTTCTTAAACAAAAAATTCAAATCAGAAAGATTGAGCAAACTTTATAAACCTCGGAGATGGTTACTAAAATTACTAATCTTCAGGAGAAATTCGAAAAAGAAATTTGCTCCGAATTTCCTAACGCTTTTTGGGAAAGAAAACGACATTTAAAGAGGACTTTCAAGGCCAATCTTTACAGTAAATTTGATATGAAGTCAGGATTCTGGCAAATGCAAATAGCTTAAAAGGATAAATATGAAACGGCCTTCAACGTCCCATTTGGACATTATGAATGAAATGTCTTGCCATTTGGTCCAAGAAATTCTCCTTCAGAGTTTCAGAACATCATGAATAATATTTTCAATCCTTACAGTTATATGTCGATTGTTTATATTGATGATATGCTTATTTTCTCAGAAAATATTTATTCTCATTTCAAGCATCTAGACACCTTCTTCAAGATTGTCAAATTCAATGGTTTGGTAGTTAGCACCAAAAAAATGAAGCTCTTCCAGACCTCCATAACATTCTTAGGACATTATCTTTATCAAGGTAGTTATAAACCCATTTGTAGATCTATAGAGTTTTCCTCAAAATTCCCTAACGAGATTAGTGATAAGACCCAGCTTCAAAGGTTTTTAGGAAGCCTTAATTATGTAGCAGATTTCATCCCAAACATTAGACAGGTCTGCGAACGTCTTTACAAAAGACTTAAAAAGACGCCAGTTCCTTGGAGTTCTGACCAAACTAATGTTGTCATTAAGATTAACGACTTAGTCAAAAACCTTCCATGCTTAGGAATTCCTAACCCTGAAGCCTTTATGATTGTTGAAACTGATGCTTCGGACATCGGGTACGGAGGCATTCTAAAATAACAGGTTAATAATTCTTCTGAACAGTTAGTCAGATTTACATTCGGAATATGGAATCAAGCTCAGAAAAACTATAATACTGTTAAAAAGGAAGTTTTATCTATAGTGTTATGTATCACTAAATTTCAAGATGATCTTGTTAATAAAGAATTTTTGCTACGAGTAGATTGCAAATCTGCTAAAGAAATTTTACAAAAAGATGTTAAGAATTTGGTTTCAAAACAAATATTTGCTAGATGGCAAGCTCTCCTATCTAGCTTTGATTTTCAAATTGAATTTATCAAAGGAGAAAATAATTCCCTTTCCGATTTTCTAACAAGAGAATTTTTACAGGGCCAAAATGAGACCCACCAAACTGGGAAAAGTCTCAGTAGGCAACAAACAGGACCAAACCAAAATGGCTAGACCATTTGATTTACCGTCAGCATCAACAAATCCCTTGAGGCCATCAGTCCCATAGAGGCCTGAACTAAAATCGGAACTACAGTCACCATTCCAAAATAAATATGCAGCTTTGGCGGAATTTCCAAAGCTCCCTCCGCCAATGCCAACTAGATTGGTAGATGTAAAGACAAATAAGCCTTTTGATAAAGGGCAATCCTCAAGTTCATCTGTACAGTCAAAACAGAGTTACGCCTTGAAGGCCCCCGAGATCTTTGCACAAGCCGTAAATCCCACAACTGCCAAAGCAATACCAACTCCCCCAGTCAAGGAAGAATTTAAATTCATTACCACTCAGGTAATGCCTATTATTTCCTTAGATAAGGAATATGAGGGATATCCACTGGACTATCTTATCAAGCTAGTCTACAATGACAAAAACTTTGTGGATACAGAAAATCCACTTAAAATAAGGCGATATTATGAAGCCATCTTGGTAGATACCGATTCCATCGAGTTTGAGCATTCTATGAATGAGAGAAACCCAGAATACATTGATTATTCCAGGTTCACCATTAAGAGGGTATTAACCCTATTTAATTGGTTTGCAGATCACCTGTATACCCCTATTGCATTATCTATGCCACATAGGCCACAAACATATAATTGGTACGATTATAAGTCAGCGTGGTTTAATTTTTTATATGTTAGGCCAGGACATACCTGGTTTATTAAATATTGTCCTGCCATGGTAGATGTTGTTATACCCAGATGGTTCTACGAATGGTGAATATACTTTGGAGGAATCAAAGAAATCCTCCCCCAACTGTTTCTTAATCAATTCACAAACTTCTGTTCAAAGGAAGGGTGTGTAACCCTCCCAGAGCATATCCAAATGTGCAAGTTCTTCATCAAGAAGAGAGTTTCTTACATTATCTCCTGGAATTTCGCCAAAGGAGAACAAGACTGAATTAAATATTTATCTACAGAGATAAAAGTCAAAGGTTGGACTCCCACGCCAATGGCACCAAAGACCCCTAATAAAGGAAAAACAACAGCATTTTCAACTAGTGCCTCACAAAGCAAGAAGGAACTTAAAGAAAAATTAAAGAAGGCTTTACAGGATATGGAAAGCCAAGAAACTAATGAAGAAGAAGTATTGCAACTTCTAGAAGAAGCTTCCTCCACAGAAAGTAGTGATAACAACGGGGATATGCTAAATCCCAAAGGGATAGCCATGGCCTATCTGGACCCCTATTAAGAATAGGGAAACGACCCTTCAAAAAAGTAGAGGTTCAAAGAACTGGAATTACTTTTTGAAGAGGCATTCTACTATTCCTAATTAGAATCCGTAGGACAAGATGCTTTTCCAAAAGCAAAAGGACAAGACAATCAATCAGCTTTTAAAAAGAAAAGGACTCTGCTTTCCAAAAGCAAAAGCATCTACAACACTCAAGACTGTCGGCCACCAAGAAAAATTGAGCCTTACACTTGTACACCCTAGATGTATTATCTTTATTTCTCTTGTCTATATAAGACTTGTTGTAACATTAGAGAAGGTATCAAAAAATTTCCTAGATAGAAATATTTCCGCCTGCCTAATCTCTTCTCTTGTAATGTTTTCTGTTGAAGTTTGAATAAAATTTTGTAAGTTGTTTTTAACTCTTTTCTCATTACTACTTTCTGTTGATTTTCTCAAATAATCTCAAAGATCCTTTTCTCATTTCTCAAATAATCACAACCAATTAAAGGATCTTTGTGATTATTTGAGAAATGAGAAAAGGATCTTTGTGATTATTTGAGAAAATCAACAGAAAGTAGTAATGAGAAAAAATTTTAAAACAACTTACAAAATTTTATTCAAACTTCAACAGAAAACATTACAAAAGAAGAGTTTAGACAGGCGGAAATATTTCTATCTAGGAAATTTTGTGATGCCTTCTCTAATGTTACAACAAGTCTTATATAGACAAGAGAATTAAAGATAATACATCTAGGGTGTACAAGTGTAAGGCTCGATTTTTCTTGGTGGCCGATAGTCTTGAGTATTGTAGATGCTTTTCCTTTTGGAAAGCAGATTCTTTTGCTTTTTAAAAGATGATTAATTGTCTTGTCCTTTTGCTTTTGGAAAAGCATCTGGTCCTACGGATTCCAATTAGGAATAGTAGAATGCCTCTTCAAAAAGTAATTCCAGTTCTTTGAACCTCTACTTTTTTGAAGGGTCATTTCCCTATTCTTAATAGGGGTCCAGATAGGCCATGGCTATCCCTTTGGGATTTAGCATATCCCCGTTGTTATCACTATTTCCTGTGGAGGAAGCTTCTTCTAGAAGTTGTAATACTTCTTCTTCATTAGTTTCTTGTCTTTCCATATCCTGTAAAGCCTTCTTTAATTTTTCTTTGAGTGCCTTCTTGCTTTGTGAGGCACTGGTTGAAGATGTTGTTGTTTTTCCTTTATCAGGGGTCTTTGGTGCCGTTGGCTTGAGAGTCCAACCTTTTACTTTTATCTCTTTAGATAAATATTTAATTCAGTCTTGTTCTCTTTTGGTGAAATTCCAGGAGATGATGTAAGAAACTCTCTTCTTGATGAAGAACTTGCACATTTGGATATGCTCTAGGAGGGTTACACACCTTTCCTTTGAACAGAAGTCTATGAATCGATTTAGAAACTGTTGGGGGAGGATTTCTTTGATTGCTTCAAAGTATATCCACCTTACATAGAACCATCTGGGTATAACGACATCTACCATGGCAGGACAATATTTAATAAACCAGGTATGTCCTAGCCTAACATATAAAAAATTAAACCACGCTGACTTATAATCGTACAAATTATAAGTTTGTGGCCTATGCGGTATAGATAATGCAATAGGGGTATGCAGGTGCTCTGCAAACCAATTAAATGGGGTTAATACCCTCTTAATGGTGAACCTAGAATAATTAATATATTCTGGGTTTCTCTCATTCATAGAATGCTCAAACTCGATGGAATCGGTATCTACCAGGATGGCTTCATAATATCGCCTTGTTTTAAGTGGATTTTCTGTATCCACGAAGTTTTTGTCATTGTAGACTGGCTTGATAAGCTGGTCTAGTGGATATCCCTCATATTCCTTATCTAAGGCAATAATAGGCATTACCTGAGTGGTAATGAATTTAAATTCTTCCTTCACTGGGAGAGTGGGTATTGCTTTGGCAGTTGTGGGATTTACGGCTTGTGCAAAGGTCTCAGGGGCCTTCATGGCGTAACTCTATTTTGATTGTATAGATGAACTTGAGGATTTCCCTTTATCAAAAGGCTTATTTGTCTTTACATCTACCAATCTAGTTGGCATTAGCGGAGGGAGCTTTGGAAATTCCGCCAAAGCTGCATATTTATTTTGGAATGGTGACTGCAGTTTCGGTTTTAGTTCAGGCCTATATGGGACTGATGGCCTCAAGGAATTTGTTGATGCTGATGGTAAATCAAATGGTCTAGCCATTTTGGTTTGGTCCTGTTTGTTGCCTACTGAGACTTTTCCAAGTGTGGTGGGTCTCATTTTGGCCCTATAAAAATTCTCTTGTTAGAAAATCGGGAAGGGAATTATTTTCTCCTTTGATAAATTCAATTTGAAAATCAAAGCTAGTTAGGAGAGTTTGCCATCTAGCAAATATTTGTTTTGAAACCAAATTCTTAAAATCTTTTTGTAAAATTTCTTTAGCAGATTTGCAATCTACTCGTAGCAAAAATTCTTTATTAACAAGATCATCTTGAAATTTAGTGATACATAGCACTATAGATAAAACTTTCTTTTTAACAGTACTATAGTTTTTCTGAGCTTGATTCCATATTCCGAATGTAAATCTGACTAACTGTTCAGAAGAATTATTAACCTGTTGTTTTAGAATGCCTTCGTACCCGATGTCCGAAGCATTAGTTTCAACAATCATAAAGGCTTCAGGGTTAGGAATTCCTAAGCATGGAATGTTTTTGACTAATTCTTTAATCTTAATGACAACATTAGTTTGGTCAGAACTCCAAGGAACTGGCATCTTTTTAAGTCTTTTGTAAAGAGGTTCGCAGACCTGTCTAATGTTTGGGATGAAATCTGCTACATAATTAAGGCTTCCTAAAAACCTTTGAAGCTGGGTCTTATCACTAATCTCGTAAGGGAATTTGGAGAAGAAATCTATAGATCTACAAATGGCTTTATAACTACCTTGATAAAGATAATGTCCTAAGAATGTTATGGAGGTCTGGAAGAGCTTCATTTTTTTGGCGCTAACTACCAAACCATTGAATTTGACAATCTTGAAGAAGGTGTCTAGATGCTTGAAATGAGAATCAATATTTTTTGAGAAAATAAGCACATCATCAATATAAACAATCGACATATAACTATAAGGATTGAAAATATTATTCATGATGTTCTGAAACTCTGAAGGAGCATTTTTTAGACCAAATGGCAAGACATTCCATTCATAATGTCCAAATAGGACGTTTAAGGCCATTTTGTATTTATCCTTTTCAGCTATTTGCATTTGCCAGAATCCTAACTTCATATCAAATTTACTGTAAAGATTGGCCTTGAAAGTCCTCTTTAAAAGATCCCTTTTGTTAGGGATCGGATGTCTGATCCATTTCAAAACCACGTTCAGAGGCTTGTAATTAAGCCTGGGAGTTCCTCGTTTCTTTTTTGCACTATTATTGACATAAAAGGCAGAGCAACTCCATTGAGAATTTGAGGTTCTGATAATCCCATTTTTTAGAAGATGGTCGATTTCCTTTTTGCAGATTTCCATTATTTCCTGGTTCATTTGGATAGGCCTGGCCTTAGTAGGAATGGCTTGTTCATTAAAACCAGTAACATAATGAAGTTCTACTAAATGTCATTTTCTTTCCCAAAAAGGGTTTGGAAATTCGGAACAAATTTCTTTTTCGAATTTCTCCTGAAGATTAGTAATTTTAGTAACCATCTCCGGGGTTTTTAAAGTTTGCTCAATCTTTCTGATTTGAATTTCTTGGTTAAGAAAACAAATATGTGAGCATAGTCGATTAATCCGAAAAGCAGTTCTTTCTTTAATAAGGTTACCTTCTTCTTGCGAGAGGGGCCTTAATAAGTGGAAGAACAAATTTTGATCTAAAATAGTTGTGCGAATTCCATCAAAATTGCTAATGAAAGGTCGTATTTGATTGACAAAAGGTATTCCTAGAATGATGTCTTCAGTGATATCTTCAGTGATGACAAAGTCGTTAACAAGGTAAATGCCATTGTTACAGATATGAGCTTTAGGAAGCTCATAATAGATCTTCATCTTTTCTCCTGTAGCAGAGTAAAGATAAGAGGAGCTTTTTTGAAGGTACTTAGTGGGTACTAGTCCCTTGACGATATAGTTGCTATCTGCCCCAGTATCAAAGAGTGCGACTCTATTAAGAACGAAGTCTTTGTTTATGACAATTTTTACGACGATGTGTTAGCTGTAAGCTTTAATGGCCGTAATAGCAGTGTCGGAGGTGGAGGGAGAATCAGAACTGGGGAAGGAATTTGGCTCCTTTAGATGATCATTATGAATGATTGTGGAGGCCTCTGGAGACTCAGGTGGGGAGATATTTTCTGGAGGAAACACATTTTTCAAGACTTGATCCGTAAGAATGTTAAGTTCCACCCGATCAAGTCTGACTTATAAGTCTCTGATTTGTCCTTTGAGGGTGGAAATTTCACCGTTGAGATCAGCTATGGATGGTTCTGCAGGTTTATCGAATCGAGACATAACCTGTTTCATGCTAAAAGGCTGAATTATGGGTTTGGGGGGCTTTTCTTCGTGAGAAAGCATCAATCATTTGAGTTCTAGAAGATATTTATTTCTAGCCTCATCATCCTGGATATGTTCTATGATGTCAAACAAAATTTCTTTAGGATTTCCCGAAATGACATTAAAGGTCTTTTTTGTGTAAGTACAGAAAGTACCATTACAAGAACATTCTTGGCGGACTGGGATTGATCGGACTCATATATGGCGTTGATGAATTCATCGTCGCTATAGTCATTACTAGAAGAGCTGAAAGAGTCGGAAGAGTCTGATGAGTCTTCCATTATAGAGAACAGTTTCTCTGGTTTCTTCAGAGAGACCTAATTGGTTGATCTTATTCTTTGTGCCCGACTTACAGTCTTTAGCTCTATGGCCAATCTTACCGCAAGTCCAACAAGTATCTTTGTTCTTAGAGGGTTTTCGCCTAGTTTTTCTACTAGTCTTGTAAGAATCTCTTTTGAAGGATTCTTTTCTAGGTTTGGATTTTTTATGAGACTTAAAGGATTTTTTCCTATGTTTTTTACTGGAGGGAGAGGATAGTAGTGAATCCAAAATCTTGGCAGAAGGTTCCTAGCCCGTATTTGGAAGTGCTATCCTTCTTAAGTTGTTTCTTAACCTTAAGGTCAGTGCAGAGGTCTACCCCTACAGTGGTAATGAAGCTTATTATATCTCCATAGGTTAAAATTCAGTAGGGAATTTTTCCTTCAAATCTATCTTTGATCTTGGTCCTAACCTTATCTGCAAACAGAGGCGGGAGACCACTAATAAAACGTTCTTTCTAGAAGTCATTTTTACAGTCAAGCCAAATCATGATTTTGACTAAAAATGTATCCTTATACCACCTAAAGTCTACTAGATCTTTGCAGGTGAGATTGTTAAGGATTTCTAAACTCTTATCCTGAAATAATTTTGGATCTCGTATAAAATGTCTCGCTATGTGGTATAGGAGGGTGGCACAAGCATCTTCTTTTGTACCCTGCTCAAGAATTTCTTGTCCATTTTCTCTTTTGACAACCGTCTCCATAGCCGTGGCTTCATAGATAAGGTTCTTAATGTCATCTGTGAAATAGTTGTCCTACCAATGTTTTATCATACCAGTGAACCCTGCTACAATCATGGTGGCTGCCTCTTTATTAGAAGCTCCTCTAATTTTGTAAGCTGTGATGGCAATGCCCATTTCATGGAGTTTATTGTAGATCTGGTGTTCAGCCAAACCGTCCACAATTCATTCAGTTATTCCTCTACCATCATGGTTGGAAGTAGAGGTAAGGATTTTCTTCAAACTGAACGTCTGGAAGGGAAGGTCGTTTGTAATATTTTTTCTTAGTAGAAAAACGATCACTGGTGAGCTTAGAAAGAGAGTTCTTTTGGTTGCTGGACTCTCTCTTCTCAGAGATTTTAAACTTGGAAAGTTTTTCATTGATTTATTCTAAGATTTTCCCCGAGACCTTAATGTCATCGCTAAGATTAGGGAATTTCTCTTTTTGGAACTCAAGGATCTTAAAGATAGGGTTGGTGATAGGGTTAGGGCTTGGAGCACATTTTTCAGGAGTGGAAGAACTAAAAGGAAGCATTGAGCTCTTAGTATCTCTTATTTGCTGGGAGATACTGTGAAGGACCTGATTAGTATAGTTGTTTTGTTCAACTATCCTATCTAGGTCTCTGTTGATAGGGGCAGATAGGGGTCTATCATGCTTCTTCTTGAAGGGGGAAGCATTGAGGACTTCATTGGAATGAGGAATTTTTATCCCTTTGAGAGGAGGAGTAACGGATTCAACGACCTTGTTACTCTGCATATACCATTTATTAATAATAACGTAAAGGGATTCATTTTAGTTTTCCATTCTTCTAGTGAATTCAAACCATCTAAAGAATTCGATATCGCATCGAAGTCTTTTCATGTCTGCTATCCATAGCCAACCAAACTCCCTTTGCTTCTCTTTAGAATAAGTACTGGTGTACCATTTTCTTTTTATTGCGTTCTTTGGAAGGTACCAGCGGACTTCAAGAGCTTTGAGGTCAGGAGTGTATTCTTTATTAGATTTGATGACTATTAAACCACGGTCAGTCCTAATTTTTTGACGAGGTATGATAGGGGGAGGGTCCATGTCTGAGGCTGTAGGACTACCTAGATCATAGGGATTCTCGGGCTCTAAGGATTCCTGAACCCTAGTATGTTGCTGGTTATATACTTTGGGGACAGGACCAGAGAAGTCAACTCCTCTAATCTTTCCCTTGTAATTATCATTTTCTTTACTTTCCTCCGGGGTTTTTGAGGTAGAAGATCTGTGCGAGACAGATTTTCAAAATGAAGAATTGCTAGAGGCTTCAAAACCTAAGAATTTTAAATCAATGGATCCGTCGGGTGTTGAATAAACCTTTCGATTTGGTATTTTTCCAGATAGGTAGGGAGAGGCTGAGTGATAGCATCAAAGTGCCTCTAGAAAGGATGGAGATCGTTAGAAGCAATCCCTATGTTCCAGAACTACGTTGCCATCGTAAGTACGAGATGTCACCCATTAGATAGTAATGGCATCTCAAGGGTCACCCGTTAGCATACTTATATGTACAGGAATGATCCCAGGAGTCACCTGCTAGATTAGGACTGACTCCACAGCAGTTGTCTTTACTGGTGGTGCGGTACTGAGACCCTTCTAGTCAGGGCAGAGATTGGACCCCAGTTAGCTTAGCATGGGGCATGTCAGTTAGATAAATACATCCCACATTTTTATTCATAGATTCAAGACTATTAGATATAGTTAACTCAGTTTAGTAGTACAGGTTCAGTACTGTTAGAGATAGTCAATCCTTATCATTATAAATAGACTTCAAGATCACCCATTAGATATGACTAATCTGAACTATAGTTAATCAGTATTAGAATCATCAGATTTAAAGATTAACCGCTAGATAGGACTGATTTAAAATTCAGCTACTCCATATTGAATGGAACTCAGATAGTTCCATTAAAACTCAGACTGTTTAATACAAGTTCTCAGTATTAGATACATCGGTCTTGTCAATCATAACAGTTATATCAGTTATGTCAGTTGTCATAGATTATGTTATCAGTATTCAATTTCAGGACTATTAGACATAGTCAATCATACCAATTTTTCATAATTCAAACTATTAGAAATAGTCATTCGCCTATTCAGTATCTTAGTATCCGTAAAGTTATGTCATCAATATGCAAATTCAGTAGTCAGTATCACCACGAGTTCAGTTATAGTTGCTTATACATATATGCATTCTCACATTCATATTAGTCAGCATTGTTCAGGCATATAACCCTTTGTATTTAGCCTACCTCACTCGTATACTTAGTATATTCAGATATTCTGATGTATTTGTACTATGGTGCTTTCTCTTATTTTACACCATAGGTTCAGAGGCATGTGTTCCAAATTTGCACTACCATTCTAGTCACAGAGTAGCAGTGAGTTGTCATCCATTCGAGAACGATATTATTTTATTTCATTTATTATTTCAGTTCAGTTTTGCTAGATAGAGTTAGTTAGAGAAATGTTTCTTCAACTCTTTACTCAGACAATATTTAGAGGCTTTCAGATTTTGTTCAGATTTGATTCAGACTTCAGTTGTTTTTGGGTATTTTTCACCCATATGGATATTACGTCTGTCAGATATTTTATTCAGCTAAACCTTATGGCCTATTGTTTATGTTTTCCTGTATTATTATTCATATATTGTAGTGAACAGGTACAGATATCAGTCATGGGTTAGCTTGTGGTCCTTTGGGATCATAAGCACCGTGTAGCATTCCAGTTCAGAAAATTGGGGTGTTACATATTTGGCAGACATTGACTGGAACTTTTTAATTCGAGTGAGTGTCTCTTGACTATCCCTGTATTTATGCTTGATTTCATAAATGAGTGAGGAGGGAAGTTTTATTGTAAGGGCACATTGGTTGCATTGCTAGTTTTCTACTTGTTTGGGTAGTGTAATTTGTATATAGGTATAGTTATTGTTGCTAAGTTGATGCCATATCTTGATTCCTTTCTATAACATTGTTGATATTCATGGATATACACAGATGCATGTAAAGTGACTGAAAATGGAGATGGTAATGTGTTTTGAACTAAAATTGATGATCAACTGTCATAGGTATCTTATGTGTCTCTTGGTTAAGCATCATAATGTTGTGTTTTAGTTGCTTGAGGACAATCAATTGTTTTAAGTTGAGGGTGTTGATGTGTGAGAAGATGCTAACACATTTGAGGCTTTTAACTAAGAATAATTGCAAAGTCTTAAGCAAAATTTATCGTTTTGATTGTTTTATATTTGATTTTGTAGTAGAAGCTGATATGGTAGAGACCCCACAAGAATGGAAGAAAAAAAGAAGAAATGTGAAGAAAATGTGGCTGATGACATTTGTGATAAGTCGTCAGAGCTGTGATAAGCTATCAGCTTCATCGTCAGCAGTAGACAGAGAATTAGCCTACGTTTAAAGATGTGATGACATTTTGTGATAGGTTATCAAGGGTCTGATAAGCTGTCAAGAATGTCGTCAGCCTAAGGCAGTATAGGAGAACTGAAGTAGAGCCTTGAATACATTTTGTGATAGGTCTGTAAGGAGCTAATAAGTAATCAAGATTGTCATCAGCCTTAAGCAGGAAGAGCCAAAACTGAAGAAGATGTTGACCACATTTGTGATAAGTCGTCAGCCTACTAATAGGCTATCACAAATGTCGTCACCTAATCCAAGGGATTTTTAAATTCTATTATTTTGTTTCCATAATTAGGGTGAACTATTTAAAGCCTTTTTTAGGGTTTTCTAGGAAGGGCTACACATTAAGTTTTGAGCAATATACTTTGATATTTTCTCTCCCTACTTTTGGCTTAAGAAATCAATTACTTAGAAGAGATTATATTCATTATTTTGGGATTTTCTTTGTGATTTAATATAAGAAACTCCAGTTTTTATTCATCTTTTGGTAAGTTTATCTTTCAAAGCATGAATTCATCTAGGTGTTTCGATTATTATGTCATAAGCGGCTAAATTCCTTTAACCTGAATTCTAGGATCTAGGGTTAAGTCTTGATAAGGTGCTGAGTGATCAGGATTCGAAAGGTTATAGGACTTCTTGATAATTCTGAGGTTTTAATTAACGTCTGTTGGTTGCAAACAATAGATAAAACCTACTTTGATTTGCTTAAGATACAAATCAAATATAGTAGGAAGTGAATTATCAATAGGGACTTGGAAATACTTCAATTAATAATCAATGTTGTAACAAGGTTGGTTAACCTGAGGTAAAATCTGAACAGTGAATATATATTCCCTAAGTTCGAGAGGATTAGGTAATTAAATGCTTAAGTAGGTCGAGAGACATTTAAGCATAACTTCGATAAAGATAACTTGTTGTCCTACCTACCATGAGAATTCTGAACCACTAGTAGCATCGGTCAAGTACCAAAATCCCTAGTGAACATAATTCTTTTTTTTCATAAACTCTTGATTACAAACTGAAACTATGGTGACCAAATATTATTTGTTAATCTCCAAAACCCCTTATTTTATCTTTTCGTGCCAGTTGTTTGAATTCAACTTATAGCTATAGTTTCAAATTATTTTAATCGCCACTCACATTGTTCCCTGTGGATTAGACCCCGACTCCAAAAGTTGGATAAATATATTGATGACGATCGTCTTGCACTAAATTGATGTGTAAGTTGAGCGTTATCACTTTAGCAGGCATGGAGTAGAAATAGCATGGTCCAAGAGCACTCCCAATGCATCACTCACTATTTTGAGCTGCGTTTGGGCTGCTACAGTAGTTCATACTCAGAACAAGGATATGTCCAAAGCAGATTAGTCGGTCACCCTTGCTTTGGTATCAAAATATACTTGTTGTGGTTCTTCATTTGCCCTCTTCTTTAAGAATATTCTTGTATATTCAAAAGGTCTTTCTGCTAACACTTTTGTACACCTTTTCTTTCTCCTTTTAGGATGAAACTACCACTTTTTTCTAAGAATTCACCTTGAAGATTTGAATTTCTCCAAGAACACCAACCTTTTCTCCTTAGCTCGGAATAAGTTGAAAGCTTGAACCTAGGAACTTCACAACCTTCTAAACATATTTCAAACATCATTTAGCTTAAATTCTTCACCAAACTTTTACATTTTTCAACCCACTTCAAGTTTCTTTAACTCAACCTCTCAACAATGATAGAATGTTTAATATGGCTCTGATTTAACTCAATTTGATTTCTAGACTCCTATAGTGTTAGTGAACAAGAATATAACACTAGAAAAATAAGAAAACACTAAAGTTAAAAACTCAAAAGCTAGCCTAAGACCAAAAATATGAATAGTAAAAAAAATTTGTGATTTTTGATTTTCTCAAGATAACAAACCCAAGACTGACTTCATGGGAATAAAATAAAGATATTCTCTAATACCAAATGATAAAGATAAAAATACAAAATTGAGAAACAAGCACAAAAACTAAAGAATTGATGAAATCAAAATGCAAAAAGTAAAGGGATAAAAGGATAGATGATAAAGATAGATAATTGACACAAGAAGATAGAAACAAATAGGAACAACTGAGTATATTAGAGTCAAAAAACCCAAATCAATTTTCAATAAGCACCTAATCTCTTATGCTAACCACAATGGAATTCAAACGCCCTTACAAGCATTATTCTAAACAATTATCAACAAAAGCTTTTCCAAACTACCATTCACTCTCTTAAGAGTTTTCATATCCTTATTATCAAAGAAAAACTAATGAAATAAGGACCTAAGCAATTTTATTTATAGTCTAGGGTTAACTTATTACAATGGGCCCAAAAGTAACCCATTTTCATTAGTAAAATAAGGTAGCTCACTCTAGCATCTTTGAGGAAAATATGGCGCACTTCAAGGGCATTTCTAGAGTGGATAAAATAATTTTGACCTTTTCTTGATCTTGTAGAGTAGTTTGGTACACCTCCAAGGAAGATTGGCATATGTCCATTATAAGGGTACTTTTATCCCCTTATCACATTCTTTCTACTCCTCCAAGGAACCTTGATCAAATGTAGGTGCAATTACCATTGCTTAACACCCCTTTGAAGATAATAAAATGTCTTCAAGCACCTCTATAACCATAATATACCATCCAAATATTCGTAGGTTATATGGATTGTATCAAGGGTAAAACATTCAAGGTCTTTGATATTTTGGGCATTTTTTTCATCACCGTCGAACTGTACTGCTCAGTAATTGTTACCATCTCAATGTAACAAAGATTTGTTTTTGGTCTCCATATCCTTCAAGTACTTAGTATACTTAGGCATTACTTATAACACATTTAACAAAGAAAGTTTAATTGAAATTCTCTGAATGTGTCAAAGAATTTATACAAGCATGTGTAATCATAGCCTTTTTAAGCCTATGAGGGAATTGTAGTGGTGTTTTCTTTGGTGTTTGCTTTGCAAAATGTTATTTTGGTTACTCAAACTTTCGAAAATTTTAGCTTCTTTGGAAGCCACTTTTTTCCCATTAGTTTGTTATGGGTTTAACTTTACCTGTACCTTATGATTTTTCTTTGGAAGTCTGATAATTAGGTCTCTATAACTCCTCAAGGTAATTTTGATGACTTTATTTGGATTTTTTGTATCACTAGGCAAACCTACTTGAGTTCTAGAGTTTTACGCTTGAGATAACTTCCCTAATTATGTTTCTAAATTCTTTTAAACTAGTTGCTAGTTTTTTATATCTGCAGTCGTTTGTTCTTGGTTGAACAGGATCTTTTTCAATATCTCTTCAATATTACTGTCCTGAGTACTATTTTCAAGGCAATGTTGCTGCTGAAATAGCTGAGTGTGAGCCTGATTATTTCCCTATGAATAATTAAGTTGATTTAGGTTAAATCTTTCAATTGTGATTGTAGGCCTTACCATAATTCCGATAACCCTTTTATGTAATACTGACAAAATTAACCAACTTTAGATTTTCCCCATATAGGTCTATAGAGTCACCCCTATTTCCATAAATAACACACCATATCTAAGCCTACTGAACTATATTTAATTTATCCTTAGGTTAATTTACACTCAACTAACTAAACTGTGTCATTATTTAGCTCTAAAATGATACTAACTGAGTAGCCAATATTGTGACACTATCCACCTCAATAATACATATTGTTTTTTTACAAGATTTTTAGAAATATCACCATACCAATCATGATTACCCTATAAAATTTGATTAGGAGAGTATAAATCTCATCATAAGTTAACTCAAAAGCTTTACCACCTATAGCTAAATCTAGTAAAATTTTTGTGTTTTGGTCAATAGGTTCAAGAAAAGTATGAGTCAATACCTCATTGATCTGCTAATGATATGGGAAATCCCGAATAAGTAACTTAAATCTCTCCTATGAATGATAGAGATACTCATATGTATTTGGTTTGAAACTCAAGATCTCATCCTCAACCATATAGTTTTACCAAAGGAAAAAATTGGGTGAGGAACTTCTTTGCCATGTCATCCTAAGTTCTGATAGAGTTTTAACATTTTTCCTTCAACCCTTTCTTTGTTTGCCCCAATTACTAGAAGGGGAAATGTGTAAGCATCACATAATATGTAGAGATTCTAATAGGAATAAAAGTTTCATTGATCTCCAAGAAATTCTATAGATAAACCTGTTTATCTTTATATGATAGGCCTTTAAACTACCCAATATTGTGCAATAATTGCACTATATTGTGTTTTAGCTCAAATCTACCTCCAGGTTCCAGTCTGCGGATGGCAAAGGTATCATTAGTAGAGAGTCGAATTGCCACTTCACTAACTATCTTGTGGGTTAGTTGTTCATCAGCCATTACTGCAGGAATGTCTTTGTCAAATTGAACTAATAGAATGCAATAGAGAAGTATTATTTCTCTCCTTAATTGATATAAGTGTCGCTTAGGTTGAGGATATGGGTCAACTAAATCCCTTTCCCTTTTTAAATTACATAAGATTTAGGCTTGTAGCTGCAAGTTCAGAAGCTAATACCAAGTTCTCAGCACTTCTAAAATGAAATAGCAAAGCTAAAGATAATTAGGTTGTTAATCTTTTAAGTCCCCGACAATGGCAAAAAAAAATGTTGCATCCTAGTGGACACATAAGTGTAATTGGTCACCCAAGTATTAAATTGGTCCTTTTGAGTTGAATATCAATCCAACAGGGACTTGGTGATTAGCAAACTAACCAATTCTAGCGCTATTAATAAGATTAAATAAGTGGATTTGTAACGAAATAAGAATTTATTTTTTGTAATTATAACTATGTAACAAAAATATAAAATGGTATGAAATTTGGATTGTAAACAATATGAAAAGAGTTCCAGGGTTGATGCATTTACTTCATATTTATGCATATTTATGGCTTCTAGATGACATTTGAGTTTATTGTTATTATTGATCAATGGGGTTTAAATTATAACTTGGGATTGGTTATCCTCTAATTCATATACCCAAAATAATCTCACCAATACATCATTCAGAGAGAGTGTGAGTACTTATTTTGGATGCATCAACTATCTTCCTATTTTATTAACCAAGTGGGGCATTTAGGTATATCTCTATCCTAGCCTCAAATCATCCACTAACAATTAGTATTTAATTATTAAAGATATGATCCACACTCCTTTCACTCTTAATTCCATCCCTTCATTCCTAGGTTTAATTCATTTTGGCACATAGATTTATCCTAAAGCTCGTGACGCTATAGAATAGTAATAAAAGAATGTAAGAACAATCACATACTTGATAAACACATAAACCAACAATTAAACCATAATTATACACTCATTTTTGTATACTCAACCCTATAATGAGGGTGTTTATCCCCTCATAGTATTACAAAGAATCACCATAAATGAGTTCATAAAGCAAAACTACAAGAATGTAAAGTTAAAGAATAAAGAACCCTACTTTGAGCCCCTTGATGCCTTTTATACTCCCCAATTAGCCCCTAATGGTACTACAAAGAATCCCAATACTTAGGGATTGTTTGTAGGATTTAATTATCTTCAAAAACACCTTCAATTGTCCTAGAAACAAGCATAGCTTAAGGTAGCATGACTAGTTTCCTCATCTAAACACTATGTAATCATTTTGATTTATTTTTATTTTTCACTTGTTTCAATCACACCTTACACACTATGACATATTCTTCAATAGTTTAAAAAAATTACACCCTTAATATCTCATTAAGCACATCAAAAACTCCTCAAAACCTAGCTAAACACGCACAAATAATGACACTTAGGTGTATAAATATATGTAAACTCACTGCTTAAGCTAAATTGGCCTATGATGTATATTGATTACTAGTGCTTGTACTCACCCCTAATATTTCTTCATTCATTTAATACAGATCCTAATTTGAGTGGAAAATAATGATCCTAATTTCATATGGTGTTTGTTTGATCTAAATTTATAGTGAGTTCCTACCTCTAGAGACTATTCCATCTTTCTTTGTCTTTCATTATCTTCTATCGTACTATTACAAAAAATGTTGTAATATTTGGATATAACATTATTTTTAGAGTTGCTTTTGTATTTATGACATTTGAGTCTTGAGATATTGTTGGAGTCTACTATTTAGTTTTTCTTTTATTATCATAAACTAGAGTGATTGATTTGACATTCATTGTGTTAATTTGTAAATTACCTTCACAGTGATTAAAATGTACGTTTATGTGTTTGGTTTAACTATCGTGGTTAGATATTAAGTTTGAGGGTACAACTTATTAGATATAGGATGTGGAGCCACCCTAGGTTCCATAAGTTCTATATCTAGTTAGTATTATTGGATAACATTATCTAACCTTTCAATTATTTGGAGGGAATAAATCAAATAAGATCTTTACCTTTTATTCTTGATGTGTCTCATACCAAAGATATGGTTCAACCTATAGATTGGGCCAATTTAGGATTTCAGACCCCTAGGGCATAACCAGCAATTGGTGTGGCCCCATATCTATACTTAACCTCTTAGACTTATTACTCTAATGACTATAGGTAGTATGGTTATGACAGTTGAAGAGTTGAAATTGTCAATATATTGTTTAGATTAGGTGCTTAAAAGTTTATCGGTGCACTTAAGAGTGATGGATTTAAATTTTTGGTTTGTTGTTATGAGAGGTTTCATAATCTTTTCTTTATAAAGATATAGAATGGAATATACTACCGATCAAATGGTAGGGGTAGTTAACTAGTGGTATAAGATTGTATACCAGTGGGTTCATCCCTTATGATATTGACGCAGTTCTCCTAGATAGTCCTTTGGAAGTTTGTACCTTCCAATATTAAGGAATGCCTAAGAGATAAGTTTTGATGTCTTAGAATAGGGTACCATGATGGTGTTTGAGTATAATAATAGGTCGCATGCCTTTTCTAGAAATTCCTTAATGGGTATTCCATCAGAAGAGTGGATTAAGAATTTTTATGAATTGATTCACTGCATAACTTAATTTAGCCATAAAATTGTTAGTGAATACTGGGTAAATTTTAGCAGATATTGGACCATGCTAGGAGAACTTAGGGCATCCATCGTGCTGCTTATGCTGGTGGAAATAACAAGTATCATAAACATTATTGCTTTAGTTACTCATCATTACAAGGTAAAGGCTTCTTAGGTAGGGTCATAATAATTAGTAAAGTAGGCTAGTTCATATAGAATTATAGATTTTAGAGGGTGTTTATCTAATTTAGAATAGTCAGGGAAGCCAAAGTTCAAGTCAGGTGTCTAGAGGTTAATATTTTGGGTTTTTAATCAACATAAACATTCAATCTCATCTAGATTATCCTATTAGCCTACGTGCAATGAAAGGTATTTTTTGTTATTGGTGATTAGATGAATATATCTAGATAGTTTCCTAGGTGTAGGTTAGCAAAATTGCAACAATGTTCTCAAATACCGACTAATCAAGCAATAACACTACCAGCAAGAGAAGATGTGCATAGTGGTAGAGGTAGTTTTTAGGGTGCTCGGGGTGGAAACTATGAGTCTTATGGTTTTGGTCATAGAGTTTCTATTCTAGTAGTGGATATGGATAGTGTTATGCATTTTTGAGTTTACCCAATACAGAGGCCTCTAATCTAGTCATTACAAGTATCATCCCAGTTTACCACCGACCTACTTTTGTTATTTAACACTAGTTCTATATATATACATATATATATATTATACCAAGTATTAATGTGATGTGTGAGTCTCGTATTGTGGCTATTAATTTGTCTACCCTATAGGTTATTCTTTAGTGGTAAATTAGGTGTACTAATCATATTTTGTGACTTTGTTAGGGTATGACATATGGGTTGACTTGATTATTTTAGATATTGCTGAATTTAATGTTATTTTTGGTATGGATTGTATTTTTTTGCATCATGATGTCTTGGATTAACATGCAAAGATGCTTACCTTAGTCATGTAGGGTATTGAGGTTGGACTAGAATAGCACTGTATATTCAAATCCAAAGAGGGTTATTTCCTTTGTTTCGGCTTAGTGGATGGTTAAGAGGGGGTATCTTTTCTATTTTTCATATGTGTGTGATGTTAGTGCTGATATGACTCCTTTAGAATCCAAGAGGCTGATTAGAGATTTCAAAGGTATGTTACCTTTGGAGTTACCGAGTGTTCCTGTAGATAAAGATATCAATTTTTGTATTGACTTAGAGCAAGGAGCTCCCATCTTTATTAGTCTTTCTAGGATTGCCCCAATGGAGTTTAAGGAATTAAAGAACTATCCATACGATTTGTTAAGTAAGGGGTTCGTTATGCCTAATATTTCACATAGAGGTGCTCTAGTGATGTTTGTGAAGAAGAAATATGGATAGATGTACATGTTTATCTATAATAAATAGTTGATTAAGGTTATCATCATTAATAAGTATCCCATAATATGTATTGATGACATATTTGATCAGATTTTAGGTATTTGGTGTTTTATGTAATATATTTGAGATTGAGGTATCATCAGTTGAAGATTATGGCATCATATGTTAATAAAATGACCTTTAGAATCTAAGGTTGTTCAATATTATTTCCTAGTGATATCATTTGGATTGAATCATAGCCATCAATTTCTATGGAGTTGATGAATAAAGTGATTCACCCTTATCGTGATTCATTTATGTTTGTGTTCATCAATGATATTTGGGTGTATTTTAACAATAAGGTATATTATGTAAAATATTTGTGGATTGTACTTTAGAGGTTGGGGGATGAGAATTTGGATTCTTTGTTTTCAAAGTGCGAGTTTCGACTGAGTTTTGCTGCATTCTTAAGGCATATGGTGACCAAGGAGTATAATGGTCAATTCAGCCAAGGTTAAGTTTCTAGGTCTACTTCTTCTCTAGAGATTTAGAGTTTTATTGGATTTGCTTGTTATTATAGAATTTCATATAGGGCTTCTCTTTTATTGTGGCTCTTTTGACCAAGTTGATTTATATGCATATTGCTTTTTTAGTGGTTTGATGAGTATGGGGAGGGATTTGAAAAGATCAAGATATTGTTGAGTTCAGCTCATATCTTGACCTTAACTTTTGAAGGTGAAGGTTTTTGATGTATGTTGATATTTGAGGAGTCTCTTTTGGCAGTGTTTTGATCCAAAAGGGAAAGGTGATAGCTTATGCTTAGAGTCAGTTGAAGACCCATGAAAAATACAACCACGCTCATGACTTGGAGTTAGTGGCGATAGTATTTGTTTAAAAGTTTTGATAAAATAACTTTTATAGGGTTTATTGTGAGGTGTTTACTAATAATCATAACCTTCAATATATTTTCAGTATGAAGGATTTGAATTTGATAAATGTTAGGTGGTTGGAGTTGTTGAAGGATTATGACATGACTATTCTCTATCTTCTAGGAAAGGCCAATGTAGCAACAGATGCCTTGAGTTAGAAGGGGTGAGCGTGGGAGTCGCATTTTGTTGGTGGTGGAGGAGAGACACTTAGTCATGAATGTTCAACAGTTAGCCATTTGTTTTACGGGATTTTATATTTCTTAGAAGGGTGGAGTTCTTATTTATGTTGAGGCATAGTCCTAGTTGATGAAGCATATTAAGGGTAGATGAGTTGAGAAGAGACTTGTGCATCATTCGGATAAAGTATTGTGTGGTATACTAAGGGAGTGTTTCTTTATCCAGAGGGTGGTTTATGATCAAAGGTTTTTATTTGTGTTCACAGATATATCCTAGAGTTTGTGGCTATGTATTTGAATGTTAGTAAGCGAAGTATGATGATTGGATGTTGGGTGGTTTGACTTTGAGGATGCCTATACCTGAGTAGATCTAAGAGTGTATTACTATGGACTTCTTTGTTGGTTTACCTCCGACTTCTGGGAAATTTGACTCTATTTTGTTGATATTAAATTGTCACAGCCCGAGGCTACTCCCTAGTTGCGACAACAGTGCTTTTGATCCTGAAAGACCACAAGCTAACCAATGAACTGGTGCCTGCTGTGAGTACTGAATAATATACTGATAATAAAGACATATGACAAAAATTAGCTGATAATACCATAAGGTTTTATAACCTACAAGCATTAGTGAAACATAGTTCTAAACGTCTAGAAATATATTAAGAATACTGATAAAAACAATCGATTAACTGACTATCTGTCTGAATATCTGAAAGCCTCTAAAACAAGATGATTATGAAGTTGATGGGATAAACCCCCAATTTACTCCGGTTGACTAAATAAATAAACTATTGACATAACTAAATATAAGATAAACCCGTTCTCGAAGGATTAGGACTCACCAGCTCTACTACTGATAAGCTGATCTGCTTATGCATGGTCAGGAAACTGAACGTCCAAACCAATGATATTAAACATCATAGAGCAAGAAATGAGTATGCGGTCAGTAATTTGAATGTACTGGTATATGAGATTAGGTTAGGCTGAACTGCTTGGGTTATATGCATGAGATAATGAGTGACTGAATAGCATGAGATAGCTTATTATAAAAGCATGAAAACTGTAAAAAATTTGAGAATGCATGACCAAGCATAAATTATGTTCTGATATGGTCTATAAACTAAAATACTGAAACACGGATAATACCGAAACATTGATCACTGAATAACTATTAACTGTATGTTATGGTCAAGTAAACCTGAAACTGAACTCTGTACTGAATACTAAACTAAGATATGAGAGAGAGCTATAACGGACATACCCCAATGTACTATCAGGGTCCAACGTGTAACCCGAGTTGGAAGGGTGTCAGTGCCATGCCACGAGTACTAACATTGGCTATGTGGATCCATTAATCTAACATCCCGAAGGACGAGGGTGTCATGCCTAACTGGCAGGGGACCCCTTAAAGTCTACGTTGGTGCCATAGGTCTGGAAACTAGGGATTGCTACTAACATCGCATGCCTACTGATGGGGGAGACAAGTGTCTCATGCCTAGTGACGAGGGAGTCTCCATCCCTAATTTTACTTGGTGCTAAGTTTTACTCCCAACAGAAAGACACAGATTACTGAACTAACCTAAGTTTAACTGAGCCATGACTGAAAATAACAGCTATCTCAATGACAATGTTCATAGTTTATCTAAAATCATTCTATAATTACTAGAAACTATATAAACGGCTAAATTTAGGGTATTCATAACCCCAACACTAAATATAATTAACAATATGGACACATGAAAGCTTTGAAGAACATAATAGGGGATCATAGTTCAAATTTCAATCATTTAGGCATTTCATCAAACACTTGAAATTCATGAACTTAAGAATGGGAATGATTGAAACATGTGGTAATAATATAATTATAACACTAAAACTTTAAATTGGAGATTTAACATGGAATGTTCTTCATTAAAGCGTGTAAGGGATCCTTTCAATAAAAAACACTTGTAAACATCGTATATAATCGAAATTCATAAAAGCTTCATCAAGATAACTCATTATAAACATGTAAATTGTTGAATTAAAATAGAAACACAGGTTCTTGGACTCTATGGGTGAAAAGGGCCAATGGATGAACATCACACATACCTTTAATACTTAAATCTTGAAAGAGAACAACTTTCTTGAAGGCTTCTTGGATTGGGACACTTGAGTTCTTGGTTTTCTTGAAAGGAAGACGATTTAACTTGATGAATTTGAAAAAAGGTTAGGGTTTATTTGAGAGAAAATTTGGGAATTTGGGGCATATAATGCCCTAACTAAAGTTAAATCCCGTGTTATTACGGATTATGGCAATGGGAAAAGATAAGACTGTCACTTAGGAATTTAAATTCGTAACAAAACACCAAATTAAGAGGCCACCACAATGCGATGAACCCTTCATCTCTATATCCACCGTGACATGATGCAATCACGGTGAGGTTCTGGAATTGAATTCCAAACGCACCTTAATCCTCATCTGAAAAATCCAAAACTTATCTAAGACGTTCTACTTATACCCCTGAACATGAATTAACTCAAAAGCATACATCTCGAGATCGGGAAGGTCTCTTTAAAATCATCAAAGTTAAGAGGCCAAAAATAAGGTTGTCCCTAATACTTATCTAAATTTACAGGATTTAAACCTCTTATGCATGCACTATGAACTTGTAACGCCTCAATTTTCTGAATCGGAATGCTACACGGTGATCATGACCTCGAGGGACCACAAGCTAACCCATTACTGGTCTCTATACTTGTAAACTGCATATATAACGTAGTAATGCAGAAAACATGAACATGTAGGCCATAAGGTTCAACTGAATAAAGAATTTGGCAAAAAATATTATCCATATGGGTGAAAGATACCGTAAACAGCTGAAGACTAAATCAAATCTAAACATAAGTCTGAATACTGAATTTGAAAGCCTCTAAGTGTTGTCTGAATAAGGATTTGAAGGAACATGTCTCCAACTAACTCCGTAAAAGGATAAATGGCTAAAATATAAATATATCAAATCATATTGTCCTCGAATGAAGAGGACTCACTGAATCTCTTCGACTGGAAATGCTACTTCTACTGCTGATCTGGAGCTCATGTCTATGAACCTATGGTGTAACATCAAAAGAAAGAACTATAGCGTAAATGCATCAGTACGAGGGAAAATATTGAGTATACGATGGAGGTAGGCTATATATAAATAGGGTTTGCATGCATGAACAATGCTAACTATCTGACTGACATGAACGTAAGAGTACAAACATCCATACATAGTAACTAAAATCGGGGTTGCATAATAACTTGTCTTGTATGCTACTACATGGTTTACTGATTGCTAACATGACGGATACTGAAATTCTGATAACATGGGAGACTCTATCTGACAATCCTGAATTTGATGTAACTTTCTAAGTTTCCTACTGTAATTGAGTCTGACTGTATCTAACAGTTCTGATATACTGAAATCTGAAGACCTATCTGAGTTTTTTTACTAAGACTGATTCTGAAACTATAGGAGGTAGTTTTTAACCGACTTACCCCAATAACACATATAGCTAAGTTGGGGTCCAATTTCTACCTTGATAGAGAGGCGTCAATACCGCACCACTAGTAAGGACAGTTGTGGGTAACCCTTAGCTGGCAGGTATTTAAAAAGAGAGTGGTGGGAACCCTAAAATAACAAGTTTAGCCACCTCATCAACCCTAATCTGACAGGATAATATGTCTCAACCTACGCTGGCTACGTATTTCTAGAACACAAGGATAACTGCTAAGAATCACACCCTAAATTGGTAGGTGAGTTCCCATCCTTGGGTTCACTCGGTTCTAACTTCTACTCCCATCTAAAGAGACTAAGCATGATTTAATTGACTGTACATGGATAGATTAACTGACTTCCATTGACTGATGGATTAGTACTATTATCTGAGATTTAACTGAGATCATGAGATTTCTGTGGTTTCCTAAGTCACATGACTGACTGAGTTCTATAGATTATAGCTTGACTGAGATTTATTGTGATAACATAACATGGCTCTAGGCACACAGCTATTATTTTCAGGTACGAATACCACCAGAACTCAATAGAAGTAAAGTGACACCCATGATATGACTTGATCACAAGATTTGAGTCCACAATTCATAATGTTATAAGTAAGAGATATCATATTTCATATAGTTATTCAACATCTTAAACATTGTAGGGAATGCATGGATATATTTCATGTACATATTATACATCTCTATTATCTTACATGCTACATACCACCACAATAGCAACACATAAAAAGCATGGAATTCATATTGAAGTATATAGCTAACATGGACTTGTCATTTAGATATCATAGAACCATACAAACATGAATTTCTAGCATCCTAAGCATTTTATCAAACATCTTGCATGCATTCTTTAAGGCATTGGTAATTTTCATACTTGAACCATATTAAACCACCTAAAGTTCATGGTTTTCAATTAACAAACATATATATTCCATGAAAACACCTTTTGACATCACATTGAAACTTAAACAACAATCATCAACATGTACATACTCATATCACCATAAAAAGTTTACAAAATGATATTTAACACATGGTTCTTAGGCTCTATGAACGAATTGGATCCATAGATGAGCACTACGCATACCTTAGAAAGGAAACCTTGATGATTTGCTGGAGAGTTGTTGGATTGGGAAACATAATTCTCAATTATCTTGAAAAAAGGCTTGAATCTTGCTTTTGATGGAAAACCTCATATTGTGGTTGAGAGCGTAAGAAAGGGTTTTTGAGATGCTTAACTGAAGAAAAAAATGGGAAAAATTATGCCTCTTTAGTGTTATAAGTCGTTGAAGGTGAAGGAAATGATGAAAATACCCTTATAAAATAAATTCCCAGTTGCTGAAAATCATAGCTGACGACATTTATGACAAGGCGTCAAAAAATGTGACAAGTCATCAAAAATGTAACAGGCCATAAAAAATATTGTCACATAGAAGCTGGATTCTGCCTAAGGCTGACGACCTTCGTGATAGGGCGTCACAAATGTGGTAAGATATCACGAATGTCGTCACTTAGGAGCTGCTTTCTGCCTAAGGCTTATGACCTTCGTGATAGGGCATCACAAATGTGGTAAGCTATCATGAATGTCGTTACTTAGGAGCAGGTTTCTGCCTAAGGCTGATGACCTTCATGATAGGGCATGACAAATGTGGTAAGCTTTCAAGAATGTTGTCACTTAGGAGCTAGTTTCTGCCCAAGGCTAACGACCTTCATGATAGGGCATCACAATTATGGTAAGCTACCATGAATGTCGTCACTTAGGATCTGATTTCTGCCTAAGGCTGACGACCTTCGTGATAGGGTGTCACAAATGTGGTAAGCTACCACGAATGTCGTCACACTGTTTCCAGCCTGACATGCTAGAGTAAAATAGAAATAACTCTTTGCTACGATATTGGATTTAGGCAAAATTGGTATCGTTGGAAAGCTAATTCAATTATATCTATTTATAGGTCATGATCTCAAAAATTCCAAGTGTAATGAGAGATATGATCGATTGAAGTTTACTATACCAATATCCTTCTCAATAATTCAATCGGTTAGGAATGTTTTGATTCGTCTGATAAATCGAAGTTATTTGAAGCTTTAATATACATCTAACCTATTCATAAAACTATAAAAGAACCATGATGTACTTTTCATGAGCTTTGTACATGGCTCTAATATTGGTTTGAATTTTTTAGGGTATTATAATATCTCCCCCTTGAAACATTCGTCCTCGAATGATGACTGCTTGAGAGGGGAGAAAAGATAAAATGAAGTATACACTGATCATGCTCAAATGTCACATGATTTTAGGACTAAATTGAATTCTAAACTTAATATAGCCCAACTGAACATGCATATCTGATGCATGACTGATAAGCTGAACTCATGAATGCATCATAAGCTATGCACTGATACTTGATACCAACTTTATACTGGAATTTTGAAAATGTAACTGAATAAGCTTAAGGAAAATGGTTACCTCGAGCTAAGTCTGAATTAGTAGAGAAAATATGAGGGTACTTGGTTCACATGTCTGCTTCTGCTTCCCAAGTAGCTCCCTTCATGGACTGATTCTGCCAAAGAACCTTGACTAGAGGGACTTCTTTGTTATTCAACCTACGAGTCTGATAGTCGATGATTTCGACTAGAATCTCTTGATAAGAGACGCTATTCTGAATGTCAGCGCTCTGAATAGGGAATACAACTATTGGGTCACCTATGTACTTCTTGAGCAAGGAGACATGGAAGACTGGAAGAACTAAGGCTAGATCTGAAGGCAAGTCGAGCTCATAGGCTACCTTGCCGAAGCGACTGAGAATCCTAAAGGGACCGAAATATCGGGTATTGAGCTTTCCCTTTTTTCTGAATCTCTTCACTCCCATCATGGGATAGATCTTGAGATAGACATAGTCATCGACCTCTAATTCGAGATCCTTTCAACGAACATCCGCATAAGATTTCTGTTGGCTCTGAGCAGTCCAGAGTCTTTCTCTGATCAACTGAACTTTCTCTAAGGCATCAAATACTAAGGCTCTATGATTATGGTCTCACTAACTTCAAACCAACCGATCGGAGACCTATATCTCCTACCATAGAAAGCTTCGAATGGAGCCATCTGAATACTGGAGTGATAGTTGTTGTTGTATGAAAACTTAATCAAAGGCAAGTGGTTATCCCAGCTCCCCTTGAAATCAATTGCATATGCCCTTAGCATATCTTCTAGAGTCTGAGTGGTCCTTTCTACTTGACCATCTGTCTGAGGATGAAATGTTGTACTGAGATGAACTTGGGTACCAAGACACTTTTGGAACACTTTCCAGAAGTGACAGGTGAACTAGGTACCTCTGTTTGAGATGATAGATAGTGGAACACCGGGTAATCTAACCAACTCCCTGATATAGAGTTTGGCATAATCCTCGGTTGAGTAAGAGGTACGAACTAGAAGGAAATGAACTGACTTTGTCATTCTGTCTACATTGAACCAAACTGAATCATGTTGATGACGTGTTCTAGGAAAACCCATCATGAAGTCCATGTTCACTTCTTCCCGCTTCCAATTAGGAATAGTGAACTCCTGCATGGAACCACTAGGTTTCTGATGTTCTATCTTAACCTGCTGATATGTAGAGCACTTAGCCACAAACTCTGCAACATCCCTCTTCATCCCACTCTACCAATATATCTCCCACAAGTCACGGTACATCTTAGTGGTCCCTGGATGAATAGAGTATCACACACCATGCATTTCTACAAGAATTCACTGCTTCAAGTCATCTACACCGGGAACACACAGATGACCATAAAAACGAAGAAAACCATCTTCCCCTTGGGAGAAAATCTCTACTTCCTGACTCTCAACTGACGTTTTTAGCTTGACAAAGCTAAGATCCCTGTCTTACTTCTCTTTCACCTCGGAAACTATAGATGAATCTGAACTACTCAACACATACACTACTCTCTGAAGATTCGACTAAGCGAACGCCTAGTCTGGCAAGCTGATGAATCTCCTAAGCTAATTTCTTCTTACTATCATCAACATGGGAAACACTACCCACGGACAGTCTACTGAGGGCGTCGTCCACTACATTGGCCTTGGCAGAATGATAAAGGACACTCATGTCATAATCCTTCAAGACCTCTAACCACCTTCTCTGATGAAGATTGAGATCTTTTTAGGAAAAGACATACTGAAGGCTCTTATGATCTGTGAAGACGTCTACATGAACACCGTATAGATAATGCCTCCAAATCTTTAAGGCAAAGACAACTGCTGCTAACTCAAGGTCATAAGTAGGATAATTCTTCTCATGGGGCTTTAACTATCTGGAGGCATAGGCTATGACTCTACCATGCTGCATGAGAACACAACCTAAACCTACTCTAGATGCATCACAATAAACTATGAATCCATCCAAACCATCGGGAAGTGCTAAAACTGGAGCTGAGGTGAGTCGAGTCTTCAACTCCAGAAAACTCTTCTTACAAGGTTCTGAACACTTAAAATTGACCTTCTTCTAAGTCAATCTGGACATAGGATATGCAATAGAAGAAAATCCCTTAACAAACCATCGGTAATAGCCAGCCAAACCGAAGAAACTTCTGATATTTGATGGAGAGACGGGGCGAGGTGAGTTTCTTACCTCTTCAGTTTTCTGAGGATCTACTCTAATGACATCATCGGAAATAATGTGGCCAAGGAATGCTACTTTTCTTAGCCAAAATTTGCACTTACTAAACTTAAAGAACAACTGGTGATCCTTGAGAGTCTGAAGAACAATTATGAGATGGTCTGAATGATCATTCTCTGTGCTAGAATAGACCAGAATATCATCTATAAAGACTATGATGAATATGTCCAAGTACAGTTTGAACACCCAGTTCATCAAGTCCATGGAAGTTGCAGGGGCATTGGTAAGACCAAAGGACATGACTAGAAATTCAAAGTGACCATACCGAGTATGAAAAGTTATCTTTGAAATGTCACATTCTCTAACTCTTAGTTGATGATAGCCTGATCTGAGGTCTATCTTAGACAAATAACTAGCACCCTAAAGATGGTCAAAAAAGTCATCTATCCTAGGCAGAAGATACCTATTCTTGATCATGACTTTGTTGAGCTGACGGTAATCAATACACATTTTGAGAGAACCATCTTTCTTGCGCATGAATAAGACTGGTGCACCCCATGGGGATACACTGGTCCAGATGAATCCCTTATCTAAGATATCCTTCAACTAATCTTTCAGTTACTTGAGTTCTGTTGGTGACATTATGTATGGCGTAATAGAAATAGGCTGAGTATCTGGGAGAAGGTCTATTTCGAAGTCTGTTTCCCTTTCATGAGTAATACCTATAAGATCTTTGGGAAAGACGTCTGAATATTCATTAACCACTAGGACTGCTTCGAGACTGGGAGATTCAAAACTGGAATCCTTAACATGCACGAAATGATACACACACCCCTTAGAAATCATTTTCCTTGCTCGAAGGTAGGAAACAAGTTGACCCCTAAAATACAAAGTGCTACCCTTTCACTCTAGGATGGGCTCATTCGAAAACTGAAACTGAACTATCCTGCTTCTTCAACTGACGGTGGTATATCAGGAATGAAGCCAATCTATACCGAGAATGACATCAAAATCAGTCATTTCTAACTCAACTAAATATGTTGACGTGGATTAGATTGAGAGATTGACTTAAAATAATGCTTACTAGCATGACATGAATGCTCAAGAAAGGGAATTATTTCTAAAATATCTCATATCCTCTTGTACATAAATGTGGTTCACAACACACCCATGTACAAGACTCTACTAGATGCGGCTTTTAGACTTCCTAGGACTCTATTGAACCTTAGGCTCTCATACCAAGTTTGTAACGCCCCAATTTTCAAAATCGGAATGCTACACGATGCTCATGACCCCTAGGGACCACAAGCTAACCTATGAATGATATCTGTATCTGTATACAACATATATAATGTAAAAATACAGAAAACCTAAATATATAGGACATAAGGTTCAACTGAATAAAGAATTTTTCAAAACATAATATCCATATGGGTGAAAGATACCCAAAATAGCTGAAGACTTAATCAAATCTAAACATAAGTCTGAATACTAAATATGAAAGCATCCAAGTGTTATCTGAATAAGAAGTTGAGGAACATGTCTCCAACTAACTCCGTAAACTAATAACTGGCTAAAATAATAATGAACAAATCAAATCATATTGTCCTCAAATGAAGATAACTCACTGAGTATCTATAACTAGAAATGCTACTGCTACTACTGATCTGGAGATCGTGTCTCTGACCCTATGGTGTAACATGAAAAGAAAGTACCATATCACAAATATGTCAGTACGAGGAAATATACTGAATATATGAGTGGGGTAGGCTAAATATAAACAGGGTTTGCATGCATGAACAATGCTCACTGTCTGACTGACATGAACGTAAGAGTACAACCTTGCATACATAGTAACTAAAATCTTGGGTGCATAATAGCTAGTCTTGTATGATAATACATGATTTACTGATGGCTAACATGACTGATACTGAAATTCTGATAACATAGGCGACTGTATCTGACAATCCTGAATCTGATGGAACTATCTGAGTTCCATACTTTAACTGAGTCTAACTGTATCTGACAGTCCTGATATATTAAAATATAAAGACCTATCTGAGTTCTTTTACTGAGACTGATTTTGAAACTATGGGAGGTAGTTGTTTAACTGACATGCCCCAATAACGCATATAGCTAAGTTGGGGTCCAATCTCTGCCCCTAATAGAGGGGTGTCAATACCGCGCCACTGGTAAGGACAGTTGTGGGTAACCCTTAGCTGGAAGGTATTTGAAAAGAGAATGATGGGAACCCTAAATTGAAAAGTTAAGCCACCTAATCAACCCTAATCTGACAGGCTAAGATGTCTCTACCTACGCTGGCTATGTAGTTCTGGAACACAAGGATGACAGGTAAGAATCATACACTAAACTGGTAGGTGATCTCCCATCGTTGGGTTCACTTGGTGCTAACTTCTAATCCCATCTGAAGAGACTAAGCATGATTCAACTTACATGACTCCCCCTTGGAAACATTCATCCTTGAATGTCTCTTGATAGGCTAAGAATCCTGATCAACTGAACTTACTCAAGGAACAGGAGCATCTAAAACATGACTATACAACTGGAACTACTGATATTCTAAACTCTCATACTGGACGTGAATATCTGATGCATAGAATACATGACTGAAGATACTCATAAGCTGAATTCTCATAATAGACATGCATATCTGATGGATGGACTAATAACTGAGTTGATCTCATGAATGCATGACTGAACACACTAAGAAACTAAACTTTTTCTACTGAACATGCATATCTAATGCATGAATGTCTGACTGAACAGACTCTCGAAAGCATGACTGGCTATGCAATGACAACTGGCGTTAACTTCATAAGGAGAGTCTAAACATGCAAATGAATGAGTCTAAGAACATAAAAGCAATGCAATATCATTGGGTATCTCCCCCTTGGGACTCTATATCCCTCTAAACACACTTTGCTAAAATACTGGGGTAGTGTATAGGGAACTTACAAATTGGTTCATGATTGACCGACTGAGATCTGAAACTATTGTATGACTAATACTGACATATAAGATCAAAAATGGGAGCAAAGGATCTAACAATGCATATCATAAAGATGAAGGACTTATAAAATACCCGAATCTATATCAGGTAACCTTTCCTGATCATAATAGGTCTGAATCACATGAAGTCTATTCTGACACTGACCACTTCTAGAATTGGAATGGGTACCCTGATGATGATACTCTCTACCCTATGAGCTAGCACTCTACATTTTTGCATTCTGTGACCTGTCCTACCATACCCAAAATACACATCACTGTCGGCTCTACACATGCCTAGGTGGCTCTTGCCACACTCTTCACAAAGTGGATTGGTACGAACACCACTAGCACTACTCTGGGCTTTGGAGCCTGGAACCCCATCATAACTAACATACCCAAACTTGGTGTGGGTACACTAGCAGAGGATGGAGATGGGACTAAAAATCTTTGACTATGCTAAAAATGGCTACCACCTTGGGACCCTGCCTGAGAGAAACCATGACTACCTATTCTGGCTCTCTTAGTCACTCTCTCTCTTTTTTTAATCTTATCTACCTTAATTTGTTATGCATGCATCATCAGCCTAGTAGGGTTCATATCTCTATTGAGCATACCAGCCCTACACTCTTTCAACGCTAAACCGGATACACCAGTCACAAACTTACTCATACTCGCTCTAGGGTCATCTATCAAGTTAGGAGCATACTTAGCTAACTGGTTAAACTTAAGACAATACTCTTTCACTATCATGGAGCCTTACTTTAGGTTCATGAACTCTTCTACCTTAAATTTCCTCATCTCTAGCAGGAAAAACTTATTTAAAAGCCATCCTGAAACTCCTTCCAAATCATGGGAGTTGTATCCTCCCCTCTGCCCTTCTTCCATACTACAACCCAGTCATGAATGATATCCTTCAACCTATAGGATACTAATGCTACACTCTCCTACTCAAAAATATACTTAACCTGGGTGATCTTCTTCACCTCCTCATGATAAATCTGTGGGTCCTCACCTGCTACTAACCCATAGAACTTTGGCATGTTCATTCTCATAAAATCTCTAATTCTAGATGTGGCTAAACCCCCATCTTGCTGAGGTGGGTCCACAGCCTAACGATTACCCTAAACATTAATCACAGCTTGGTCTAGTGCCTGAAAAGCTTCCTTAAACTCTACATATGACACATTATCATTCTCAGGATCTACTGGTTGAAGTGGCTAGTCATCAACTCTATGGTCATTATCTCTATGAGAAGGCATACTCTGTACATGGAAGAAAGATGTGGATTAGACTAACGGCAACTTGAGCTCATGCTCACTCGCATGACATAAATACTGAAAGAAGGGAAATTGCTCCTAAAAAAATCTTATAGCCTCTTGTACATAAATGTGGTGAGCAACACACACATGCACAAGACTCTACTAGATGCGGCTTTTCAAACTCCCTAGGACACTATTGAACCTTAGGCTCTGATACTAAGTTTGTGATGACATGATTTTCTGGAACTAGAATGTCACATAGTGCTCATGATCCCAAAGGACCACAAGCCAACCCTCTACTAATATCTGTACCGGATCACTGCATAATATAAATAATAAGTGCAAAAATTGGCCATAAGGTTCAAAATATCTAAAATACTTAACATTAAAAACTAAATATTGATACACCTATCTGAGAAACCTCTAAACTGTCTGAACTGTGGAGTTGATGGGACATGTCCCCAACTAACTCCGTCTACTAAACATAAACTAAGTCTGATATGATAATAATAAAAATAAGGATCATCCTCAACTGAAGAGGACTCACTGCTATGTCTATTACTGCTGACTGGGATTGAGCTACTAAGGGTACTCTGGATCTCGTGCCTCTGAGTCTATGGTGTCAAATAAACCACCATAGCGCAAATCCGTCAGTATAGGAATATACCGAGTATGAAGATGAAGTAAGGCTAAATACAAGGGCTTATGCGTGAACAATTACTTAACTGAATAATCATGAGAGTACTGAATGAGAACACATGCATGAATGAACGAACCATAATTGAAATCATCGTGACTCAAAATATTAAATCTTGGATACTACTTTATTGCCATCAGAACTCACTACTAATGACTGAGATACTAAACACTGAATCATATGATACTGATCACTGAGTACTAGAGTTAATATCAGTCTTATCTAGCAAGTGATCTCAAAAACTTATGATATAGAAACTGATTAATTGAATTTACTCATATCAATGACTGAATTCTAAGCTTTCTACTCTCTCCGAACTATATCGGAGATCAAACCTATCTAACGGATGATTCCAAAATCTACTATTAATGATAATAAATAATCATGTCCAAATCTAACAACAAGAATACTCAACTGAATCTGAGACTGAGATCAAGCCTATCTGACGGGTGATCTCTAGATCTGATAACAAGAATACTTAAATGAATATAAGACTGAGATCAGGCATATCTGATAGGCGATCTCTAGATCAGATAAGAAGAATACAAAACTGAATCTGAGACTGAGATCAAGCCTATCTAACGGGTGATCTCGGGATCTGATAATAAGATTATTCAACTAAATTTGAGACTGAGATCAAGCCTATTTGATGGGTGATCTCGAATCTGATATTGAGATTACTCAACTAAATATGAGACTGATATCAAGCCTATCTGACGGGTGATATCAAGATCTGATAATGAGATTACTCAATTAAATATGAGACTGAGATCAAGCCTTTTTGTTGGGTGATCTCTAGATCTGATACTGAATAAATTTATATAGGACCAAGCCTTTATGACGGGTGGTCCATAAATTAATGGAACTATCTGAGTTCCTCACTAAGATAGATGATTGTATCTGACAGTCCTAATTTTTAAAGATTGATACTAAAACTATAATTGTGGGAAGTAGTCACTTAACCGACATTCCCTGAATCTCAAATGGTGTTGTCCAACATATAACCCCAGCTGGAAGCATGTCAATACCGTGCCATAGGTAAATACCTCCCTAGTAAAGCCTTTTTAATGGGTGACCCTCATAGGAAGTCCAGCCTAAGGCAATATAATAGTCAAGCTTATCTGACGGGTGACCAGCCTTTCCAGACGAGTGAATCATGGATCCTGCACTGGCTACGCAGTTCTGGAGTTCAGGGATCACTCCTAACGATTCTGCCTCTCTTATAGGGAGCCGCCATCCCTACCCTTACTCAGTGCTAGCTCCTACTCCCAACTAAAAGACTTTTAACTGATTCTTAACTGAACACAATCTAAGCTGAATTTGATACTGATCATATTTCTTGAACGATCTAACTAAGTTAAGCTCAATTTGCTTGGTTCTGTATCTTATGGAATACTGCTGAATCTTTTTATCTGACGGAACGACACTAAGCTCGGGATAGATTACTTGAATAGTATTAAGGATTGAACTGAACACTTGAATACTACTGATCTGGGTTGAAAGCTCTTGGAGAGATTCTTGATTTCTTGATTTCTCTTGAAGAAAAAGGAAGGGTTTTGATTTTTTAGAAATCCTAGCTCTTGTTCTTGAACAACTTTGAGAGAAAACTAGTATTTTTGGGTTAAAATGAGGCCAAATCCTGTGTTAAGGAGTACATATAGGGGTAGAAAAATGACCCTTTTTGCTTCTGGAATTAAACAGAAAAATTCCAATTTTACATGTTGGGGCGACGCGCCACAATCACGCCAGCTCACTAGAAATTGGACAATTGGGAAACTGCTTGATGGCGCAATGCGGTGGAAATCGTGTTGCAACCTTGATTGTGAACTAGAAAGGCACCGCGATGTGGTGGAATCACATTAGTGCACTGGAAATTGATAATTCTAAAACTAAGCCTTGGCGCGATGCGCTATAATCCCAAAGGCTCACTGGATTTTGATGATTGCCATTTTGGCTGGCTCCGCGATGCGTTAAACTACCAGGTGGCACATTGTCTCACTAAAATAGTACTAACTCTTTGTTCAAGTGTTGGATTTGGGTGAATTTGGTATCGACGGAAATCTTATTCTTTTTTCTACTTGACCAAAAGTCGATATTAGGGAAATTCTACACGGTTGACAATACTTCTCAGTTGGGAAGACACTTCTCAACCTTTTAGGGTTGGATTAACACTTTACTGAACACACTCTAAGGCTCAGACTATGAGAGAATTTTGTGGGGTCTCATAGTATCTCCCCCTTGGAAACATTCATCCTCGAATGTCTCTTGATAGGCTAAGAATCCTGATCAACTGAACTTACTCAAGGAACAGGAGCATCTAAAACATGACTATACAACTGGAACTACTGATATTCTAAACTCTCATACTGGACGTGAATATCTGATGCATAGAATACATGACTGAAGATACTCATAAGCTGAATTCTCATAATAGACATGCATATCTGATGGATGGACTAATAACTGAGTTGGTCTCATGAATGCATGACTGAACACACTAAGAAACTAAACTCTTTCTACTGAACATGCATATCTAATGCATGAATGTCTGACTGAACAGACTCTCGAAAGCATGACTGGCTATGCAATGACAACTGGCGTTAACTTCATAAGGAGAGTCTAAACATGCAAATGAATGAGTCTAAGAGCATAAAAGCAATGCAATATCATTGGGTATCTCCCCCTTGGGACTCTATATCCCTCTAAACACACTTTGCTAAAATACTGGGGTAGTGTATAGGGAACTTACAAATTGGTTCATGATTGACCGACTGAGATCTGAAACTATTGTATGACTAATACTGACATATAAGATCAAAAATGGGAGCAAAGGATCTAACAATGCATATCATAAAGATGAAGGACTTATAAAATACCCGAATCTATATCAGGGAACCTTTCCTGATCATAATAGGTCTGAATCACATGAAGTCTATTCTGACACTGACCACTTCTAGAATTGGAATGGGTACCCTGCTGATGATACTCTCTACCCTATGAGCTAGCACTCTACATTTTTGCATTCTGTGACCTGGCCTATCATACCCAAAATACACATCACTGTCGGCTCTACACATGCCTAGGTGGCTCTTGCCACACTCTTCACAAAGTGGATTGGTACGAACACCACTAGCACTACTCTGGGCTTTGGAGCCTGGAACCCCATCATAACTAACATACCCAAACTTGGTGTGGGTAAACTAGCAGAGGATGGAGATGGGACTAAAAATCTTTGACTATGCTAAAAATGGCTACCACCTTGGGACCCTGCCTGAGAGAAACCATGACTACCTATTCTGGCTCTCTTAGTCACTCTCTCTCTTTTTTTAATCTTATCTACCTTAATTTGTTATGCATGCATCATCAGCCTAGTAGGGTTCATATCTCTATTGAGCATACCAGCCCTACACTCTTTCAACGCTAAACCGGATACACCAGTCACAAACTTACTCATACTCGCTCTAGGGTCATCTATCAAGTTAGGAGCATACTTAGCTAACTGGTTAAACTTAAGACAATACTCTTTCACTATCATGGAGCCTTACTTTAGGTTCATGAACTCTTCTACCTTAAATTTCCTCATCTCTAGCAGGAAAAACTTATTTAAAAGCCATCCTGAAACTCCTTCCAAATCATGGGAGTTGTATCCTCCCCTCTGCCCTTCTTCCATACTACAACCCAGTCATGAATGATATCCTTCAACCTATAGGATACTAATGCTACACTCTCCTACTCAAAAATATACTTAACCTGGGTGATCTTATTCACCTCCTCATGATAAATCTGTGGGTCCTCACCTGCTACTAACCCATAGAACTTTGGCATGTTCATTCTCATAAAATCTCTAATTCTAGATGTGGCTAAACCCCCATCTTGCTGAGGTGGGTCCACAGCCTAACGATTACCCTAAACATTAATCACAGCTTGGGCTAGTGCCTGAAAAGCTTCCTTAAACTCTACATATGACACATTATCATTCTCAGGATCTACTGGTTGAAGTGGCTAGTCATCAACTCTATGGGCATTATCTCTATGAGAAGGCATACTCTGTACATGGAAGAAAGAGGTGGATTAGACTAACGGCAACTTGAGCTCATGCTCACTCGCATGACATAAATACTGAAAGAAGGGAAATTGCTCCTAAAAAAATCTTATAGCCTCTTGTACATAAATGTGGTGAGCAACACACCCATGCACAAGACTCTACTAGATGCGGCTTTTCAAACTCCCTAGGACACTATTGAACCTTAGGCTCTGATACTAAGTTTGTGATGACATGATTTTCTGGAACTAGAATGTCACATAGTGCTCATGATCCCAAAGGACCACAAGCCAACCCTCTACTAATATCTGTACCGGATCACTGCATAATATAAATAATAAGTGCAAAAATTGGCCATAAGGTTCAAAATATCTAAAATACTTAACATTAAAAACTAAATATTGATACACCTATCTGAGAAACCTCTAAACTGTCTGAATTGTGGAGTTGATGGGACATGTCCCCAACTAACTCCGTCTACTAAACATAAACTAAGTCTGATATGATAATAATAAAAATAAAGATCATCCTCAACTGAAGAGGACTCACTGCTATGTCTATTACTGCTGACTGGGATTGAGCTACTAAGGGTACTCTGGATCTCGTGCCTCTGAGTCTATGGTGTCAAATAAACCACCATAGCGCAAATCCGTCAGTATAGGAATATACCGAGTATGATGATGAAGTAAGGCTAAATACAAGGGCTTATGCGTGAATAATTACTTAACTGAATAATCATGAGAGTACTGAATGAGAACACATGCATGAATGAACGAACCATAATTGAAATCATCGTGACTCAAAATATTAAATCTTGGATACTACTTTATTGCCATCAGAACTCACTACTAATGACTGAGATACTAAACACTGAATCATATGATACTGATCACTGAGTACTAGAGTTAATATCAGTCTTATCTAGCAAGTGATCTCAAAAACTTATGATATAGAAACTGATTAATTGAATTTACTCATATCAATGACTGAATTCTAAGCTTTCTACTCTCTCCGAACTATATCGGAGATCAAACCTATCTAACGGATGATTCCAAAATCTACTATTAATGATAATAAATAATCATGTCCAAATCTAACAACAAGAATACTCAACTGAATCTGAGACTGAGATCAAGCCTATCTGACGGGTGATCTCTAGATCTGATAACAAGAATACTTAAATGAATATAAGACTGAGATCAGGCATATCTGATAGGCGATCTCTAGATCAGATAAGAAGAATACAAAACTGAATCTGAGACTGAGATCAAGCCTATCTAACGGGTGATCTCGGGATCTGATAATAAGATTATTCAACTAAATTTGAGACTGAGATCAACCCTGTTTGATGGGTGATCTTGAATCTGATATTGAGATTACTCAACTAAATATGAGACTGATATCAAGCCTATCTGACGGGTGATATCAAGATCTGATAATGAGATTACTCAATTAAATATGAGACTGAGATCAAGCCTCTTTGTTGGGTGATCTCTAGATCTGATACTGAATAACTTTATATAGGACCAAGCCTTTATGACGGGTGGTCCATAAATTAATGGAACTATCTGAGTTCCTCACTAAGATAGATGATTGTATCTGACAGTCCTAATTTTTAAAGATTGATACTAAAACTATAATTGTGGGAAGTAGTCACTTAACCGATATTCCCTGAATCTCAAATGGTGTTGTCCAACATATAACCCCAGCTGGAAGCATGTCAATACCGTGCCATAGGTAAATACCTCCCTAGTAAAGCCTCTTTAATGGGTGACCCTCATAGGAAGTCCAGCCTAAGGCAATATAATAGTCAAGCTTATCTGACGGGTGACCAGCCTTTCCAGACGAGTGAATCATGGATCCTGCACTGGCTACGCAGTTCTGGAGTTCAGGGATCACTCCTAACGATTCTGCCTCTCTTATAGGGAGCCTCCATCCCTACCCTTACTCAGTGCTAGCTCCTACTCCCAACTAAAAGACTCTTAACTGATTCTTAACTGAACACAATCTAAGCTGAATTTGATACTGATCATATTTCTTGAACGATCTAACTAAGTTAAGCTCAATTTGCTTGGTTCTGTATCTTATGGAATACTGCTGAATCTTTTTATCTGACGGAACGACACTAAGCTCGAGATAGATTACTTGAATAGTATTAAGGATTGAACTGAACACTTGAATACTACTGATCTGGGTTGAAAGCTCTTGGAGAGATTCTTGATTTCTTGATTTCTCTTGAAGAAAAAGGAAGGGTTTTGATTTTTTAGAAATCCTAGCTCTTGTTCTTGAACAACTTTGAGAGAAAACTAGTATTTTTAGGTTAAAATGAGGCCAAATCCTGTGTTAAGGAGTACATATAGGGGTAGAAAAATGACCCTTTTTGCTTCTGGAATTAAACAGAAAAATTTCAATTTTACATGTTGGGGCGACGCGCCACAATCACGCCAGCTCACTAGAAATTGGACAATTGGGAAACTGCTTGATGGCGCAATGCGGTGGAAATCGTGTTGCAACCTTGATTGTGAACTAGAAAGGCACCGCGATGTGGTGGAATCACATTAGTGCACTGGAAATTGATAATTCTAAAACTAAGCCTTGGCGCGATGCGCTATAATCCCAAAGGCTCACTGGATTTTGATGATTGCCATTTTGGCTGGCTCCGCGATGCGTTAAACTACCAGGTGGCACATTGTCTCACTAAAATAGTACTAACTCTTTGTTCAAGTGTTGGATTTGGGTGAATTTGGTATCGACGGAAATCTTATTCATTTTTCTACTTGACCAAAAGTCGATATTAGGGAAATTCTACACGGTTGACAATACTTCTCAGTTGGGAAGACACTTCTCAACCTTTTAGGGCTGGATTAACACTTTACTGAACACACTCTAAGGCTCAGACTATGAGAGAATTTTGTGGGGTCTCATAGTATCTCCCCCTTGGAAACATTCATCCTCGAATGTCTCTTGATAGGTTAAGAATCCTGATCAACTGAACTTACTCAAGGAACAGGAGCATCTAAAACATGACTATACAACTGGAACTACTGATATTCTAAACTCTCATACTGGACGTGAATATCTGATGCATAGAATACATGACTGAAGATACTCATAAGCTGAATTCTCATAATAGACATGCATATCTGATGGATGGACTAATAACTGAGTTGATCTCATGAATGCATGACTGAACACACTAAGAAACTAAACTCTTTCTACTGAACATGCATATCTAATGAATGAATGTCTGACTGAACAGACTCTCGAAAGCATGACTGGCTATGCAATGACAACTGGCGTTAACTTCATAAGGAGAGTCTAAACATGCAAATGAATGAGTCTAAGAACATAAAAGCAATGCAATATCATTGGGTATCTCCCCCTTGGGACTCTATATCCCTCTAAACACACTTTGCTAAAATACTGGGGTAGTGTATAGGGAACTTACAAATTGGTTCATGATTGACCGACTGAGATCTGAAACTATTGTATGACTAATACTGACATATAAGATCAAAAATGGGAGCAAAGGATCTAACAATGCATATCATAAAGATGAAGGACTTATAAAATACCCGAATCTATATCAGGGAACCTTTCCTGATCATAATAGGTCTGAATCACATGAAGTCTATTCTGACACTGACCACTTCTAGAATTGGAATGGGTACCCTGCTAATGATACTCTCTACCCTATGAGCTAGCACGCTACATTTTTGCATTCTGTGACCTGTCCTATCATACCCAAAATACACATCACTGTCGGCTCTACACATGCCTAGGTGGCTCTTGCCACACTCTTCACAAAGTGGATTGGTACGAACACCACTAGCACTACTCTGGGCTTTGGAGCCTGGAACCCCATCATAACTAACATACCCAAACTTGGTGTGGGTACACTAGCAGAGGATGGAGATGGGACTAAAAATCTTTGACTATGCTAAAAATGGCTACCACCTTGGGACCCTGCCTGAGAGAAACCATGACTACCTATTCTGGCTCTCTTAGTCACTCTCTCTCTTTTTTTAATCTTATCTACCTTAATTTGTTATGCATGCATCATCAGCCTAGTAGGGTTCATATCTCTATTGAGCATACCAGCCCTACACTCTTTCAACGCTAAACCGGATACACCAGTCACAAACTTACTCATACTCGCTCTAGGGTCATCTATCAAGTTAGGAGCATACTTAGCTAACTGGTTAAACTTAAGACAATACTCTTTCACTATCATGGAGCCTTACTTTTGGTTCATGAACTCTTCTACCTTAAATTTCCTCATCTCTAGCAGGAAAAACTTATTTAAAAGCCATCCTGAAACTCCTTCCAAATCATGGGAGTTGTATCCTCCCCTCTGCCCTTCTTCCATACTACAACCCAGTCATGAATGATATCCTTCAACCTATAGGATACTAATGCTACACTCTCCTACTCAAAAATATACTTAACCTGGGTGATCTTCTTCACCTCCTCATGATAAATCTGTGGGTCCTCACCTGCTACTAACCCATAGAACTTTGGCATGTTCATTCTCATAAAATCTCTAATTCTAGATGTGGCTAAACCCCCATCTTGCTGAGGTGGGTCCACAGCCTAACGATTACCCTAAACATTAATCACAGCTTGGTCTAGTGCCTGAAAAGCTTCCTTAAACTCTACATATGACACATTATCATTCTCAGGATCTACTGGTTGAAGTGGCTAGTCATCAACTCTATGGGCATTATCTCTATGAGAAGGCATACTCTGTACATGGAAGAAAGAGGTGGATTAGACTAACGGCAACTTGAGCTCATGCTCACTCGCATGACATAAATACTGAAATAAGGGAAATTGCTCCTCAAAAAATCTTATAGCCTCTTGTACATAAATGTGGTGAGCAACACACACATGCACAAGACTCTACTAGATGCGGCTTTTCAAACTCCCTAGGACACTATTGAACCTTAGGCTCTGATACTAAGTTTGTGATGACATGATTTTCTGGAACTAGAATGTCACATAGTGCTCATGATCCCAAAGGACCACAAGCCAACCCTCTACTAATATCTGTACCGGATCACTGCATAATATAAATAATAAGTGCAAAAATTGGCCATAAGGTTCAAAATATCTAAAATACTTAACATTAAAAACTAAATATTGATACACCTATCTGAGAAACCTCTAAACTGTCTGAACTGTGGAGTTGATGGGACATGTCCCCAACTAACTCCGTCTACTAAACATAAACTAAGTCTGATATGATAATAATAAAAATAAGGATCATCCTCAACTGAAGAGGACTCACTGCTATGTCTATTACTGCTGACTGGGATTGAGCTACTAAGGGTACTCTGGATCTCGTGCCTCTGAGTCTATGGTGTCAAATAAACCACCATAGCGCAAATCCGTCAGTATAGGAATATACCGAGTATGAAGATGAAGTAAGGCTAAATACAAGGGCTTATGCGTGAACAATTACTTAACTGAATAATCATGAGAGTACTGAATGAGAACACATGCATGAATGAACGAACCATAATTGAAATCATCGTGACTCAAAATATTAAATCTTGGATACTACTTTATTGCCATCAGAACTCACTACTAATGACTGAGATACTAAACACTGAATCATATGATACTGATCACTGAGTACTAGAGTTAATATCAGTCTTATCTAGCAAGTGATCTCAAAAACTTATGATATAGAAACTGATTAATTGAATTTACTCATATCAATGACTGAATTCTAAGCTTTCTACTCTCTCCGAACTATATCGGAGATCAAACCTATCTAACGGATGATTCCAAAATCTACTATTAATGATAATAAATAATCATGTCCAAATCTAACAACAAGAATACTCAACTGAATCTGAGACTGAGATCAAGCCTATCTGACGGGTGATCTCTAGATCTGATAACAAGAATACTTAAATGAATATAAGACTGAGATCAGGCATATCTGATAGGCGATCTCTAGATCAGATAAGAAGAATACAAAACTGAATCTGAGACTGAGATCAAGCCTATCTAACGGGTGATCTCGGGATCTAATAATAAGATTATTCAACTAAATTTGAGACTGAGATCAAGCCTATTTGATGGGTGATCTCGAATCTGATATTGAGATTACTCAACTAAATATGAGACTGATATCAAGCCTATCTGACGGGTGATATCAAGATCTGATAATGAGATTACTCAATTAAATATGAGACTGAGATCAAGCCTCTTTGTTGGGTGATCTCTAGATCTGATACTGAATAACTTTATATAGGACCAAGCCTTTATGACGGGTGGTCCATAAATTAATGGAACTATCTGAGTTCCTCACTAAGATAGATGATTGTATCTGACAGTCCTAATTTTTAAAGATTCATACTAAAACTATAATTGTGGGAAGTAGTCACTTAACCGACATTCCCTGAATCTCAAATGGTGTTGTCCAACATATAACCCCAGCTGGAAGCATGTAAATACCGTGCCATAGGTAAATACCTCCCTAGTAAAGCCTCTTTAATGGGTGACCCTCATAGGAAGTCCAGCCTAAGGCAATATAATAGTCAAGCTTATCTGACGGGTGACCAGCCTTTCCAGACGAGTGAATCATGGATCCTGCACTGGCTACGCAGTTCTGGAGTTCAGGGATCACTCCTAACGATTCTGCCTCTCTTATAGGGAGCCGCCATCCCTACCCTTACTCAGTGCTAGCTCCTACTCCCAACTAAAAGACTTTTAACTGATTCTTAACTGAACACAATCTAAGCTGAATTTGATACTGATCATATTTCTTGAACGATCTAACTAAGTTAAGCTCAATTTGCTTGGTTCTGTATCTTATGGAATACTGCTGAATCTTTTTATCTGACGGAACGACACTAAGCTCGGGATAGATTACTTGAATAGTATTAAGGATTGAACTGAACACTTGAATACTACTGATCTGGGTTGAAAGCTCTTGGAGAGATTCTTGATTTCTTGATTTCTCTTGAAGAAAAAGGAAGGGTTTTGATTTTTTAGAAATCCTAGCTCTTGTTCTTGAACAACTTTGAGAGAAAACTAGTATTTTTAGGTTAAAATGAGGCCAAATCCTGTGTTAAGGAGTACATATAGGGGTAGAAAAATGACCCTTTTTGCTTCTGGAATTAAACAGAAAAATTCCAATTTTACATGTTGGGGCGACGCGCCACAATCACGCCAGCTCACTAGAAATTGGACAATTGGGAAACTGCTTGATGGCGCAATGCGGTGGAAATCGTGTTGCAACCTTGATTGTGAACTAGAAAGGCACCGCGATGTGGTGGAATCACATTAGTGCACTGGAAATTGATAATTCTAAAACTAAGCCTTGGCGCGATGCGCTATAATCCCAAAGGCTCACTGGATTTTGATGATTGCCATTTTGGCTGGCTCCGCGATGCGTTAAACTACCAGGTGGCACATTGTCTCACTAAAATAGTACTAACTCTTTGTTCAAGTGTTGGATTTGGGTGAATTTGGTATCGACGGAAATCTTATTCATTTTTCTACTTGACCAAAAGTCGATATTAGGGAAATTCTACACGGTTGACAATACTTCTCAGTTGGGAAGACACTTCTCAACCTTTTAGGGCTGGATTAACACTTTACTGAACACACTCTAAGGCTCAGACTATGAGAGAATTTTGTGGGGTCTCATAGTATCTCCCCCTTGGAAACATTCATCCTCGAATGTCTCTTGATAGGCTAAGAATCCTGATCAACTGAACTTACTCAAGGAACAGGAGCATCTAAAACATGACTATACAACTGGAACTACTGATATTCTAAACTCTCATACTGGACGTGAATATCTGATGCATAGAATACATGACTGAAGATACTCATAAGCTGAATTCTCATAATAGACATGCATATCTGATGGATGGACTAATAACTGAGTTGATCTCATGAATGCATGACTGAACACACTAAGAAACTAAACTCTTTCTACTGAACATGCATATCTAATGCATGAATGTCTGACTGAACAGACTCTCGAAAGCATGACTGGCTATGCAATGACAACTGAGGTTAACTTCATAAGGAGAGTCTAAACATGCAAATGAATGAGTCTAAGAACATAAAAGCAATGCAATATCATTGGGTATCTCCCCCCTGGGACTCTATAAACCTCTAAACACACTTTGCTAAAATACTGGGGTAGTGTATAGGGAACTTACAAATTGGTTCATGATTGACCGACTGAGATCTGAAACTATTGTATGACTAATACTGACATATAAGATCAAAAATGGGAGAAAAGGATCTAACAATGCATATCATAAAGATGAAGGACTTATAAAATACCCGAATCTATATCAGGGAACCTTTCCTGATCATAGTAGGTCTGAATCACATGAAGTCTATTCTGACACTATCCACTACTAGAATTGGAATGGGCACCCTACTGATGATACTGTCTACCCTATGAGCTAGCACTCTACATTTTTGCATTCTATGGCCTGTCCTACCATACCCAAAATACACATCATTGTCGGCTCTACACATGCCTAGGTGGCTCTTGCCACACTCTTCACAAAGTGGATTGGTACGAACACCACTAGCACTACTCTGGGATTTGGAGCCTGGAACCCCATCATAACTAACATACCCAAAATTGGTGTGGGTACACTAGCAGAGGATGGAGATGGGACTAAAAATCTTTGACTATGCTAAAAATGGCTACCACCTTGGGACCGTACCTGAGAGAAACCATGACTACCTATTCTGGCTCTCTTAGTCACTCTCTCTCTTTTTTTAATCTTATCTACCTTAATTTTTTATGCATGCATCATCATCCTAGTAGGGTTCATATCTTTATTGAGCATACCAGCCCTACACTCTTTCAACACTAAACCGGATACACCAGTCACAAACTTACTCATACTTGCTCTAGGGTCATCTATCAAGTTAGGAGCATACTTAGCTAACTGGTTAAACTTAAGACAATACTCTTTCACAATCATGGAGCCTTACCTTAGGTTCATGAACTCTTCTACCTTAACTTTCCTCATCTCTAGCAGGAAAAACTTATTTAAAAGGCATCCTGAAACTCCTTCCAAATCATGGGAGTTGTATCCTCCCCTCTGCCCTTCTTCCATACTACAACCCAATCATGAATGATATCCTTCAACCTATAGGATACTAATGCTACACTCTCCTCCTCAAAAATATACATAACTTGGGTGAAAGGGACACAAGAATCAATATCTACAAACCTTAGAGAAACCCTTTCTTGAAAGCTCTTGGAGAGATTCCTGATTTGTTGATTTCTCTTGAAGAAGAAGGAAAGGTTTTGATTTTGTAGAAACCCTAGCTCTTTTTCTTGAACAACTTTGAGAGAAAACTAGTATTTTTAGGTTAAATGTGGCCAAATCCTGTGTTAAGGAGTATATATAGGGGTAGAAAAATGATCCTTTTCGCTTCTGGAATTAAATTAAAAAATTCTAATTTTACATGCTGGCGCGATGCGCCACAATCACGTCAGCTCACTGGAAATTGGACAATCGGGAAACTGCTTGATGGCGCGATGCGGTGGAAATTGCATTGCCACCTAGGTTGCCAATTGGAAAGGCACCACGAATCGATGGGATCGCGTTGGTGCACTAGAAATTGACAATCTGTTATTAAGCCTTGGCACGATGCACCATAATATCAGAGGCTTACTGAATTTGATGATTGCCATTTTGGTTCGCTCCACTACGCGCTAAAATGCCAGGTGGCACACTGTATCACTTAAATAGCTCTAAATCTTTGCCCGAGTATTAGATTTAGGCAAATTTTGTATCGACGAAAACCTTATTCAACTCTTTACATGACAAAAAGTTGATATTAGGGAAATTCTACACGATTTAAAATACTTCTCACTTGGGAAGACACTTCTCAACCTTTTAGGGTTGTATTAACACTTAACTGAACACGCTCTAAGGCTCAGACTATGAGAGAATTTAGCGGGGTCTTACATTAGACCACTCCCACAACCAAGCATAACCACCCTACACCTAATGTTAAATAAGTTCTAAACATATAACAAGATAGAACAATTATAATTGAAAGACAATAAAAAAATCCATAAATACAACCAACCAAGTATCCACCAAATATCCAATCAGTGTCAACTCTAATACCAATACCAATGCCAAGGTTGACACCAATACCAACATCTCCTATGCCAAAAGTAGTCACACAAAGTCTCTATTCGATAACCAAGAATATCTAATCCGGACATACCCCCGAACATAACCATAAATAAAGTCTAAGAAACCAAAAAGTGTAAGGAATTCCATATCATGAAATGTAGTCTCTTGGAGAATGGAAGCTCACCACTTCAGTCTAACACAAAGTTGTCCTAGAATCTAAGTCAGTTAGCAGAAGGAGTACTATGGCCAGTTCCTACATTGTGTGGGGATACATTACCCAAAGAAGGGTTAGTGGGTGAATGCTAGAATGTACTCAAGAATAAGGATAAAGTAATACCATTACTCAAAACCAAATTAAACAACCATATGCAATAACATACATATAAACATATATACCATGCTGGGAAAAGGCACTAGGTTTAGCATGCATTTAAAGCTTTAATCATGGATGTTTATCTTGACCGTCCTAAAATTACCCATGGTATACATTGGTCATGTATTATCCCCTGATTGGACCCTAGTATGTGTAGCAACAAGAATTAGAGATATCATAGGGGTTGGGGATTCTCATGTACACTTCGTCCTCCATGATACATATATACAAGTATAACTTAGGGGATTCCCGTGTACCCCACAAATATATGGTAAACATGAGTTTCTAGTGTCTGTCCATTGGACTCATACCTTTACGATCAGCTATCACACTCTTCTATTATATCCTAAATAAAATATTTATCACATAACCAAATCATAAAATCCAGGAGTTAATTACCAAGTCATTATGAAGTGGTATCATTATACTGACTAGTATGCAAGCAATGTTATTAGCTAACACTTAGGGAATTCCCATGTACCCCACAAAATATCTTATTAATCTAAAGACATAGCCACCAAGAACTTTCCAATCTATTTAAAACCCTTTAAACCAATTTAAGTTCTATTACTATATTATACAATGCAATCTTTTAAATAAAAGTCAAACTATGTGACAAAAACATTCTCATTGGCATTTTAACAAACATATTGGGGGCGTGTAGTTTCCAAAACCAAAACAAAGAACCAATTAATTATTCTCATGTAACCACATGTTTAATCACACATTATAACATGAAAACCATAAAAACCATGGGAAGACATTATCCAACAAAGAACAACCAAAATCCCCAATATATATTTCGAAACCCAAAACATTATCACAATGATGCCATGAAAACCATTCATCAAAACATGATTTTAGTTGTACTAAAAATGAGGGAGGGGTAAAATTCCTTAAGCAATAAGAAAGACAGAGTGAAACCACTGATGAGAGACTTAATTGGCCACCTTGAGGAAACACTGTCCACTTATTAAACTAAGAGATTGATAGAGATTAGAGAGTGTTTTAAGAGTGTTTGGGTTGGGAAAAGTAGGCTAATAAAGTCCCAAGAGTCTTTTAAGTTGTGGGGTAAAAATAATTTAAGAGGGCAAATGTCCCGAATACCCCAACTTAAACTGTAAAAATTCCCACAGGTGGGTAAGGTTTGGACCCCTCACCCATATCCAATCATAGGAGTAGTACCTCTAAATAATACCCTGGATATAAAATTAGACTACAATTCTATCCAACATATGACTTTATGTCTTAACTTGTATAAACATTATATGATTGGTACCCTATAGTGATACCCTAGGCAGTACATGATCAAGAATACATATATTTAACATATGATTGGCCTAAAACTCTCATACCATCCCTATACGACTTGAATGAAGTCTTGTAATACTAAGATAAAACTTGGCCGACATCATATAGACCAACATACGACTAGGGTCCCTAGATCCGTACACACACCATAGACTAGTATGGTGAGTCGTATAATCAATCAAAGGCCCAAAACTTAGGAAATTACCAAGGACAAAAACCTAGGTTATTTTAGCAGCTTCATTATGCCAATTATGAAGATTGGAGGACTCGGTGCTATAGTTATGGTTATCTTGGTCATACTAAGAGAGATTGGCCTTCAACCAGAGTTTCCACAAGGTCTAATAAGGTTACATTTTCTACTTATTTAGACCTACCCATAAGGGAGATACTTCTGGTATTGGCACTGGCCAGAATTATGTCTATGCACTTGGTACTCATCAAGAACTGAGGCCTCTCTTGATGTTTTTATGGGTATATTACAGCTCTTTTACTATGATGTCTATTATTTGCTTGATTGAGTTTCTACCCTATACTATATCACCCATTATGTGTTAGTGTATTTTGGTTTGTCTATAAAGTATTTTAGACCCATTCTCTGCGTCTACTATGATGGGTGATTCTATTATTTCTAGAAAAATCTACAAGGGTTGTTTGGTGTTGATATTTCATTGAGATTCATTGGTGGATTTGATAAAGTTGGTTATGGTGGATTTCAATGTCATCTTGGGGATGGATTAGCTTCATTCGTTCTATGCTTCTTTGGATTGTATGAATTGGAAGGTCAGTTTCCAATTTCCTAATGAGTCAGTATTAAATGTGAGGGTAGTTCCTTAGTACCCAAGGAAATTTTATATTTTATCTTAGAGCTCAAAATTAATTTCAAAAGGGTGTTTATATCATCTAGTTTAGGTTAAGGATTCTAAATCTTAAAGTCCTTTGCAAATTATACTTGTAATACCCCACATTTTGGACTAGAATGAAAATCCGTCATTCCTATACGTGGATGTGTCAAAAGCCTCAAATCCTATATAAATTTAGTGTGTTAATTAATTATGTAGTTTGGGAATCTAGTTGATCATGAATTTAGATCATATAGGTCCCCTAACTCAAGTACAAGTTGAAAGCTCTCCTATCATTCAAGTTTTAGTGAGCGGCAAAACTTGGGTCAACTTCAATCGACCATAACTTGTCGTATATGGTGAACTGGCTGGTTTACTAAATATCAAATGAAATCTCTTTGAATTATCTTTCCAACTATACCAATTTCTCCTAAATCCAATATCGGAGCAAAGAGTTATACCTATTTTACTCCAGCATATCAGGCTAGAAATAGTGTGATGACATTTGTGATAGCTTATCATATTTGTGATGCCCTATCACGAAGGTCGTCAGCCTTAGGTAGAAACCAGTTTCTAAGTGACGACATTTGTGATAGATTATCACATTTTTGATTCCCTATCACGAAGGTTGTCAACCTTAGGCAGAAACCAGCTCCTAAGTGACGACATTTGTGATAACTTATGACAAATTTGCCGACAATTGTGACGACTTATCACATGTCTGATGCCCTATCACCAATGTCATCAGCTATGATTTTTCAGCAACTGGGAATTATTTCATAAGGATATTTTGGTATTTTCCTTCACCTCCCACGACTTATAACCCTAAAGAGGCATAAGTTTTCCCCATTTTTCTTCAGTTAAGCATCTCAAAAACCCTCCCTTATACTCTCAACCACAAGATTAGGGTTTCCATCAAACTCATCTCTCAAAAGCAAGATGTAACCCTTTTTCCAAGATAATCAAGAATTAATTTTCCCAATCCAAGAACTCTCCAGCAAATCATCAAGGTTTCCTTTCTAAGTTATGCATGTTTTCATTCATGGACTCCTTTCGTCCATGAAGTTCAAGAACCCCTTTTTTTAAACTATATACTATGGTTTTCATGTTATGAATGGATTGTTGATCATTTTTATGTTTTGAATGATGCCAAGATAAAATCTTTATGTGTTATTATGAATCTACGACATCATATGAGTTGAAAACATGTAAATTTGTTTATTTATGATGAGTAATTGTATGATTTACACCTATGCCTAAGTTGTGCATGTAAGGTGTTTGATAGAATACCTAAGAGACTAGAAATCATGCATTATAGCTAAATTGTGACTAAGTGAAGGATTCATCATAGACCTCTATAATTCAATGTCATCCATGTTGATACTGTGTCTTGTGAACACTATTGGATTACTCATGAACTAGTCTTATGGAATTATGCTATGCTTACTTGCAAAATCCACTCATGTACAAGATGTTGAATACCCATGTACTTCATGAAATTTCCCAAGTTATGATATTATGGATTGTGGTAGTAATATGTAATGAGCATGATATTGAAAGCCATGCAAGTATATACATGTTGTATGAAATTCCCTTTCATGAAATAGATTGTTGAGAACCGTGCTTAGTATGTAATCCCTTATTTATGATATTGTGGATTATGGACTCTACTATTATGATCAAATCAATCATGTGTGTCAGTTTCCTTCCATCGAGTCCTGGGGGTATTTGTAACCAAAAAATATAGTTGTGTGCCTAGAGATACAGTCAATGATTATCATTGTAAATAGACTTCAAGATCACCCATTAGCTAGGACTGATCTCAACTATGATTAATTAGTATCAGAATCATTAGATTTAAAGATCACCCACTATATAGGACTGATCTCACACTAAGTCAAATCATCCTTATTATCAGTATACTCATGATCACCCACTAGATAGGACTAATCTCAGATTTAGTTAGTCCAAGTAGAAAGGAACTCAGATAGTTCTGTCAGAACTTAGACTATCAGATATAGTCGTTGATGTTGGGCGTATTTACACGCCTAAAGTACTATAATTTACCCATATTTTAGCTAAGTTTTAAGGACAAAATATATAATTCCTGCACTTTAGTCCTTTTCCGGTAAGTGAGCTAACCAACGTGATTAGCATGTTTTCAGGTATAAATCAGGAAGATTTCAGCATTTTGTGGACCGATGGGAAGCAAAGGAAACTTCATGTAAGAAGGAAGACAACTTCTGGAAGCTTGTGGACTGAAAGTGATGCATGGAAAACTTGTCCCGGGCAAAAATAGTATTTCTAAATATTTGGGGATCAGCAGTAACCTAGTAGGAATATGACAAGGATAAAAACCCTATTTCAGTAGGACAAGGATAAAAACCCTATTTCAGTAGGACTAGGACAAGGATGTTATAAGAACCCTGTTTGCTGAATTTTTCAGTAGTCATTCTATTTTCTATTCAATTCTATTTTTCTTTTATTCGACATTTAGTACTATTCACATTACTTTCTGACAGAGAAAGCACGACTCTTGTGACCAACGTGAGATCGTTCAAGCTTTGATACGATAATGATGTTTATTGTGATCTCTGTTGCACTCATGAGTAGCTAAACTTCTCTGTTAGGGTTATGGAAGCCTTATGATATACTATCTATTACTATGAGTTTGTGAATTCGTGATATGTATGCTACTTATATCATTACTCTCTTCATCTTAACTGAATTCTTGTGGTTGCAAACATATAGAATACGCCACTATAGCATTAACTTGTTCGAGAGAAAAGTTACATGTGTGGAAAAGAGAGCGTGACAAGGAAATAGGGCTACCAACCCCTATTTACAAGTTAGTTCCTTAACTGGATTAACCTCTTGGAGAATTTGTACCGTTAGTTATAATTCTGGATGGTCGAGAGACACTAGGATTTACCATTAGAATACGAATCTCTATAAGTGCATGCATGTCTGAATTCCGCATAACTCATAGTTAATAGATACGTAGAACTCATAAGGTGGACATAACCCTAACTTATAATCCTCATTGATTAAAACCTACTAAACAAAGCATTCCATTTTTACTTTGCTATTCTTAATTCACGCCATAAGAAAATCCCCCCTTTCCGTAGAATTTTTGACCAACAGTCTACTAATAGTTGCATACTTAGTGACCGCGTATTCCCTGTGGGATTCAACACCCAACCCAGCTGGGTTCTATATTTGACAGCAACCACTTACACTCTTACGAGAGTTACAGTTTGGGCGTTATCAAATTTTTGTGTCGTTTCCGGGGAATACGGTTGTCAACTAAGTTTGTGATAGTTAATAGACCCTTTGGTCAAAGATTCTTGTATTTTAGTTTTAGTTGTTGTTTTTGTTTTATTCAGGGTCTGTTCAGTGCATGCCAAATACTCGAAGTTCTGGTCAACCATTATTACCCATAAATCCTGAACCTCAACTTATTGGCAGAATGGATGCACAACGTGACATTGAAAGAAGGGTTGCTCAATAAGAGCAGGCTAGATTAGGTGCATTGGCAGCCGCTCAAGTGTATCAACAGAATATTGATAACCCAAGGTGAGCAGCAAATCCTGATGATAAGGACCTAGGTGATGATGAGTTACTAAACCCTAGGCGTGATGCTGAGGTTACGACACCGGCAAACAGAAGAGATCGTCAAGCAAGATTTAGGCCTGAACGCCGAGCTATGCAGATTCCTTTTGATGATGATGATGACGATCTGGATGGGGCTGGTGCCATCGGAGCTATTATTCCTCCACCCTTGGCACCTGGAGCTATGTTCAATATCACAAGCACCATGATTCAACTATTGCAGCTCAAGGGATTGTTTGGTGGACTTGCAGGTGATGATCCGAATATGCATCTGATCAACTTTATCTCAACATGCAAGTCATTCGACAATCCAGGCGTTGGACAAAATGCAATTCGGCTGTGCTTATTCCCATTGTCGCTATCTGAAAAGGTAACTCTATGGTTGAATGGGCTAACTCCTGATTCTATTACTCATTGGAGGCAATTGAAAGACGCTTTCCTAGAAAGACTCTTTCCTTCATCCAAGAGAGCACAGTTGAGAGATGAGATCAACAATTTTCGATAGCTTCCAACTGAAGCTCTCCACGAAACATGGGAGAGTTTCAAGAAGAAGCTTATGCGGTGCCTGAATCATCATATGACCAATGTCCACTTGATGGAGATATTATACAGGTCATTTAATTCAGTAACTAAGCCAGTGGTTGACAATGCTGCAGGAGGGTCATTCATGGACCTTACCTTTATTTAGGGAAGTGATATGCTAGATCGTATGACAAAGCAGAGTAGAGCTTGGCATACCAGGGATTCTGAGGTAGCAAGCTCTACTATATCTATTGGCATGACTGCAGAACAAAGGCGAAGAAAGGAGAAATGCGATCAAGATATGGCGCATATGAAAACATATATGGATCTTCTTACCAAACATTTATTATCAGGGAAGACCGAAAAAGTCAAGGTTGTTGTGACACAGGGAAGAGATGATTCTGAGTCTGAAGAAGAAGAAAATTACTTGAATAATTAGGAGGGTTTCCGAGGTAATGTCCAAGGAAACCAAGGTCGGAACTATTATGATAAATCTGGATACAAGGACCGCGATCAAGGGAGTTGGAAGAATAAGACTGATAGGAGTGGTTTGTATGTTCCTCCTGGAAGCTGTGAAGCCGCTGCATCTGGCTCTGGGAAGATGTCAATGGAAGATATGTTAGCTAAGCTGGTGAAAGGAGTGGAGACAACCAACACAGGAGTAACTGACGTAATAAATGATTTTTCCTCAATGAAGCAATTAGTTGACTCGCATTCCACTGCAATAAAACAGCTGGAACAACAAATGAGTCAACTATCAGTGGCATTCAATCAACGAAAAGCTGGCACTTTACCTAGTGACACTGTGCAAAATCCAAGGAATGATGGATCATGTATGGCTATTACTACCAGGAGTGGTAAATTATTGGAAAGTCCGTCCAAAGGCAAGCAGGTAGTTGATAATACAGAGGAGAATATTCTTGATGAAGTAGAGTTTGAAGATGCCATAGAAGCTGAAGTGAGTGCTCATGATGTTACACCTAGATGTCACCAGCCTGAAAAGAGTGATAGTCAGAAGCAAGATAAAAAAGAAGTGGTGGAGAAAATGATTCCGCTTCCACCACCACCTTTTCTGCAGAGACTGAAGAAGAAGGCTGATGACACCAGGTTCAGTAAATTCAAGACCATACTGAAGCAGCTAACCATTGATGTTCCTTTGGTGGAGGCGCTGGAACAGATGCCTGGGTATGCTAAATTCATGAAGGACCTTTAGACAAAGAAGCGGGCAGTAAGATATGAGCTGGCAGATAATGTTCATCATTGCAGTGCAATTGCTACAAGATCGCTAGTTCAGAAAAAGGCAGATCCTGGTGCTTTCACTATTCCTTGAACGATTGGATCGTTGGATTTTGATAAGGCATTGTGCGATTTGAGAGCTAGCATCAATTTGATGCCGCTATCCATTTACAGAAAGTTAGGGTTAGGTCACCCTACACCAACCAATATGCGGCTCGTGATGGCAGATAGGTCGGTAAAACGACCTGTTGGTATCTTGAATGATGTGTTGGTAAAGGTTTCCATCTTCATCTTTCCTGCAGACTTTGTTATTTTGGATTGCGAGGTAGATTTTGAAGTTCCCATAATCTTGGGACGCCCTTTCCTCACAACTGGAAGTGTGCTTATTGACATAAGAGCTAATGAGCTTTTATTTTGGTTGAATGACGAAGTGGTTCATTTTGATGTATGCAAAGCAATGAAGTAACCCAACGATATGAATGTGTTCTATGTAGATGATGTTTATTATGAGGATGAAGAAGAATTATCTGTAGAGAAGCAGCTTACTGTTGAGTCACTATCTGATGTGCTTTCGAATTGTAAGCATGAGGATGTTGAAGAATAAGGAGAAACCATTTGTGCTCTAACAGGAATAAAGTCCTATTTTCATGCCCCTAAGAAGCTGGACCGTGATCTTAAGAATCAACCAACAGTGAAGACTTTCATTGAACAGCCACCAGTTCTAGAATCGGAAGAGCTCTCCAGTCACCTAAGGTATGCGTTCTTGGGAAGTGGAAACACACTTCCCGTGAGTGTTACGGCTGATCTAGGTAAACAGCACATAGAGGCTCTCATCTCTGCTCTGAAGAGGTATAAGAGAGCTATGGGATGGACAATTGATGATATAATTGGTATCCCTCCTGGGATATGTATGTACAAGAGTCATCTCGAAGAAAATTGCATACCTACAAGTAAGCATCAGCGTCGTCTGGATCAATTCAGAAAATGATGCACCATATATCTCGATGAAGTCTAAGTAATTGAGATAAATATGTCGTGCCACGATAATAAATCAAATGCTAGATGGGAGGCAACCCATCGTCTTTAATTTTTTTGTTTCACTACGAGTATGTTTTTGTAGTCGAGCCACGACCAAAACTAAGGCGCTTGATGGGAGGAAACCCATCGTTCTAATCGTTTTTGTTGTTTTTGAGTAAGTGTAGGTGCAAGACGTATAAAGCAGGAGCTTGGTCTCAAATTTTGATTTGAAAGTGAGCAATGTTAAAGGTGGTAAGTGAGTAATGAAGGAGCAAAAGGCTTTCGGTTAGGCATTGCCTATACAAATCTAGGCAATAGACAAGGCAAGGCCTATGTAAATCTAGGCAATGGACAAGGCAAGGACAATACTACGGCCTTTGTTCTCTGAATCTACAATGCCATAGCATAGGCGTCGCCTATGCCCAACAATGCCATAGCATAGGTGCCGCCTATGCTTAACTAGGCAAAGCATTAGGCGCCGCCTATGCCAAGCATAGGAAAAGCTAAAGGCGCCGCATATGCCATTGCCTTTGCTCTCTGAATCTACAATGCCATAGCATAGGCGCCGCCTTTGCTTCCCAAATCTCTCAAAACTTTTCATTTTGCTCATCTAACCTTGCAAGATCATCTTCCGAGTTCAACACCAAGTAGAATGGCCTCAAAAGGACGACAAGGAAAACAAAAAAGTGTCCACCTCACAGAAAGGTAAGAGAAGAGGAAGAAAAGAGCAAGCTGAATCCTCCGTGCTGCAAATACCTCGACGCACTCTTGGAATCAAGTGGGGTACATTTTGAGGAACTTCTGAGGATGACGACTCTGATGATGATTCCGACACAGAGGGTACGACCCCAGACATAGAGGGGGAGTTCGACTAATCAGGTTTTCCTTATTTATTTCCACTGAGGGCAGTGTGTCCTGTCTAAGTGTGGGGTGAGGGTATTTGTATGCCGTACTTCCTTTCCTACATTTAGTTATGTTTGTGTAAGTTAGTCGTAATTAGCTAGTTTTTTTTTATTAAAATTTTGCATGAAATTGTTCTGATAGGCAGCATGGCATTATGACAAGAGTTTGTGCTAAAATTATTACTATTAAGACATTTAGGCTCTAAGTATGACTCACTATATGATAAATGTGTGGTTTAATTCATTCATCTGTGGGGTCAAGAGTCTATACTGCTCCCACTAAAATTGACCATGTGCCTTGTGTGTGTGAGGTTGTAGTATATTCTATGATGTGACTGATGCTTGAACTTGCCTGGTGTGTGTGTAAAGCGAAATAAAGAGTGTAAGTTTAGGAGATGATTTAGGCATTTCTTTGGCAACCTGTACTTGTTTACCTTCTTTTTACCTACCCGTAGACATTATCCTAGTTAACCCCCTTTGAGCCTTTAGCTATTTTCTTGGACAGCCTCATATGTAAGCCTAATCTATTTTTTCAAGACCACAATTTGTTCCAAATTCCTAAGTGCTTTAAATTGTAAAGTCATGTGACAAAATAAGAGGAAATTGGGTGAGAATGACGTCTTAGAGTGTATTGGTACTTGAATTTGTTATGAAAAAGTGTGGCTATCATAGAGGTGTATTATAAAAAAAGAGAAAAAAAAAGAAAAAGAAATATAAAAACAAATAGATAAATTGTGTTTATGATTAAATAAAAAGATAGTTATGTTTGAATGGCAAAATAGGTGAAAAGGGGTGATAGATGAAAGAAAGGTAGCAGGTTTGATTAAAAGAGAGTGTTAATGGCATAATGTGATGGATCAAAGCGCTTAGGAACATAGTCACTATTTCTGGCCAAAATAGTCCTACCCATCCCTTAGCCTACATTACAACCTCTAAAAGACCTATTTGATCCTAAGGTTAGCATTCTGATATTAGTAGAGCATTACACTAAGGGAAATCCTATGGTCAGCAGTTGCAACATATGAATTCTTTGTGAGAGTGAGAGCAAGGAGAATCTTATACCCATGTTTCGAAAAATGCAAAACTGTGAGCGATTATGGGTGATATCTTGTGTGAGACACACATGGTTAATGATTATTGGGTGGTTTTGTATGATTCTTTGTGCCTTAACTTGTGCATACGAATTAACCATCATCATGAGTCTATGTTAGAGGTTAAATTGTTTCTAGTAGCGATCAGAAAACTACTCTTTGTTAATGATTGTCGTGCATGTCTTGTTGAACATTTTGTGCTGTTACTGTGAAACCCTAAGTAGATGTTTACATGGACATAATATTTTGTTCGAGGACGAACAAAGCTTTAAGTGTGGGGTGTTGATGTTGGGCGTATTTACACGCCTACAGTTCTATAATTTACCCATATTTTAGTTAAGTTTTAAGGATAAAATATATAATTCCTGCACTTTTAGTCCTTTTTCCTGTAAGTGATCTAACCAATGTGATTAGCATGTTTTCAGGTATAAATCAGGAAGATTTCAGCATTTTGTGGACCGATGGGCAGCAAAGGAAACTTCATGTAAGAAGGAAGACAGCTTTTGGAAGCTTGTGGACTGAAAGTGATGCATGGAAAATTCTCCCGGGCAAAAACAGTATTTCTAAATACTTGGGGATCAGCAGTAACCTAGTAGGAATATGACAAGGATAAAAACCCTATTTCATTAGGACAAGGATAAAAACCCTATTTCAGTAAGACTAGGACAAGGATGTTATAAGAACCCTGTTTGCTGAATTTTTCAGCAGTCATTCTATTTTCCATTCAATTCTATTTTTCTTTTATTCGACATTTAGTACTATTCACGTTACTTTCTGACAGAGAAAGCACGGCTCTTGTGACCAACGTGAGATCGTTCAAGCTTTGATACGATGATGATGTTTATTGTGATCTCCGTTGCACTCATGAGTAGCTAAACTTCTCTGTTAGGGTTATGGAAGCCTTAAGATATACTATCTATTACTATGAGTTTGTGAATTCTTGATACGTATGCTACTTATATCATTACTCTCTTCATCTTAACTGAATTCTTGTGGTTGCAAACATATAGAATACGCCACTATAGCATTAACTTGTTCGAGAGAAAAGTTACATGTGTGGAAAAGAGAGCGTGACAAGGAAATAGGGCTACCAACCCCTATTTACAAGTTAGTGCCATAACTAGATTAACATCTTGGAGAATTTGTACCGTTAGTTATAATTCTGGATGGTCGAGAGACACTAGGATTTACCATTAGAATACGAATCTCTATAAGTGCATGCATGTCTGAATTCCACATAACTCATAGTTAATAGATACGTAGAACTCATTAGGTGGACATAACCCTAACTTATAATCCTCATTGATTAAAACCTACTAAACAAAGCATTCCGTTTTTACTTTGCTATTCTTAATTCACGCCACAAGAAAATCCCCCCTTTTCGTAGAATTTTCGACCAACAGTTTACTAATAGTTGCATACTTAGTGACCGAGTATTCCCTGTGGGATTCGACACTCAACCCAGTTAGGTTCTATATTTGACAGCGACCGCTTACACTCTTACGAGAGTTGTAGTTTGGGCATTATCAGTCGCTCAGTATCGGTTATGTTGATTAATCTAATCATTATAGTTATACCAGCTATATCAGTTGTCATAGCTCAGGTTACCAGTATTCAGTTTGACGACTGTTAGACACAGTCATTCAAACCAGTTCTTCATAATTTGAACTATCAGAAATAGTCAATAATCTATTCAGTACCTCAGTAACAGTAAAATCATGTCGTCAGCATTCAGACTCAGTAGTCAGCATCATCACGAGTTCAGTTATAGTTATTTATTCATGCATGTATTATCACATTCATATTAGTTAGCATTGTTCATGCATATAACCCTTTGCATTTAGCCTACCTCACTCGTATACTCAGTACATTCAGACGTACTAATGCATTTGCGCTATGGTGCTTTCTTTTATATTACACCATAGGTTCAGAGGAACGAGCTCCAGATCAGTAGTAGAATTCCAGTGTTTAGAGTTTCTAGTGTCCTTCTCATTTGAGAATGATATGATTATTGTTATATTGACTATTCAGTTGCTAGATGGAGTTAGTTGAAGACATGTTCCTTTAACTTTTTATTCAGTTTAGTTAGAGGCTTTCAGACTAGATGTCATATTAGATATTCAGATCTCATTATTTTTAATATTTATGACTTGTCTTGGTATTATTATTTTTTTTTCAAACATTTTGTTATCAGATGCTTATTCAGTTCAAACCTTATGGCCTTTCATGTTCATGTTTTTGCATTTTATGATATAATATGCTGTATACGGGTATAGAGATCAGTCATGGGTTAGCTTGTGGTCCTTCGGGGTCATGACAATCGTATAGCATTCTAATTCAAAAAATTAGGGTGTTACAGTACTTGTGGATCATAAATTTCCTAAAGTATTTCCTGATGATCTTCCTGGAATTCCTCCCTATTGGGTAGTTTTTGGGATTGATCATCTGCTGAATACTCATCCCATTTTAATTCCTCCTTATAAAATGGATCTGATTAAATTAAAGGAGCTAAAGGAGCTGTTAAAAGATCTTCTTGATAAAGGGTTCATTCGTCCTAGTATTTCTCTATAGGGTGCTCTTGTGCTTTTTGTGCAAAAGAAGAATGGACCTTTTCGAATGTGTATAGACTATCGTCAATTGAATAAGATGGCAATGAAGAATAAGTAACCTCTTCATAAGATTGATGACCTTTTCTATCACCTTTCGGGTTTTAGATGCTTCTCTAAGATTAATCTTTATTCGGGCTATCATATGTTGAAAATTAGGTAGGTTGATATACCTAAGACTACTTTTTGAACCCTTTGTGGTCATTATGATTTTTTGGTTATGTCATTTGGGTTGACTAATGCTCTGGCTACGTTCATGTATCTTATAAATTGGGTTTTTTGGTAGTTTTTGGATTTTTTATTAGTCTTAAAGGATGACATCTCGGTGTATTCTAAGAGTGAGGAGGTTTATGCCAATCACCTCCAAATTGTATTACAACGCCGGAAGTAGCAGAAGTTGTATGCAAAATTCTCTAAGTATGAGTTCGGCTAAATGCTGTGACTTTTCTTTGACATGTTGTTTCTAGTAAGGGAATCAAGGTAGATCCAAAAAAATTAAGGTTGTTAAGAAATTTCCTAGACCTACCACTCCAACCAATATTTGGAGTTTCGTTGACCTGGTTGGGCATTATAGGAGGTTTTGGAGAGTTTCTCTTCTATTGTTACTCTGCTGACTAAGTTGATTCAAAAAAAGGTTGAGTTCTTATGGTACGATACTTATGAGGGTAGTTTTGATAAGTTGAAGGATAAGTTGACTTCTGCACCAATTTTGACCCTGCCTAAGGGTACTGATGGTTTTGCTATATTTTATGATGTCTCCCATATGGGACTGGTTTGTGTCTTAATGTATTATGATAAAGTTTTTACCTACTCTTTTAGCCAGCTTAAGGTTTATGAGAGGAATTATCTAACTCATAATGTAGAGTTGATGGTTGTGATTTTTCCTTTGAAAATATGATGCCATTACCTGTATATGTTGTACATGGAAATTTATTTTGACCATAAGAGCTTGCAGTATGTTTTTACGCAAAAGAAATTAAATCTTAGGTAGAGGAGATGGCTCGAATTGCTTAAGTATTATTCCATGAGTTTTCACTACTATCTAGGTAAGGCTAATATTATTGTTTATGCTCTTAGTTGATGAACTTATCCCATGTTGATGAACAGAAAAGAGGATTAGTGAAGGATATTCATAGATTAACTAACTTAGGAGTTAATCTTTTGGAATCGTAGGATTTGAGAGTCATTATTCAAGAGGTGGTTAAATTATCTTATGGTGTTGAGGTAATAGAGAAATAGGTTTTAGATCCCATACTTATGCAGATTAAGGATGATATCAGTCAGCAAAAGGTTATGGATTTAAAGATTGGGGGAGATGGAATTTTGAGGCATCTAGGTTGGTTGTGTGTTATTGATGTTAATAGACTGTAGTAAAGAGTTTTGACTGAGGGTCAAGAGTCCATATATACAGTTCATCCGAGTTCAACTAAGATGTATTATGACGTAGGGGAAATCTATTGGTGGAAAATATGAAAAGAGATATGGCAAATATTTTTACCAAATATATGGTTCGTCACTAAGGTTAAGCATTTGAGGCCTGATGGCAAGTCTAAAGAGATAGAGTTGCCTATATGGAAGTGGGATATGATCAATATGAATTTCATTACAGGTATTTGGTAGTCTTACAATCAGTATTATTATTTGGATCATTGTGAATAGGATGAGTAAGTCTTCTTACTTTTTGCTTGTGAGGACTAACTACTCGGGTGAGGATTGTGATAATTTGTTCATTAAGGAGATTATAAAGTTGCATAGTGTGCTAATTTCAATCATTTTAGACTGAGGTACATAGTTTTTTTCTCACTTCTAGCATTTATTTCAAAAATTTGGGTACCCACGTGAACCTTAGGACTATTTTTCACTCTCAAATGGATGGGCAAGCAAAGTGCATTATTCTGACTTTGGAGGATATGCTAAGGGCCTGTGTGATTGATTTTAAGAGTATTTGGGTTGATCACTTGCCTCTTATTGATTTCGCATATAATAACAGTTGTCATTCTAGCATTCAAATGGCTTCTTTTGAGGCTCTTTATGGTAGGATGTATAGGTACCTTATTTGATGGTTTAAGGTTGATAAGGCTAGGTTATTTGGTCTTGAGTTGGTTCACCAAGCCATATAGTAGGTAAGAGTTATTAGAGAAATACTTAAGGCTTCTCAAAGTCGCCAAAAGTTTTATAAGGATGTAAGGCAAAGAGAATTAGATTTTAAAGTATGTGATTGAGGATTCTTGAAGGTGTGTCTTATTAAAGAAGTCATAAGGTTTAGGAAGAGGGGGAAAATTAGTCCCCATTGTGTTGAACCATATTACATTTTGAGGAAAATTGGGAATGTTGCGTATGAGTTAGATTTGCCCGCAAGTTTAGCTCTGATTCATCAATTTTTCATGTGTCCATGATGAAAAGGTGTGTGGGTGATCCTTCTTTGATAGTGTCTATTAAGGATGTTGATGTTACTAATTCCTTATCTTATGAGAAAGTCCCGATCGAGATATTGGATAAGCAAGTGTGTAGGTTGAGGAAGAAGGATGCAGCTTTGGTGAAAGTCATTTTGAGAAATCAAAAGGTAGAAGTGTCTAAATGGGAAGTGGGGGAAGATATGAAGGCCAAGTATTCGTTTTTGTTCCCTGTGTTGTATGAAAGTGTTTAAAGTATGAGTTTTATTTTCCCCTTGTCCTTTTTAGAGTTTGTCGTTTGATTCCGGCGTGTTCTTGCTATTCTCATGTTGAAAGTGTCCTCATCATTTGGGGACAAATGATCCTAAAGGGGGGATAGTGTAAGACCCATTAAAAACTTTGATGATTTTACTTTGACCCTCCTACATTCGTAATATTAGTTTTTTATTTGAATTATGTTTAGGGATGTTAAAAGGGTGTTTTGTAAATGTTTTGGATTTTTTGTAAGGGGTTCAAGGTCATTTTGGGACCTCAAAGTAGTGAGGGTCTATGATAAGTCTTTGTCACAGAGGTTAACCTGAGTGATATCGGCACAGCACAGAGGCTATTCTTCGCGTTATTAACATGTGAAGCCAATGTTTTAATTTTATCTAGATTTTTTTAACTTGGGGTAAGGGGTTTTCTGTCTTTTAACCTTTTCCAGGACTTATACACATAAAAGTGACCTTTTCTCCTTCAGTTAAAAAGATCAAGTTCTCCTATTCTCTACTCTAACACCAAAACCAAGAAAGCTTAAGTGTTTTTAAAGAAATCACTACTCTAGACTCCAAACTTCAAATTGACTTCAATTTCTTGTGTGTTTCATGCCTATTTCTCTTCTCTAAACTTGAATTTTACATTGTGCCATTAATTTAATGGATTTCATGTAATCTATGTTATGGGTTTTGAAATTAGCTCGAGGGGTTTCGGTTGCTACTGATTGAATTACTTGTCCTGTGTTTTAAATTGATTATTTATGCTTTAAATTAATTTATTTGGGATAGAATTGGTACATTTTTTAAATAGTAGGAATGACGTACATGGATTTTCTCAAATTGGATGAATTTTGACTTAGAATTACCATTAACCTCAACCCACTTTATAATCTTATTTTGAATTTGGAAAAATTGCATGGTTTAACTTGCTTTTGAACTCAATACATTGCATTAATGCATAAATAGACGTAATAACGGATTTGGATGGCCTTTATGGCCATAATTTGGATTGTAAATAGAACTTTGGAGTAAATGTGGTTGTGTGAATTAGTTTGGCATAAATATATCATCTTGCAAGTGTATTAGTATGACGATACCATGTGGTAAATGCCTTAATGAATGACTCCCAGGTTAATGGTTGCAATTATGTGCAAATTGTTTAAATTTAGGGTTAAATTATGTTGTGTAGATCACCGTGAAGGTGTAACTCTCGGGGGACAAACACTGCAAACCATATTTTCTAGCATTAGCGGTCTATATAATCGTGTGCTTGATACACACTTGATATATATATATATATATGAGATGGTTATTGCCTATGGTGGCTTTAGTTTTCCCTTGTTTTTTCCTCAGTTCATACTACTAACATGCACGGGTGCCCTTTCATTAGGGAAGATAAATCCATATAGTCCATGGGTGCCTTTAGGACAGAGTGAGCTACATAGTCTAGGTTAATCGTTTTAAAATTCCTATATTCATGATCTTTATCCTATATCGACATCTTATATACATATATATATATATATATATATATATATGAATGTGTGCATGTAGTTTTAACTGATTTTGGACATGGAATTATGTTATCACTTTCCTTGAGTTACATGCCAGAGCTTATCCCACTAACCATCCTAGGACGCTATGTTGTTTCATACTGTATGGTCTAAAGACTTTTCTATCGCTCATGTGCAACGTTAGGCAGATTAACATGTTTGTTGAGTTGTTATAAATTTGTTATCCTCTATGCCTTGGATGTCCTTATCATTTCATTGCTCTTTCTTTATTGACTTAGTACTTTTGGATTCTTTTTGGTCATAGTCGAGGTCATGTCCTGACTTAGTTGTTATTCTGGTTTTAGAGGCTTTTGTGGACAAATGTCGGTTGGCTGTTAGTTGACTGTTAGTCTTATTTTGAGTTATTTATTCAACTTCTTATTACTGTTTAATTGGCTTCTGCATAATGATAATTTTTATTATTGTGATTTTTAGGTTAGGCTAAAGGGATTGTCTCAAGCCATGGTGGGCTTGAGATACCCATCCTGGTCAGGCTTAGGGTTGGGTTGTGACACTTAATATTGTTAAGGAAACTCTCATGTCTCTCTAAACCCTTTACAAGCTTCACAAGAAATTCTTCCATTCTCAAACTTCTAGACTTAGTATCATGGTTCCCTAGTGGAACATAAAGGCCACTCATCTCTTTATAACCATCCTTTCTCCTCCAACCACCATCACACACTCTACTCTTATCCTTATACCTATCTCTATTGTTGTTTTGAATATGATTCCCTTGCCTCTAGTTATAAGTTTCTTGATTAGACCATTGCCTCTTGGCTAAAAAATCTACCTTCTCTCTATCCATGTATTTTGCTTCTTCTTTAGAATTAGCGTTTTTATCTATATAAACCTTACATCGTGAACCCGTTATATTTACCTCTTTTCTCTGATAGTAGTCAATACTTAGTAAGATAACCAATCTCACTCCTCGGTTGTGCTATATATTAATCAACTGTTTCATTTAAGGATCTCTACTCATTATAAGCCCTAATAGAATAAATGTTGGCTGGTTTTTTTGCCCCTCGAGTATGCCACCCTTGGTTGGTTTTTGTGATCCGATCTAAGATTTTTGAAGTCTGGTCCTATCAAAAACTCATAAAAGCTTTACTTGTAATAGAATCACACAACCTTGGAATTTGCATTCAAGACTCTATATAATATATCAAGCAGGTTCCTTCTCGAGATTCTGTGATTTCAAACATTTATCAATTTTTTTTGGAACTTTAACAAGGTCTCGTAAAGTGCTTATAAATATAATTGTCTGAAATTATAGATCTCATCCTTCAACTATATCTTTCTAAAGGGCAAGAAAATTCTATCCAAGAACTGTGTCCTTAACTCGTTCCAAGTGGTAATGGATCCATAAGGCAGCTCTCCTTACCACAAAGTCACTTTTTATATTAGAGACAATGGGAACAACCTGAGTCATACAGTTTCTTGATTTACCCAAACAAAAATTGTACAAAGTGAAAATCCCCACACCGTTCATAAGTTACATATTTTCATCATCAGTATTCAAACTAACAAATACTCCTTTCAAATTTAGCAACTGGATCATTGCACTCGTGATATCAGAATTTATTTCTCAAAGTAATTCTAGAGGAATGGTAGAACCTGTCTCAATTGGTTTTACATACATAAAATCTTCTTTTGGATGATCATAATTTAGAAAGTTCTGATAAATAAGTTGTTGACCTCTATTCCTTCTAAGTCTAACTCTATTGACTGTTGCTCGATGATCTTTCTCCTCTAATCTAGCCCTCACCTCAGCAGGTTAGGTAAGTGCCAACCAAGTAGTTTCTTTAGTCATTAACTATGCAGTGGTTTCCTCAGTAGTTTCTTAAACACCATGCTGAGGTGGTTGATTCAATGTAGATGGTCCACGATAAACCCTTTTGTACCGATCTCTTTTATAATACTCTTCTACTTTCTCCATATTATGATTCTATCATAAGGTTCGTTAAAACTTAGGATCAAATAAAATCTAGGGATTGCCTTGATTTTGAGTCCTTAGCATACACCAGTGTGTGCCCTAGAAATAGTAGAAAATGAAATAAAAAAGAAACCAACAACTTTAACATTCTTAATCAATTACTTCATAATTGTATTCCATGATAACAGTGCCAAAGTTTGATGCCTCCGAAGTTACACCTCCAAGAAAGTATAAAGTGGTCATTTCTCAAATATAGAACCCAACCATATTGGGGTCTATCCCATGAGTTATAGGTCATAAATTTATCATGATATTGACGATGTAATTGGAAATTGCAAAAAGTAAATAAAGCAGGTTTTGTGAAAATAAAAGTAATGGTAACAATGTTGGGCAATTAGGCTTATTATCAATATAATATGATTCCTAGTATGGGGTTCCAACTGACTTCATAACTACTGAGCTTATTCTTGCTTGTCATACTATCTCAGTGCCTTGGATGTAAATTCTAACAAGTTAAGTATCACCTAACAATCTCTAGACTGTGGTATGGGTGAATTTCACTCATCTTTTATGGTTCTTAGTGAGCCGCATTACTAACCCTTGTTTTATGATCTCAGATTAACCATCTCCTTTCACTCTCAAGATAATTATATGAAGGTTGATAGCTTTAAATTACTGTTGTGATCTTTTTTCTCTAATCTTTACCTCTAATTAACAAGTACAAAATATAGGCAAGTTCCTAACAATTGAAATCATAAGAAAGCAATCATAGCACAGGAAATCTCTATACATGCAAGAACACCATTCCAGAATAACTTTGCACTTAGCCTCTTAACTCATCAGGGTTCCCAAAACCCTAGTTATAGGGTTTATCTACTCATAGTTTTATGAACAAGCATAGATTCCATAAATGAAAGCATAATGATGAACTTACAAAGAATAAGAATGAAAACCAAAATCTCAAATTAAGTGTTAGCCCTAAAAAATAAGAAAAATAATATGTATCTTAAAACTCAAAATAATTTCAAAAGTGTATAAAGTGCATAACCTATAGTCCAAAAAAACTATAAAATGCTATAGGAATATTTATAGATGCAAAATAAAATCTATCTTAAAAAGTGCAGGAAAGTTGTGTCGGTCTTAACTCATGATTAGTGTGTTAAATTATGGATTCAACCAACTAGTCATGCATAGAAATCGTGGAAATTGGAGTGCACCTTCAACCTTACAAAATCATCAACCTACGAGGAAACCTATGAGTCATAGGTTGTACCCACACCTCGTATGTAAGCTAGCGAAAATCAAAATTAATTATCTATATTCTAAAATCAACCCATATGGATACTCCAGGATCATAAGTACTAACCAAAAGTCGTAGGTTGACTCAAGGGTAGCCTTTTCAGCAACTTTTCATTCCGTTTTCTCATTCTTTGTACTGAACCCTATTTTCCTACAAAATAACACAAAAGCACATCATATCTAAAAAGAATACATAAGTTCATGCATAATTTTCTTATTTTAAGCAACAAAAGTTCTATGAATCATGGCACATTAGGTCCTACTTTTATGATTCATTGAGCTGGAGGAGTGGTATACACTCAGTTACATTATGGCACTTAGATTGATTATGGTATTTTGCATTTACTTTACATTCATTCTTATATGTGCATTTCCTATCACCAATATGTTTTTTGATTTGTATAATCATCACCCTTAAGAGGGGTTGCATAGGAATAGGCTATGAGTGTTGTTTGTTATGTGTTGTATGATGATTGAACCTTCTGGGTTATGAGGCCCAGTTTAGTATTGTTTGGCTGGGCTATATAGTTTTTGTATTGTTTTTATTATAGTTAGTTTGTGATAGTTTAATTATTGGATTGTACTGAGATTCAAGGTATTATTCTGATTCCTTTCTCTTATAATTGCTTTACTACGCATGACTATGTCATGCTTAGACATCATGGTTTTAGTCCCTGATTGTGTTAGGACTAGTTCCTACTATGATTAGGAGGTCTTAAGATAGTAGTATGACTACTTTAGGTTGTACCTTTGAGTTAATCCTATTTATGTATTTGCATATACATATAGCTATAGTATTACCATATATCCATCTTTTTCTTCATTTTCTCATGTTGTATATCAATTTCTTGGCTTTGTATACTACTATATATCCTTCTTTTACCCTTGTTGCATATTATCCAGTGATATACGGTATAGTGCTTTAGTTCTTAAGTATTGTTAGGATACAATAAAATCATCCTTATTGCCTCCTTATTTTTATTATGTTTGTTTCCTAGATATTTTGGTGTAGATTATATTCCTTCCTGTATGTTATTTATATTTACTTTAGATTTGGATCTTAGTCGGCAGTTGCCTACTGAACATCATATGTTGGTACTCATACTATAATTTTGTAGCTTACATATTATAATATGGTGTCCCACCATTGTACTGTGTCTCGTGCATAGTAGCTATGGATTAGAAATTTAGGGTGAGCTCTTTGTGTTCAAAGTACTACGATTCTCCCACTTATAATTAGTAATCTCTATATTATATTCAGAGATAGGTTGTATCAGAATGTTCAATTAGTACTTCATTTTTGTATTCTTATTATATTGGAATCTTATGTATTGATTCCACCATGTTTTAGGGTTGTCTTATGTAAATTAGTCTTTTATCATAATTATTCTGCATTTTTCCTTTATTTCTCCTAGTAGTCTATTACTAGGAGTTCTAGACTATGGGTTAGATTACCTACTGGTAGGTTATAGTCAGTGCCATCATGACCTAAGAAATTAGGTTGTGATAAATTGGTATGACAACATAGCTTTACTGGTGTGTTGGTACTTGATCTTAGTGACTAGTAGAGTACTACAGATCGATGCAAAGACATCCATAACTTATCTTCGGAAGGGTACGATGTATTTTTAGGAAATTATTTTCTTGAATCCTTATCGTGTGTCCATATTTTTATGAACCTTAAGTACATTCTTTAACTCAATTCGATCCGAAATGGATGATGTGAGGTTTCAAATAGATGTGGATGAATCTTCAGCACATATTTCTAGATCTTCAGGACAATATCAGACTAGGACGTTAAGGATAGATGTTGAAGATCTTTAACATAGTCAAAGGTTTAGGGCTATCCTAGGCTTCGATAGAGTTGGTGACTACGTCAGTCTTTTAAGATTCAGCATTAGGGATTTTGAGCCTTTTAAGGATACCTTATAGCTAGAGATAAGGTCCAATTCTTTGAACATATCTCGGGTTGGAGTTTGATTTATTGGTGTTAAGCAAGGTTCCTTGATGGTTTCAAAGTATGTATTCGGGTTTCTTGAGTAGGCCAGGCATATTCCTATGGTATATCCTTTTGAGTATAATATGGTGCATAGATTATTAGTGGATTACCATTGTCACTCTATTTGGTATTGAAGTATTTGATTATAGCTAGAATTTTTCTCTCAGGTTATTGACAATGCAAGGTCCAACAGAGAGCATGTAGTAGGAGTTATGTACGTGGTAGTAAGAGGCCATGTCACTAGTACAGTACTATTGGTATTTTATTCGAGAGTAAGGATCGTATCTGCAGAGTTCATCTTCACTTGTTACCTATTAGTTCTATGCAGTTAGTGTCTCAAACTATGGGTGGCTCTTAGATTAGTTGTGATGATCAAAAAAGGCAAAGTTATCATCTGACATTACAGCGTATTCGATATGGGTCTTTAGGCTGTGGTAGTTGTTCAACATCAGTAGGGAAATATTTTGGGGTATTTTACGAGCTTGTTGCAACTGTGATAAGATTCATTATTAATCTAGAGAGTACCCAAGATATGGGTTAGTTTCTTAAGCAAAGTTAGCAAGTATATCTATCTAGCATTAGGCTCCTGAGGTATGTTATGACTGTTGGGAGGATGATTATCTTAGAAGGAAGCGTCCCTGACATCAATTGGTTATCTAATTAAGGTCACTCATATTTTTGGCCTGCTTTGGGATTTAAGAGTTTTCTACGACTATAGAGGGATCAGTCACTAGTATAAAGAGTGTCACTGACATGGAATTACTAGACATTTAGTTTTTCCAAATCAGTCTCATGGTGTTGTCACCCTCAGCTAGAGGCAATTCACTTAGTTCCTTAGTTGGTGATTTGGATGCTCAGTTTTAGTTTGGACCCACTAAAATTTGTACTCCCTTCGGAACATTAAGCATGTGATTTTGGATTCCACCATGATAGGTGCACTTTTTTATTTCCTACCTTTTCCTTTTTATTAGAGTGTATTTTGGTTTTTGTGCCCATCAATGATTATGTGTCATCTTATGCGATTATCAGTGCTGCAAGTCATTTATGATTTTTTTAAGTATAGAATTTTAAGCATATAATCGCATAAGATTAGTTAATCATATACAAAAGTGTGCAAATAGTATCATATAAGATTTTGGCATCCTTTATTATTTTGGCATCCGAGAGGGTTGAGGCATGGGGCTGTGATGGGGGCGGGGGATGAGGAAAGGGCAGGAGTGGGAGGGAGGCCAAGGTTTGGCCTCAGGGGTGGTAGAGGAAGACGTGTGGATAGTGATGGTAGGCTGAGGGTTGGGTCTTGGAATATAGGTACCCTTCAGTGTAAGTCCATAGAGCTTGTGAAGATTCTTAGAAAGAGGAGGATTAATATTGAGTGTGTTCAAGAGACCAAGTGGGTAGGGATGTGGATGGTTAAAAGTTGTGGTACTCTGGGAGCGAGAGGCGTAGGAATGGAGTTGGCATCTTAGTAGATGAAGAGCTTAGAGATCAGGTAGTAGAGGTGAAGAGGATCAACGATAGGTTGATGACTATTAAGTTGGTTATTCAGGGGTTTACCCTGAACGTGTGTAGTGCTTATGCACCGCAAGTGGGCTTGGAGGGGGAGGAGAAGATACGGTTTTGGGAGGCTTTAGATGAGGTGGTAAGAGGCGTGCCTAGCTTAGAGAAGATTGTTGTAGCAGGAGATTTCAACGAGCCCATCGGGGCATTACCAGGAGGCTTTGGTGATGTGCATGGTGGTTTTAGTTTTGGGGAAAGAAATGAAGAGGGGGCTACTCTATTAGATTTTGCGAGGTCCTTTGGGATGGTGGTGGTGAACTCGGGTTTCCCGAAGAAGGACGATCACCTTATCAACTTTTGAAGCGCAATAGCCTAGACCCAGATTGACTTTTTATTGCTTAGGAAAGGGGATAGGGCGTTGTGTAAGGACTATAAGGTCATCCCGAGTGAGAATATTTCGACCCAGCATAGGCTCTTGGTTATGGATTTGGGTATAAAGAAGATTAGAAAGAGGAGGGGTGAGGAGTGTAGACCTAGAATTAAGTGGGGCGTCTTGACGCCAGTGAATGCGTGGGAGATAGGAGAGAAGTTGGCAGGAATGAGGGTGTGGGAGTGTAGGGGGGACGTGGATAGTATGTGGGATGGGGTGACTAGGTACATTAGGGAGAATGCAAGTGAGGTGTTGGGTATTTCTAGGGGCTGGGCCGGGCATCATCGGGGGGATTGGTGGTGGAATGAAGAGGTTAAGAAGAAAGTGGGGACCAAGAAAGGGGTGTATGCTAAGTTGGTTGAGAGTAAGGACGAAGAAGAGAAGCGGGTAAATAGGAAAGAGTACAAGCTAGCTAGGAAGGAGGCTAAGTTAGCAGTTACGGCGGCTAAAACGGCCGCTTTTGAGAGCTTGTATGCAGGGTTACAGGGGAAAGGAGGGAAGAAAAAGTTGTTTAGACTCCCTAAGGCTAGGGAGAGAAAGGGTCGTGACCTCGACCAGGTGAGGTGCATTAAGGGGGAGGACGGTACAGTGTTGGTGGAGGACGGCCACATTAAGAATAGATGGCAATCGTACTTTCATAGGCTCTTAAATGAGTAAGAGGATAGAGCGATTGTGTTAGGGGAGCTGGAGAACTCAGAGGAGTGTTTGGATTTTAGTTATTGTAGACGATTTAAGGTAGAAGAGATTAGAGAGGCTGTTCGCAGGATGCGAAGGGGTAGGGCGACGGGGCCAAATGAGATACCGGTGGATTTTTGGAAGTTCACTGGAGAGGCTGGTGCAAGGTGGTTGACTGGATTATTTAATGAAATCTTCAAGACGGCAAAAATACCCGAGGCTTGGAGGTGGAGTACCATGATCCCTCTCTATAAGAATAAGGGTCACATCCAAAGTTGTAATAACTATAGGGGATTAAGTTATTGAGTCACTCTATGAAGATTTAGGAGAGAGTGGTCGAGGTGAGGCTGAGACGGATAGTGTCTATTTCAGAAAACCAGTTTGGATTTATGCCTGTCTTCTCGATGACGGAGGCAACTCACCTGGTACGGAGGCTGGTGGAACAGTATAGGGAAAGGAAGAAGGACCTGCACATAGTGTTTATCGACCTGGAGAAGGCATACGACAAGGTCCCCAGGGAGTTGCTTTGGAGATGCTTGGAGGTAAGTGGAGTCCCGCTGGCATATATCAGAGCAATTAAGGACATGTATGATGGAGAGAAAACTCACGTTAGGACGGCGGGAGGAGACTCAGAGCATTTCACTGTCTTGACAGGATTGCATCAGGGATCTACTCTTAGTCCCTTTTTGTTTGCTTTGGTGATGGATGTGTTGACGCGGCGTATTCAAGGGGAGGTGCCTTGGTGTATGCTTTTTGCAGATGATGTAGGTTTGATTGATGAGATGCGAGGGGGTGTGAATGACAAATTAGAGGTGTGGAGACAAACTCTTGAGTCTAAAGGGTTCAGGTTGAGCAGAAGCAAGACGGACTATTTGGAATGCAAGTTTAATGACGTGAGGCTGGAGAATGAGGTGGTAGTGAAGTTGGAATCACAGGAGGTATGTAAGAGGGATAGTTTCAAGTATCTCGGGTTCGTGATCCAGGGTAACGGTGAGATTGACGAGGATGTCTCATACCGTATTGGGGCGGGATGGATGAAGTGGAAGCTCGCGTCGGGGGTGTTGTGCGATAAGAAGGTGCCGCCCAAGCTTAAAGGTAAATTCTACAGGGTGGTAGTCCGTCCGGCCATGTTGTATGGAGTGGAGTGTTGGCTAATTAAGAACTCCCATATCAAAAAAATGAAGGTGGCAGAAATACGGATGTTGCGTTGGATGTATGGACTGACTAGAGGGGATAGAGTTCGGAATGAGACTATCAGCGAGAAATTTGGTGTGACTCCAGTGGAGTATAAGATATGGGAAGTCCGATTGAGATGGTTCAGACACGTAATAAGGAGCGGCATGGATGCCCCGGTACGTAGGTGTGAGAGGATAGCGTTGGATGGTTTTAGGCAGGGTAGGGGTAGGCTGAAAAAGTACTGACGTGAGGTGATTAGGTGGGACATAGAGCAGTTACAGCTCACCGAGGACATAACCCTAGATAAGAAGATCTAGAGGACGCGAAATAGGGCAGAAGGCTAGGGCCAGTTTGGGTCGCTAGTGTAGGGAATTACTTGGGGGGTATTATTCTTTTTATGATACCTTATTCCATGTTTTACTACAAATCTGTGCGCTTTTCTCTGTTTTTATTACTTTTGGGTGTCGTATTTATGTTATGTTATGAAATCTTGTTCTATGCTTTACTATGTATTTGTGTGGTATCTCGTGTCTCGAGCCGGGGTTCTATCGGAAACAGCCTTTCTACTTCTTTAGAGGTAGAGGTATGGACTGCGTACATCTTACCCCCCCCCCCCCCCAGATCCTATTATGTGAGAATACACTGGGTTTTTTGTTGTTGTTTGTTGTATAGGCTTACATTTAAGAATGTATGCCTTGGTGTAGAATTCACTATTATATAACTAACCCTAGAGATCATTTCTTTTAAGTGTGGATGAAGTGGATCAGTATTGATATTTCTCTAGGGTGTACTATTTAGGTTCGAGTCCCATTTACCATATTGACCTTCTAAGGACCTATAGTGGTACTTCTTGTTGATTTTCATTTGTCGTACCACCCACTCTTAATACTGATATTTATATTATTGTTGTTATTATTTCCATTGTATGACGTTAATTGATCCTTTCTTAGAACATAACTAGACTAGCATTATCTAGTTAGAATTCACTTCCTCATTGCTCTTATTCATTGGCTAAGGCTTCAAGCTTGGTTGGATGATTTCTCTCCTATAGCTAGGCGAGGTTGGTCATTTCCTATTCTGTTAGCGAGGTAGATTAGTTGTTGAGTGGGTTATGGAAGCACTGGTAGAGTGCTCTTTTACTATTCTAGAGTTGGCAATTAGGTTTCATTTTTCCATTTCAGAGTTTGATATTCTATGGCTTACCTGGTTTACTTAGATTTTCATAATAGTTTTTCTTCGCGTTATCTATATTTCTTATTTTTGAGGTTGAGATTGAGTTTGACCAATTTAGGATCCATTCTTCTGATTTGGCCAGTTCATCACTTGATAGTGTCCTTGATATTGATATCAAGAGGTCTTGGATTTGCCTTTTAGATTTATTGGGTTCGTCTCTTGCTAATAGCTTTTATCTTAGTATTAGCTTAGAGTTGGACGTTTTTATTTTGCAGGGATGCAATATTTTGTTCTAGTAGAGTTAAGAGACGTGCAAATAGATGATCTTTCTTATGATCTCTTCTCAAGTTTGTAGGGTATTCATTGCCTCAATGGAGTATTGGATTGACTAATTTCCAGCTAAGGTTGTATTTCTCTAAGTTGCTAGGGTTTTGACTATTACTAGTACGACTGGTCGTCATGGGAGTTATTGGGTATTGTATGGTGGTTTATGTCCTCTAGCGGATATGAAGTTGATTGCTTATACTTTCAACCGGTGATTATCCTTTTTTATGATTTTGTTCTTCAGCTTTCTTTTGGTTTAGACTCTTGCATGACCCAATAAGGATATGTTCAATTTGGATAATAAAGGCAATTTTTGTATTTAGCCTTAGTTTTGACTTATGGGATCAATTTGGATTTGATGCCTTAGAATGATTACTTAAGGGTTATCATAGATTTGTAGTGCAGGTACATATCCATCTACTATGTAGTTTTTATAGTTGAGATCTAGTGATTCAGCCTTCGTGTTGGATTTCATCTTGGAGTTGTAAAGCTTGGGTGCATCCTTCGTTTTCAAACTTATTTCGATTGGGACTTCATCTGTAGGCTAACTGCTTTATATCTACCAATTTAATCTTTTTAAGCTTAGATGTATCATGTTTGATATGTGTTCAAATAGTATCCTATTACACTCGATGATTGTTCTTCTACTTTTGACCTTAATTTTAATTTTTTATCGAAACGTTAGGTGATCTACTCATTGAGGGTAGTATAGTCGAGATGGATTTAGCATTGCTTCATTCTCAAATAATGGGACATCTTGGAGTGGATCTTTCTATGATAAGTGTGTATGCTTTGGACTTCTGGCTATCAATTTTGAGGGTCATCCGAACCGATAGTAGCATTGGCATAGATTCCAGACCTTGGTATCTCTATTTATATGACCAGATAATGCCTTATGGGCTTATATTTATGCTTACCATAGGGGACGTCCATTTTCAGTTCTTCGGGGATAGTGTGATGGAGTTGTGCAGACAGGACATGGCTGACCTTCTTTTGGGTTGGAATGGGTAGCGGGCTTAGAAAAGCAAAAGAGGGGTATATTTGGGGATTGGAGTTGGTTGCATGATCCATGCCTTCGTTTTTCTTTGTCCTAGATGGGTTTTCACTTGGTTGTGCTGGTATTAGTATGGTACCAGTGTGTTATGGTTTAGATTTGCATGCATTTGATCTTTTTTTATTCAGTTGGAGGCTAGTTGGTGGTTGTTTGAGAAGTGAAGAAAGAAATATGGTTGGGAAAAAAGGATACCAACATCTAAATCCTTTGGAAGTTCTGTCCCTTCTTGGAGCTTATCTGGTAAGTCGTGCTCAAAGCATGCAAGCCCAGAACCTTGTCCCTTTGAGCTTTTGTGATCTCTCTATCCATTGACTTTCGAAGATAAAAGTCTTTTTAGTAGTGGATATTGTAATAACACTCTAGGTCATTTTCTTTATTTTCATGTATTTATGATGTTTCGACCATCCCTGTAGGGGCTATAGGTTATTTATGACATATCATAATTGTCGGTTCAGTTATCAGAAATTTTATTTGATTTTTAGGCTCATTTTCCTATTTTGCAGATTTCGTTGTTTAGAATATGGTCTTTGACCAAAACTCCCAGTAGATGACCTTGTATTAAAATTCCAATTGTGACATCAGCTCTGAAACATTGACTTTACGCTAGGGGACCCTTGGTTTAGGTCCCGAGACTTTCATACTTATTTTGAGTTATTGGGCAGTTATATGAAAAATGAAACTACAGGTGTGGGCCCCAAACTTATTTGAAACATTCTCGGATGAAAGTTTCAATTGTTTTATTGATCCGGCAATGTAAAATTTGATATGGTTGCATAGTTCATTTGCGCACCCGGGGTTCCAAACAAATCCCAAGCACCCAATTGGAGTCTATTTTTAGACATAGAAATATTTGGTACCTGGAACTTGATAGGAATTCTTTATCTCTCATGGATAAGGCTTTAGATCCAATGAGCCACTTAAGCGGACCTATAGTCCGCTTAAGCAGACCCCACTTTAGAGGTACCTGCACAAAGTTGCCAGACCGCTTTAGCCATTGAGATGCTGCTTCAGCAACAGGCACTTTTGCATTTGGCCCTTTAGCACCAGGGTATCCTATTTAGTGGCACTTGAGAACTTTTAATCCCCTTTTCTTACCCAATTTCTAACATTTCTTTCACCATTTTCACACTAGTTTGAGATCTCAAAGAGAGGTAAAAGTGGGGAATTATCCATTGAAGCTAAAGTAAGCTAGTCTAACACTCCTTTGTTATTTCCAATTAATTTTCCTTTAAATTTCCACCCTACTTCTTGGTAAATTCATAGAAACTAGGTCTTAAATTCTAAAATTTTAGGGGCTGATTTGCACCCCAATTAATGCACCATTTCTGCTCAATATTTAATCACACATTCCTCGTCCTTCGAAAGTACTCGTGATGGATACAATTTTGATTATGTTTACGGACCCTTTGGGCCCGTTCTTGACCTAAATTTTTACCCAACCCTATATATAACAATATGGGTCTCATTTTACTCTTACCAATGTGTCACTTACTATATTGATAGCATGGCAATATTTTTGGATTGTGGAGTAAAAGTGGATGATTTGTGGGCAATTCAAGGATTTGTGGTTCGGCATCGAGGTAGGATTTTATCTATTCCTCTTCATGAGATAGTGTATTATATATGTTACATTTTAGTTAGCGATGTTGGGATGTTCTTATTCTTAGAACATCATGACTTAGCCTATGTTATGAGTTTGAGGACTAGAAGGGTGAATTGGCCATTAAGATGAAATACATGTTATGCCTTCAATATCCTATTTCCCTAAGTTGCTAGCTTGTTAGTCATAGTTGAGGATAATGAACCCTTAGTCTAAGATTTACTGCCTAGCTTGGTGGATTATTATGGCTTCTCGGATTATGGTTTTTTTGGATGTATTGTGTTGGGCCTGAGGTCGTGATTACAATATTAGTTAGACTCTAGTAAATTATCCATCCTTGTAAAAAATATTATTTAGTCTATTGACATTTATATGTGGATAATTGCATTGGTTGGATATGTATAGATTCTGTACTTTCATGCTCACTAAATGGTATGATTCCAATTTAAAATATGGTTTTACTACTATTTTCCTAAGAAGGGAGTTATTTCCCCTCTCACTTTTAAAATAGATTCTTTAAGAAGAATCGTACCACTTTGATGTATGATTTATGAGCTTTTGGAACTAAAAATAATATTTTAGAAATCTGATTGAGATAGATTTTGGTCCATGATTTAGTTATTACTATATACTTAGGTCAGGGAGCTTCTAATCCTTTCTACACTTTTATGATGGTTTAGTCTTGGAGTTTATCGTGGGCAGTGGATTTATAGACATTTTGTTTTAGCCATAATTTGAGTCTGTGTATTTATACATGTACATCTCTCTAGTGTTGGACAGAGTAGATTGATGAAGATGATGATTATTGAATATTATGGATTGGGTTTAGTTTGATGTATATGGGTACTCCCAAACCCCATAGAGGCCCCTTCATTTGTGAGCTATTGAGCTGAAAAATAGAGGTTGTCGTAGTTTTTATCTTTGCGAGTCATCGAGATGGAGGAGGTGTATACACTTGGTTACATTGTGTCACTTAGATCGGTTATGGTATTATGGACTTTCTTTGCATACATTCTTGCATGTGCATTATATATCACTAGTATGTTATTGGATTCTTGTATTTATCAACCTTATGAGGGTTGCATAGGTGTGGGCTATGAGATATGTTTGCTTTATATTGTGTGCTGATTGAGCCCTGCGGGTTATTGTACCAAATTTATATATTGTTTATTTGTGCTATCCAGTTACTATAGTATTGTTATTATGGTTAGTTTTTGACATGTTGATTATTATACTGGTACTGAGCTTCGAGGTATGATTCTAATTCCTTTCTGTTACAGTTATTTTGTCACGCATGATTATCATATGGTTTTAGGCCTTGATTATGTTAGCTCTAGTTCTTACTATGATTAGGTGTCCTTAAGATGCTAGTATAATTACTTTAGGTTGTACCTTTGAGTTATTCCTATATATAAATATATATATATATATATATATTGTTATATATCCCTCTCTTCCATCGCTTACTCATGTTGTATATCCATTCATTTGCCTTTTGCACTACTATATATTCTTCTTCTACCCTTGTTGGCATATTAACCAGTGATATATGATGTAGTGCTTCAGCTCTTGAGTATGGATAGGATAGAATAGTTCGTCTTTGTTACCTCATTAGTTTTATTAGGTTAGTTTTCTGTATACATGGGTATAGTTTACATTCTTGGTTGTATGTTATTTATATTTGTATTATCCTTAGAGCTCAGTCAACAATTGCCTACTGAGTACCATGTGTTGGTACTCATAGTACACTTTTGTAAACTACAGATCATAGTACAAGTTCTTGCCGATGTTATGTGCCTCGTGCGGATCATCTATGGATCAGATATTTAGGGTGAGCTCATTTTGTATTCTAATTATGTTAGAAGCTCTTGTACTTATTCTACCAGGTTTTGGGGCTATCTTATGTATATTAGTCTTTTATCATAACTATTTTTCGTTTTCCCTTTATCTATCTTGGTAATCCATTATTAGTAGTTTCGTACAATGGGTTGGCTTACCTACTGGTGGGTTATAGTAGGTGTCATCACGACTTTAGAAATTGATTCATGACAAATAGAGTGATAAAGTTTTGAAGAAGTGCAATCTTAGCTCGGGTATATTAGCCCTTTTGAGATTCTTTAATAGATTAGGTAGACGGTCGATGAGTTAGCTTTACCTTTGATTCTTTCTGAGGGGCATCCAATTTTCCATGTCTTGGTATTAAAGGAATATCATTCTAATGGTTCTTATATGATTCAATGGGATTCAATTGATTTGGTTCAAAATCTTACATTTGAGGAGAAGGACCGTATAGCTATTTTCAATGGCCAGACTAGGAAGTTGAGGTGTAAACATATTGATTTTATAAAGATTAAATAGAAGCACCATTCAATTAAGCATTTAACATTGGAGATAGATCCATATATGCAAAGTAATTATCCCCAGTTTTTTGGCAATTCAGGTACCTTTTTACTTTTACTTTCAAGGATGAACGTATGTTTTAGTAGTGAATGATTTAACAACAGGTTTTTATTCATTTTTATTATTTTATCCTTTATCCTAGTTTTCTTATGGTATTTATATTCTATTGGAGTAAGTGGCACAATTTTTGAAGTGTGTAGTTGGAAATTATGTGAGTTTGTCATTTTTAAAGGTTTTGAAGTTGATAGGGTTAACTTTTGTAATCATTTATTTGTTTTATTAACTGCTAAATTAATTTCAGGGTTTGTAGTGTTGTTGATGCAGGTCCCAAGTCATTCGAATGTGTGTTGAATCATTGGTTGGAAAGTTGGTATGACATGGCATAGAGTTAACTTTGTTTAATATTCATTGATGATGACCTCTATTGGACAATCCGATGATTCTATTGAGTCTAGAATGTTGATTTTAGTCTAGAAGCATAGTTAGACTGTGTTCATGGGGTTTCAGAAGCATTATGAGGTCCATTGAGGAGTTTTGTACTAGTGCTTTAGCTATTGGCTATTTTCATCATGTGTAGTGAATAATATAAGTTGAGATGGTCTTCGCATTTGTGTGGTATTTGTCGTTTTGGTGATGGTCAATTCGATTTGGTTAGGGAGAATGCCAATATGATTCTCCTTGGTCAAATGAACAAGATATTGGTGAATACCACATATGAATACTCATTATTTTTGTGATGGGACTTGGGTTGTGTCAGTCACAGACACAACGAACACACCAATTCGTGGAGAAGAACTTGGGAAGATTTTAAAAAGTCATTTGTCATACCCCAAATCCCATAACTCAATTTTGAAGTTCTAAAACTCATTTTCGAGAGATTCAAAAAGGAATTATTGAGATTTCTGCATCAGGTAAGTTTTTATACCACTTTTACACATTTCCCAATAATTATTTCATGATTTCACCTTCAAATCATAGTTTGAAACTTGAAATTGTGGGGTTTTCCCCTTAAAGTTAAAGAATAGCTTTTTGATGATTTCAATGTCAACTCTCTTTTTGATGAGATTTCATAATTAAACTCTTTAATTATGGGTAACTTGATTTCCTAATAAATTTTAATTTCCCCTTTATATGTGTAGGATTAACTTTTTGGATCTGAAATAGAACCACAGCAATATGGGTATCATTGGGCTCGTATTTATTTATAGAACTTACTGTAGTTTGATTTAAGGTGATTTGGGGTAGTTTTGGAAAAATGACTATTTTGTGGTGGTCTGTGGCACATTGTTGGGCTTCAAGGTTAGAATGGCTTAACTTCTTTGAGACATTTATTAGGTGAGGACTTATCATGCAAAGCATGCATGGGCTGGGAGTATTAGAAATTTCCAATTAACCAGAGATGGTTTATTATGGCTTGTGTTGAATACGACCATAAATGAGTTGTTTTGTTATTGTTATGCCCGTGTAAAGGGTTGTGTTGATGAATTGTTTGGGAATCGGGAATATGGAATTTGTGTAATATATTATTGAGTTGTTTCACACATTATTTTCATATGCCACAATTATCTTTATCATAATCATGTATACTCATTTTTACTCACTTTATAAAGTCATGAATTTGAATATTTGGTTGGAATGGAATTTTCAAAGGATTTACTTCTTATATTGCTCCATTGAAAAAAAAAACTAGCTAACAAGATTGTGGGAAAAGATCTTTCTTGTTTTGTATATAGACCTTTCTAGTCTCATAGATCCAAGCTCTCGGAAAGGACTAAGAATGGGGTGCATACTTGTAGACATTGGCCTTTTCATATCATTACATTACATCGTTCGAGTAATATTTTTGAGTTTTATATGATCTATTGTATTTATTTTATACTAAACTATTGGGACTTCTGCGTGCAGAGTTATTTTAGTATTCTTTACTCATTAAAGTTATTGCTTAAACTTAGCCTATATTACCTACTGAGTACTCATGGTTGTGCTAACTCCTACTTATTTAGCACCCCAATGATTGAGATTTGGATTTTATTGTTTTCTAACCCGACCCTGGGCTTGGCCGTGGCGGGTATCTCAAGCCCACCAAGGGCCAGAGACCACCCCTTAGCTTTACTTCAAGAGCATAATAGAAGTAAACTATGGCATTCAAATAAATAGTAATAAGGATAGATAAGTCATATGAGAATTCTAAGAATCCAAAACAAACAATCAACCCATACTTGTCTACAAAAACCTCTACAATAAAAATAACCACTATGTCGGGACATGCTCATGACTATGACAAAAAGAATCCTAATTGAAAAGGTAAGACAATAAAGTAACTAGTGAGATGACAGGGCCTTTCAAAAGATGGAGACTCATCATTTCACAGCAGATCCACAGAAATACCGAATAACCTAAAGTTGCAAAGGAGCAACAGAAAACCCTTCGGACCCAACATCATGAAATGATGTAGCATCAAAGGGTGGTCAGTGGGGCGTGCACTGGCATGTAACTCAAGGAATAGAGATAAAATAGTGAAATCACTAAAATCTAGTCATAAACCACATGCACCGCATTCATATACATATATATAGGATGTCGGGATAGAGACAAGGGAGATTAACATGAGAGTTAAAAGATTTATCCTGAACTGTGAAAATCGAGCCATCCTAAAGGCACCCATGAGCTATATGGGTCCAGTTTCCCCTATTAGAAGGGCCCAGTGCATGTTAGCAACACGAACCGAGTAAAAAACGAGGAAAGGCTAATGACAACAAGGTTATAGCCCTCCCAGAATATATATAATATGTGCACCAAGAACATGGCCACTTACACCCCCAATGCCAGCAAATGTGGTTTCCAGTGTTGATCTCTCCGCGACCTACACCTTCACAAAGAGCTATGCAATTCCTTTTTAGCCCAAATTAAAACACTTTGAACATAACCCGACCATTAAACCAGGAATCATTCATTAAGACATTTACCAACATGGTATTATCATACCAGTAAGCTTGCAAGCTAATATAATTATGCCAAACCAATATTTAAAACCAAATTGACTCCCAAGTTCCATTTAAAATCCAAAATCAAGGGCACCAAGGCCATACAAAACCATATTCATTCATTTATCATTTAATGTAATGCAATGGGTTCAAAATACAAGTTAAACCATGCAATTATCAATATTTAAAATCAAGATTACAAAGTGGGTTGAGTTTAATGCACTTATCAAGTAAAAATTCCATCAATTTGGGAAAATCCATGCCCCCCATTCCAACCATTAAAACAATACACTGATTTAGTCTCACAAATCATAGTTTAAAGAATTATAAACAATTCAAAATATGGGAAATACAATTCAAGTAATAACCATGAAAATCCCTCAACCCAATGTCAAACCCAACAATTAAAATCACATAAATAATGATTAAATATATGTCACAATGTAAAAATACAAGTTAGGGGTGAGCAACATGCCTAAAATATCGAACAATTTGAAGAGAATTTGATGTTTGGTGCTTGGATGTTGAATTCTCTGCAAAACTCTTGAGATTTTCTTAGGTTTTGAGTTTAAGATAGAAAGAATGGAATTTAATCATTGAAAACTGGAGGGAAAAAGGTCAATTTTATATTTAAAAGTCGTACAAGGGGTAAAGGGACCAAAAGCTTCTCACCACAAGTGAAAAAAACAAAAACTGAATGAAATTAAAATAGGAGCATGGAATGCCCTTATCGCAGAGGGTAACCTCCATTCCACGCCCTTATCGCAGAGGCTAACTTCCATGGCATGCCACTAGGAGTGCCAAAATGACCCGGAAACACTTCTGAAAATTCTAAAACTCTCCCAAAACACCACTTGAACATCCCATTACATAGTTCAAGTTAAAAATTGACATTATGCATGCAGAATGGTCAAAAATAAAATGATCAAAAGTTTACAATGTCTTGCATTAATCCCCCTTAGGATCATTCTTCCCCGATGGATGAGCTAGGATATTTTTAGCATGAGAATAGCAAGAATGTATGGGATCCAAGGAAAAAATTGAAAATATAAAAGAGGCAAATGAACCTCATACTTTAAGAACTTTCATCCAACACAAAGAACAAGAATGAATAATTGGCTCTCATATCTTCTTTAACTTCCCATGTAGTTTTTTCTACCTTTTGATTCCTTCAAAAAACCTTCAGAGAAGCTATGTCCTTTGTCATAAATCTACGTACTTGTCTATCCAATATTTCAACCGAGATCTCCTCGTAAGACAAAAATCTATAACACCAACATCCTCAACCGGTACTATAAACGAAAGGTCACCTACCCACTTTTTCAGCATAGAGACGTGGAAAATGAGATGAATCAAAGCCAAACTCGCAGGAAATTCTAACTTATAAGAGACATTCTCAATTCTTCTTATAATCTAATATGGAATAGCATAATGAGGACTGAGTTTCCCCTTCTTCCCAAAACTCATGACTCCTTTCATAGGAGACTCTTTCAAGAACACCCAATCACTAACCCAAATTTTAACTCTCTTCGCCTCACATTCGCATAAAACTTTTGGTAACTTTGAGTTGTCTTAAATTTTTCTCTAATCACCTTTACCTTCTCCATGGCTTGGTGAACCAAGTCAGAGCCAAAAAACCTAGTCTCAACTTCCTCAAACCACCCAATAGGAGACCTGCGTCTCCTACCGTAAAGAGCCTAAAAAAAAAACCATTTGGATGCAAGAATGATAGTTATTATTGTAAGAAAACTCAACAAGAGGAAAATGGTCAACCAAACTACCTTTAAAATCTATCACATCGGCCCTTAGCATATTCTCAAAAGTCTGAATAGTTTGTTTTGCTTGTCCATCTTTTTTAGGGTGAAAATAGATGCTAAGGTTCACCTGAGTACCCAAAACTTTCTGAAATGCACGCCAAAAATAAGATGAAAACTGCATACCTCGATCTAAAATCATAGACATCAGCTCCCAATGCAACTTAATTATTTCCTGAATGAGCAACTTAGCATAATCCTCTCCTAACTAGTTTGTCCTCAGAGGCAAAAAATGAGCAGACTTAGTCATTCTATCCATAATGACCCAAATAGAATAATACTGATTGTGAGACCACAGATGTCCTATAATCAAATACATATTAATAATATCCTACTTCCACATGGGCAACTCTATCTCTTGGAACAAGCCACTAGGTCTCCAATGTTCTACCATGACCTGCTGACAAACCATACACTCAGTCACAAAGTTTGCCACATCTCTCTTTATATTATTCCACCAGTAGATTTCCTTTAAGTCATGGTACATTTTAGTCGAACTTAGATGAACTATGTATGTAGAATCATGACCCTCGGTTAAAATTCTTTCCCATAGCCTATCAACATCAGGAACACATAACCTTCCTTGATACCTCAAGATGTCATGTCCCCTAATCTCAAAAACCAGAACCTTTGCCTAACCCACATCATCCTTAATCTGCATAAGTATCAGATCTAAAGCCAGCTTCTCCTTAACGTCAATACCAAGCAATGATTTAACCACTACCTTAACAATCACTCCTCAATCATTAGAGTCCAGTAGATAAACTCCGAAGTTAGCCAACCTATGAATGCCCCTCACTAATCCTCTTTTTCCCCCATCAATGTGAGATGGGATCCCTATAGACAACCTGCTAAGAGTATCACCAACCACATGTGTTTTACCTAGATGGTAGTGCAAATTTTTTTCATAATCCATAAGTAGCTCAAGCCAGCGCCTCTGCCTGAGATTTAATTCCTTCTACATAAACACATACTACAAGCTCTTATTGTTTGAATATCTAGATACACTCCATATAGATAATGGTACCATATTTTTAATATAAACACCATAGCTGCCAACTCTAAATCATAAGTTGGGTAATTCTTCTCATGAACCTTAAGCTTACTTGAAGCATAGGCTACAACCTTACCATGTACATCAAGAGCACATGGGTTACTCAGACTTCACCTATATAGAGTATATTATCATTCCAGACTCAAAATAAGTTAAAGACAAAGAATAAAACAAGATGAACTTTTATCAACCAACCAATTATTCATTTTATATTGTATTATTGCAAAAAGAGAATACATGGAGGTGTTCGTACCTTGATGTTGTTGAAGTTACTCCTTTACTTGATTGTAAATATTATGAACAAACTTAACTTAAAACTCTACAATTGCTTTCAAGAATGTTTGAGATGAAGATAACGAAGAGAGGTGGTCACTTAAATAGGAAAAAGGGGAGTAGATAGAGAGTCCCAAGAAGAGTAAATGCCTTCAGATGCAGTTACCAAACTGATTTTAAAGGCATTTGATCTTCCTGGGACTCTCTATCTACTCTCTTTTTTCCTATTTAAGTGACCACCTCTCTTCTTTATCTTTTTAAAATTTGGAGGCAGTTGAAAGAGGATTTCTTAGAAAGATTTTTTCCACCTTCTAGGAGGATACAGTTGAGGGATGAAATTAGTAACTTCTGACAACCTCCCACTGAATCTCTTCATGAGACCTAGGAGATGTTTAAAAAGAAGATGATGTAATGCCCAAACCATAACATGACAGATATTCATTTGATGGAGACTCTTTATCGGGCTTTGAACTCTATTACAAAGCTAGTCATGGATAATGCTACTGGAGGGTCGTTTTTTGACCTTACTTTTATAGAGGCTTCGAAGATACTTGATCAAATAACCAAGAAGAGTAAAGCTTGGCATACCAGCGATTATATGGTATTAAGCCCTACAGTGTCTGGTAGTATGACTACAGAGCAATGCAAGAAGGAGTAAGAACGTGACCAGGACATGGCACACTTGAAGACACAGATGGATTTCCTGACTAAGCATCTATTGTCTGGAAAAAACAAAGAAGGTAAAAGCTATTGCATCCCAAATAAGAGTTGACTCTGATTTGGAAGAAGAGGAAAATTATCTAAATAATCAGGGGGTTTTCAAGGCAATATCCAAGGAAATCAAGGTCATAACTATTATGATAAAGTTGGTTACAAGGATAGAGATCAAGGAAACTGGAAGAGTAAAAATGATAGGAGTAGACTATATGTCTGGTGGAAGCAGAGATAATGCTGCAACTAGCTCTGGCAAGATGTCCATGGAGGACATGATATATAAATTATTAAAGAGAGTTGAGGATACCAACTCTGGGGTGACTACTATGAAATGCGATTTGTCTTCCATGAGTCAGTTGGTAAACTCACACTCTACTTCTATCAAATAGTTGGAGCAGTAAATAAGCCAACTCTCAGCAACATTGAATCAGAGAAAAACTGGAACTCTGTTAAGTGATATAGTTTAGAACCCTCAAAATGATGGATCTTGCATGGCAATTACCACATGGAGTAGTAAGGTATTACCAGACCCATCTGTGGACAAAGCTATGATTGAAGACATAATTGACGAGGATATTGACCATGGAGAAAGTCTTCTAGTGAATTTTGAGAAACTGTATGAGATTATTGATGATACATCATCCAACTATCAGCAGGTTGATGAGTTAGAGAAGAGCAAGGGAAAGGAAGCTGAAGTGGTGGTTACTATGCTTCCAAAACCACCGCTTTCATTCCCCCGTCGGTTGAAGAATTGGGCAGATAACACAAAGTTTGGCAAGTTTATGGCCATGCTTAAGCCGTTGACAATTAATTTAACATTAGTGAAAGTATTGGAGCGAATGCCCAGGTATGCAAAGTTCATTAAATACCATGTTACGAAGAAATGGACAGTTACCTATGAGCCAATGGACAATATCTATTATTATGGTGCTATCTCTACAAGGTCTTTGGTGCAGAAGAAGCAGACTTGAGAGAATTTACCATTCCGTCCACTATTGGGCCTCTTGATTTCACAAAAGCTCTATGTGATTTGGGAGCTAGTATTAATTTAATGCCACTTGTTGTGTATAAGAAATTGGGCTTGGGTGATTCGACTCCCACAAACATGAAATTAGTTATGGCGGAAAGATCTGTGAAGTGGCCAGTGGGTATTCTATATGACGTATTATTAAAGTTTTCCAGTTTTATATTTCCAGCTAATTTTGTTATTCTCTATTGCGAGGTGGACTTTGAGGTGCCTATAATCTTGGGTAGACCTTTTCTCATAATCGGGAATGTACTTATTGATTTGCAGAAAAATGAGATACTATTTAGGTTGAATGATGAAGTAGTTTGATTCGATGTATGTTAGTCCATGAAACAGCATAAATACATGAGCATTTTCTTTATTGTGGATATCTATTATGAGAAGGAGAATAAAGTGCCTATAGAAGAAAAATTTATTGTGGAGACCTTAGCTACTATATTGATAAATTTTGATCATGATGGTATTATGGATTATGAGGAAATGGTGTGTGCCTTAATGGGCATGGGGTCTTATTCATATGCACCCAAGAAGTTGGACTTGGACTTGAAAAATTGCCCCAGTCCACCAGCCAAGCATCTATTAAAAAGCCACGTACTTTGGAGCTAAAAGAGTTACCCGGTCATTTGAGGTAAGTGTTCCTGGGCAGCGAGAATACACTGCCTATTATTATTGCTGCTGACTTAGGTAAGCAATAGGTGGAATCCCTTATCTCTGCTCTTAAGATATATAAGAGGGCTATTGGTTGGACGATTGCAGATATTTTTGGTATTCCTCTTGGTATATGTACAGATAAAATAAAGCTAGAGGAGGATTGTGTCCCGACTATTAAGTATCAGCATCATCTAAACCCACCTAAGCAAGAGTTGGTGAATAAAAAAATCATCAAGTGGCTAGATGCAAGAGTGGCATACCCAATCTCAGATAATAAGTAGGTAAATCTTATTCAGTGCGTGCCTAAAAAGGGGGGCATGGCAGTGGTGGATAACGAGAAAAATGAGTTGATTTCACTCAGGCCTATTATTGGATGGAGGTTGTGTATGGATTACAAAAAACTCAACTCATGGATATTGAAGGACCACTTCCCAATGCCTTTCATGGATCAGATGCTTGATCGGTTACTGGGAAGAGGTTGGTATTGTTTCTTGGATGGTTATTCTGGTTACAATCAGATTTTTATAGCCCCGGAAGATCAATAGAAAATGACATTCACCTGCCCATATGGTACTTTTTCTTTTAAGCAGATGCCGTTTGGATTATTTAGTTCACCCATTACCTTTCAACGGTGCATGATGTCTATTTTCTCAGATATGGTTAAAGACACCTTGGAGGTGTTTATGGATGATTTTTTTATGGAAAGAGATTCGTTTGAGCTATTTTTGGTAAATCTAAGTAGGGCCTTACAGATATGTGAGGAGTTCAATCTTGTGCTTAATTGGGAGAAATGCACTTCATGGTGATGGAGGGCATTGTTCTCGGACACAAAATTTCAGCAAAGAGGATTGAAGTTGATCGAGCTAAATTTGAGGTTGTAGAGAAGCTTCCACCTCCTATTTCAGTGAGGAGGTGCATAAATCCCATTGGTCATGCTAGATTCTATAGGAGATTTATAAAGGACTTCTCATAGATTGCAAACCCCCTTTGCAAACTTTTGGAGAAGGAAGTCAAATTCTCCTTTGATGATGATTGCTTGAAGGCATTTGAATGTCTTAAATGGAAGATGGTTGATGCTCCTACTATTGTTGCACTAGATTGGTCAAAACTGTTTGAGATCATGTGTGATGCAAGCAGCGTTGCCCTTCGAGCTATGCTGGGACAAAAGAAAGATAAATTGTTTCATCCAATCTATTATTCCAGCAAAGCACTGAATGAAGCTCAAAAGAACTACACTATCGCAGAATAGGAACTTCTTACAGTAGTCTATGCTTTTGAGAAGTTTCGGGCTTATGTTCTAGAAACCAAGGTGGTGGTCCACACCAACCACGCAGCCTTGAGATATTTGATGGCAAAAAAGGATACAAAACCAAGGTTGATTAGATGGGTACTTCTACTTCAAGAATTTGACTTTGAGGTCAAAGATAGAACGGGATACAAAAACTAAGTTGTGGATCATTTGTCCAGACTAGAAAGTGAACAAGCAGTTAGAGATGAATTTTAGATAAATGATGCATTTCCAAATGAGGAAATCTTCGCTGCTGTTATGGAGAAAATACTATGGTATGCTGATTTCGCAAATTATGTGGTGAGGGAGGTGATAGCAGAGAATATTTCCTTTCATCAAAGGAAACATTTTCTCCATGATGTGACCCATTATTTCTGGGATAAGTCGTATCTTTTTCGTCGATGTGCTGATGGTATTATTAGATGGTGCGTCCTAGAATTATATATGTTGAGTATACTGGAAGTGAGTTATGCTTCCCTAGTTGGAAGTCACCATGCAGGTGATCGGACTGCAAGTAAAGTAATTTAGAGTGGCTACTATTATCCCTCTTTGTTCAAAGATGCCTACGAGTTTCTGAAGAGGTGTGACCAATATCAAAGGCAATGGTCCATCTCAAAGCACTATGAGATGCCAATGTCGAAAATGCTGGAGGTAGAGTTATTTGATGTCTGGGGCATTGATTTCATGGGAACCTTTGTGAGCTTATTTGGGATGAAGTACATATTAGTGGCCGTTGACTATGTGTCAAAATGGATTGAGGCAATGGCTTTGGTAGATAATGAAGGGAAGAGAGTTATTGCATTCTTTAGGAAAAACATCCTCTCTCACTTTGGGGTACTACGTACCATCATCAGCGATGGAGGATCACACTTTTGCACCAAGATGTTCAGAGTTGCCTTGGAAAAATATGGTGTTAAGCAGCATAAAGTGGCTACACCATACCACCCACAAACCAATGGGCAAGTAGAAATCTCTAATCGGGAAATCAAAACTATCCTTGCCAAAACTATAAATGCTAGCAGGAAGGATTGATCTAGGAAGTTGGACAATGCCTTATAGTCATATCTAACGGCTTTCAAGACACCTATTGGCATGTCGCCATACCAATTAGTTTATGGAAAGGCGTGCCATTTGCCGATTGAGCTAGAGCATAAATTTTTATGGGCACTGAAGTGGCTTAACTTGAATTGGAATGAGGTAGCGAATATGAGACTGGGGCATCTGGATGAGATGGACGAGTTTTGTCTTGGAGAAGGCTGATCTATATAAGGAATGAATGAAGAAGTACCACGACCACAAGATTGAAAAGTGGGATTTCTAGAGAGGTGACTTGGTGCTTTTGTTTAACTCCAAACTAGAGCTATTTCCAGGTAATTTCAAATCCCAATGGTCTGTTCTATTTAAAGTGAGTCAAGTCTACTCATCTGGAGTAGTGGAACTTGAAAATGAAGACGAAAGTGTCTTCAAGGTAAATGGGCAGAGTGTGAAACTGTATATCGGTCTAATGGACCCGATAAGGAGTATTAATACTGCCTATCTCGATGAAGTCTAAGTAATGGAGATAACTGAGTTGTGTCGCGAAGATAACTCAGGCGCTACTGCAAGGTAACCTACAGTGTGTTGTTGTAAAGAATTTTTTGAATTATTTTGTTGTTCTAGTGCATTTTTTATGTGTTTGTGAAGTGTGAAGCATTTAAAATGCAGCAAAAAGAAAGAGTAATACTACTGGAAAAAGTGGGGGAAATCTGAGCTACTGGAACAAAAGTGACGGCCGAATTGATGGACCACCAGTCACCTGACGAACCACCATTTCAATCATCGCAAAAAAGCTAAAAAATTCATTCACTAGAAAAAGTTAAAGGCCAAAGTAGTGGACCGTCACTAAATTGGTGAACCACCACTCTAACCGTCAAAATCAAGCTGAGTTACTTAGATTCTGGTAAGGTGCGATGGCCAAAGTGGTTGACCATTACAAATTTGATGGATCGTCACTTGGACCGTCAAAATTAAACTGAGGTGACTATGTTCTGGTAAGGTACGATGGCCAAAGTGGTGGACCATCACAAATTTGGTGGACCATCACTTGGACCATCGAAATAAAACTAAAGTGACCTTGTTCTGGTAAGGAGCAACGGCCCAAATGGTAGTCCATCACATTCCCTACGGACCATCATAGTAGCCATCACTATTACCCTAGCACTGGGTCAGGTCAGGTTAAAAATTATTCTTTATTTATATGACCCGTATTTGACCAAATTGATTTTAAAGAGGTAAAAAAATGATTCACTGATGCAGCAAACTCCACACCCTCTAAATCAGTAGCATGTATAACCCTAAATATCTTTTCCATATCATTAATGAACCTCTGAGGATCCTCCTCAACCTTCGATCCTATAAATGTTGGTGGATTCAACCTCATAAATAGGTGAACCTGAGTAACCCCAGATGAACTAATATTAGAACAAACATGATCAAACCAATGAGACAGTGATGCCACCAATTGATCAAGCATATGCATAGACTAACGGAACTTCACATTAGAGATATCTCTCTTAAGAGACTAAGCATAGTATAACTAACTATCTCGAAAATCTCAATGAGGACTAGTAGGAACGGGTGTAACCCTGCATGGAGTGTTACAACTAGTAGCAGGGACCCTAGACCAGATCTAAACATCATAAATAGGGTAAGTTCCCTCCATATCTTCTTCAGGTAAGTTAGAGGTTCCAAAAAAACTTCTACATCCTTTAGATCTTTGAGGAAGTATGATTTGAAATGCAAGTAAGCCATGATTTAGAGAAGGTTCATGATAAATAAACTATATAGCCTTAAATAGAACATAAGAAAGGAAAACATTCCTAAATTCCACGTAGCCTTAATACGCCCAAATTAAAACTCTCGTTAGAAAGTATAAGCAGTCGCTGTCAAATATAGAACCCAAATGGGTTGGGTGTCCAATCCTATAAGGAATACTAGGAATACTGTGTTCACAAAGTGTTATGGTTGTTACTAGACTATTGATCGAAGGTTCCAGAATAGAAGGGAATTTTGATTTATCAATTTTATTCAAATATTTGTCACAGGAAGTAATCCAACTGTAGGTTATATTGCTAATAGCTATTCAATAAGAGAAGTCAAACTAGAGTTATGGTCAAGATGCTTAAGCAACTAAGTTTGTGAACTATTTTGGATTCCCAATGAAGAATTCTTATTGCAAGAGTAATTGAATTCTATGGTTTACCCATTAGTTTCTCAACCTAAATGAGTAACTTATTCCTTAATTCTTTCAAACTTAAGGAACATAATATTAATTCAACTATAATCTCACATGGGTTGATCCGGTTAAGGCATTTACCCTTTATCCAAAGGTTAAAACCTTTAGATTTATGTATACTCTTTCTTTTCCCAATAAGCACTTTTCTATTTGAACAACTCTTGTTCTTGGGCTCACTTTTCAAGTTTGCAATCAAAAAAAGTCATTAAATTGAAGAAGAGTTTATACAATATCAATTACTCATGGGAATCTACTAGATCCACAACCCAAAATCAGCTTTTCACATCAAGGTTCCCATAACCCTAGTTATGGGAGCTTAGCCACATATTTACATCCAAGAAAGAGAAGAAATCATTGTGTTATTCATAAAGTAATTCAAAGTTTATTTACAAAAGTCACAATTGTTGTTCTTTAATCTTTAATAGAAAATATGATAAAGGCATCCAGATCCATAAATCTCCAATGAATCTTAGAGAAAAACTATGTAACAATGTACTTTTAGTATGGAAAACCTAATGAAAGATAAGAGATGGATAAAATATACCTAATAAAACCTAAGAATGGGTATTTATAGGTTCCTCAAGTAAAAAGAATTTAAGATTCAAAACTATAAAATCCGCATCCAAAGTGACGGCTAAAGTGGCAGTCCGTCGGAAGTCTAATGGTTCACCAAATTTGCCGTTGATGAAGGTCCTTAAAAGCCCAGCTCTGCTTGAGTTTGATGGCCAAAGTGGTGGTCCGTCGGAAGTTTGATGGTCCACCATATGGGCCATCGTTGATGGTCCTGGAGGGCCCAGTTTTGGTTGGAACTGACAGCCAAAATGATGGCCCGTCGGAAGTCTAACGGTCCACCATAAGGTTCGTCACTGATGGTCCTAGAAAACCCAGTTCCACTTGACACTGATGACCAAAATAGTGGTCCGTTGAAAGACTGACGGTCCACCATATGGATCATCGCTGAGTTATTTGAAGACATAGGTTTTGTTTAGGCCTGACGGTTGAGTTGGTGGTCCATCGCAAGACTGTCGGCCTACCACATAGGCTATCTTGAGTTTTTTAGGTTGCCTTGTTCTGTATAACACTGATAGCTAAACTGGTGGTCTATCGCAAGACTGACGGTCCACCATTTTGACCGTCAGAAGTATTTTTCTGCTAATTTTCTGAATCTTTTTCTTCAGCTAGCTTCTTACCCTGAATCACTGAAACCTAGTCTTAAATGCAACCTTAGTTACTTGAAAACATTCAATTTTCCCAAGAAAAAAGATGAAAAATATTTTATTTAAAGCTGGAACATCAAACCTCCCCTTTATAAGTGTGGTGTGCTACACACCCATAAAAGGGAATCTACTCTACATTGATATATGGACCCAAAGACCCTGAACCATGCTTTGATGCCAAGCTTGTCATGACCCGACCCTAGGCTTGGTTATGACAGGTATCTCAAAACCACCAAGGGCCAAATACAACACCCATAACCTTATCTCAACATCATAATAGAGGTAAATAGCGGAAGCCAACCAAATAGTATAAGGATAGATAAGTCAAATGGGAATTCTAAGGATCCAAAACAAACAAACAACCCACACTTATCCAAAAAATCCTATAAAATTAGAATACCAACTAAGTCGGGACATGCCTCCGACTATGACAAAAGGAATCCAAAATAAAATACCAAGACAATAAAAAAACTAGTGAGATGACAGGGCCTCCCAAAAGAAGGAGGCTCACCACTTCACAGCACATCAATTGGAATACAGAATCACCTAATGCTACACAGAAGCAACAAAAAATCCTTCTAACCCTATATCATAAAATGACGTAGCTTTTAGGGACAGTCGGTAGGGCGAGCATTGGCATGTAACACAAGGGATATAGATAAAATAGTGCAATCACCAAAGTATAGTCATAAACCATATCCATCACATTCATATACATATATATAGGATGACAGGATGGGTACAAGGGCCATTAAACTAAGAGTTTAAAGATTTATCTTGAACTACGTAGCTCGATCTGTTCTAAAGGCACCCATGGGTTATTGGGTCCAACTCTTCTTCTGGAAGGGCCCCAATCCGTGTTATCCAATTAACAGAGGAAAAATTGAGAAAAGTCTAAATACACAAAGGCTATAGCCTTCCTAAAATATATATATATAATGTGTGCATCAAGCACATGGTCACATGGACCCCCAACTCCAAAAAACATGAGTTTCATTGTTGATCCCCCTGGGACCTAGACCTTTCCGGTGAGCTAGACAATTTTCTTTAAGCCCAAATTAAAACACTTTGCACATAACTAACCATTAACCCAGGAATCATTCATTAAGGCATTTACCGACATGGTATTGTCATATCATTATGCATGCAAGCTAATATAATTATACCGAACCAATCTATATAACCAAATTGACTCCTCGGTTTCATTTAATATCTAAAACCAAGGCCATCCAAAACTATATTCATTTGATTATCCCTTAATGCAATGCAATGGATTCAAAATACAAGTTAAACCATGCAATTATCCATATCAGAAATCAAGTTTACAAAGTGGCTTGAAGTTAATGCAATTATCAAGCCAAAACTTCATCAATTTAGGAAAACTCATGCCCCCCATTCCAAACATTAAAATAATACACCAATTTAGTCCTACAAATCATAATTTAAAGCAACAATAAATAATTCAAAATATGGGAAATACAATTCAAGTAATAACCATCAAAAGCTCTCAACTTAATTTCAAACCTAACAATTAAAATTACATGAATAATGATTAAATATATGTCACAATGTAAAAAATACAATTTAGGGATCAGCAACAAGCTAGAAATGTATTGAAATATTTTCTTAGCTTCTCTATCTTTTTGTCCTATCTTTTTTATAGTTTTTAGATAGTGTTGCAATATTCAGCTATGACATTCTATATTTAGAGTCACTACTATATCCGTGACATATGAATCTTAGGATGTTGTCAGAATCAACTATTTGGGCTCCCTTTTATCATTGTAGATCGGAGTTATTGATTTGATATTCATTATTTTAATTTATTAATTACCTTTACTTTAATAGAAATGTATGTTTGTGTGTTTGGATTTCCTAACATGGTGGGTTGAGGTGCCATCATGACACTTTGCGATTTTGGGTCCTGACAAGGATGGAATCTCAACAATCTTAGGTTCGTCATCATGCACTCACGTGATGGTGTACTGGTTATAAGAAATTCACAAATTAGAAAAACTCATTATTTTATTTGAATTATCATATAATACCTCCATTTCATAAGCAATAACCTATTTTAACTTAGCACATGGTTTATGAAAATAAAGAAAATTTTTCAATCTTGTGTTCTTAAATTAAATTTATGTCAAAGGTACCAAAATTCTTTTAAATCTTGTGGTATTAAACATGCCACATGGAAAGTTGGAATTAAAGAATTTCCAAAAAGAAACGGTCATCCTTTTTGTAATGCACTAAAAGAGAAATTGGAAGAAAAAGGAATGTAGGTGATCCTAGTTGAAATAGAGGGGTTATTCCACAAGGCCACTAGTTTTCAATGTCTTTAGGATATCTTGTATACAACCTATGAGGTTTCAGCTACTCAGCATTAGCTCATGATCCAAACAATCAGATATTAAGTTATCAAATATTAAATTATTTTAATTAAGCTTTATTTGTAACATCTCACACTTATTACACACATTAAAAACTCCATCAGTTACAATCTCCCTCTTTAAACATATTAAAGACTCCATCATCAATGACAATCTCTCTTCTTCCTCAATTAAACACAATATAAAATGTCTCTTTCTCAAGCAATTCAACAACTACTCATCATCTAGAAATTCTAGTTCTCCTCTTAAACTCAGTTCTAAAAAATCTAAGGGAATTGATTCTAGAAAGAAACTTGAAATCCCTTCTTCTGATCTAATCTTCTTTCAATGTTTAAAAGTATGTAGAAGTCTTTCTTTATGTCTGCAAGTTTTATTGTTTCTCTCAATTCAAATTACTCTTAACATGTCCGATTTCTTTAGTAAATTTTTTGGGAAACCTGGAATTTATTTGTCTTCATCCATTATATTATAACTATTAATAAGTCTTTAAGAAATCTGAAAATCACCTTAGATCATGAATACTTATTCATTTTTTTGTGAAATCCTACTCCGACAAAAGCGTAGTTCCATTCAGTCTCTTAAGCTAATATCTGTGTCAGATTATATGTTGACATTCTAAATCTCCTTAAGTTTAACGAGTATGTGTAATTGCTAATTGAAGGTGGTTTCGGTTGGTTCTATTTCTTATAATCAATAACAAAAATTAATGGAACTTATAATGACAAAAACTTATCAAAAAGCGTGAAGATTGTATAAACACTTGCAGATAGAAGAGACCATTTCCTTAAGCCTATTTCAGTTGCTTTACTAACGTACACTTATTGAACAACCTTCTCCTACAACTTACATCCTCTTATTTACATATTTTCCTTGTTACCGGATTTTTCTATCTTTTACTGCCCTTTCATTGTGCTCCCCTTATCTAAAATTTTCTAGCATATCACATTCTTGTTATGTTCCAGTAGGTAGATTACAACATATTATAAAGATTAATCTGTTTGACAGAACATGTTTGCCAATAAAATTTCAAAGTTATAAATCTTTACTGGAACGCTCATAATTATACCTTAATTCATTAAGTTCTATAAAATCCATGATCTAAGAACTTGATGGACTATTTTTTTCCTTCTTTTCTTACAGAAAAGGTGTGAATCCTTAAATTAATTATTTCTTTATAACAAGTCAATTGAAGTTAAGTCCATAGTTGAATAAGAATTATGAGTTCTAGCTGCAAGGTTTCAATTTGCTCCATAATGATTGGAAATGCTATGAAATGGTGCTAAATCAAAATATTATGAACCCAAAGCAATTGAATTCCCAACATAAGCCTAAGTGGCTAAATTATGTAGATGAGCCTAAAATGGCTAAACTATGACATGAGCCTAAAAAGGCTAAACTATGAACATGAGCCTAATGAGGGTAAAACTTTGAATATAAATAAGTAAGATAATGTCATGAGCTTAAGGAAGTTAGTTAGCTGACCGTGAAGGCATAGGTTTCAACAACAAATGCCCAAAACTATGTTTGCCGACATGGGATAGAGATTATTCTGCAAGTCGGATGATTCTTTTTATCATTGTCCCAAAAAGGGGCTAGCCATGGATGCTAGCAAATTATGTCATGTCATTTCCTATGACTGGCAAGGTATAGGATGGTTTAGCTGATCGGGCCTAGATTAAACTTCATGCGCTCACATGGTGGTTTAAGACGGTTTACTACTTTCTCCCACAAATAATAAAAGGAATCAAATCTACCTTACTTCATTAATCATAAATTTAACTTATATTCTTGTTCCTTTCCAGTTGTCTTCTTTTACATTTGAATTTTATTGTTATTTCTAATCTCTTTATGTACTACTCTCCTGAAATGGTTTTGCATACCAATACATTCTACGTATTGACCGCCTTTGGTGCTACATCATTTCATGATGTACATTTTAGCTCTCATGTCTGCAGTCAGGCACCTCATTAGGATCTCTATCTTTTGTTATTGGTGAGCCTCTTTCCTCTCGGGAGGTTAGACAGGATATCATGACTTCATTATATTTTTTTTCTTTTTATTGGTACTTATTAGAGGCTTCACAGACTGATTTAGTTGCCAGTCAGGTCTTGTAATTTTTAGTATTATTTTTGATGATTATTGTATCTTCAGACGTTAAGTGATATTAATGAACATTGATGAAAGACTTTATCCTTTAAGAAATCTTATTCTATTCTATTTTCTCTCTATTCATTATATTAGTTGTATGCTTATGTGATATGCCAAAACATTCACTCGTACTAGCAATAGTATCAGGTGCATTCCATATCTAGGGCCTCAGCTCGGGGCGTGACAAACTTGGTATTAAAGTATAGAGTTCAAGTATCCTAGGGTGTCTGTGAATCCGTGTCTCGTAGAGTGTTTTTATAGGTGTGAAGTGTGCCACACTTATAATAAGGAGGATGTGGGACATTTAGGAGATGTTTTTGTTCTTTCACAATCTAGATCGTGCAATATAGTTGTGCCAAAGAAAAAAACTTACTCAAATTCATATGTTTCTCACATTTCGCTATCTACTTCTCGTCTTTAAGGTAGTAGAAGTTATAAAATTCATATCCTTATCAACTGATCACACAAGGGCTTTTTAGTAGCCCATTAGTCTATTTGAGTCTATAAATTCAAAAAAAAAAACTTACACTCTTGTTCATATAATTGTGTGTTTGAGCTATAGTAAGATTGTTCTCCTATGCCTTATACAAAAACTTATTCCAGATGACACCCTTAATGGGGGAAAGTATGTCTAGACTCTTGGATAGTGTTTCCACCCAAGAGATATTGCTATTTCGGATATGTCATAAGTAGTAGTATAATCTCAAGTTCAAAAATATAAAGTCATTAGAGTAGAAGATGAAAAGCGGGGATAGCGATTGATTGGAGTATGTAACAAGAGTTGTATTCATTAAGCGAGAAATGGGATGGAATGTCCTTTCGTGTTGGCTATGGTGTATCAAGACTTGCAAAATTTTATGATAGATAATAGAGGAAGAATGGTTGGTTAAGCCGATTTAGAGTATACTCTGTTTAAGAAAGAAGTTTATTATTGCTTATGTTTATGTTAGTAAGGAATGATAGTAATGTTGTGCATATCATTCTAGAGTTGTTGGGCATGACACTGAGGATTGTTATGGTCTTAAAAATAAGATAAAAGCCTTAATAAAGGAAGGAGAGATTCAACTTATTGATCTCAACCCAATGTAAGCAACAATCCTCTACAAAACTATGGGAATTACAATGTGAACATGATAACTATCGAGGAAGACTGGGATTTAAAAGGGACCATTGTACTGATTCAAAAAGTTGGAAAAGATGCACCATCGATGACTATCTCAGAACTAGCATCAATGAAGGATACTGCTATTAGTAGAGAGACACCGACTATTTGGAATACCAAACCAAAAGAGGCTTTGATGAAATGAACTTGTACTCTGTACATAGGCTCTTGGTAGATTGAAATATCATGATTCTAAAAATTAAAGCTTGATCGTACCTAAAACTATATGTTGTTTACCTCATCATTTGAAAGCTTAATTGCAAGATCTATGAATGCTTTTTCTATTTTCCTTTAATTTCTATTACATACTGTTTTCTATCTTTTTATATAAAGTATCAAATCTATCAATTACAATTGTGCCATAATGAAACAAATGAACTAAATTTGGTACCAAGCAAGACACTGAAGGATGTGAAATTTACTAAGAGTTCTACCAACCAACCAAGGAAAATGACAACATGGGAGTACTCGAGTATTGAAGAATATTCATTCAAGGGAAGACAAGACATTACATAAGGGAAGACGCTAGATAGGTTTTATATGAATGTAACTTTCACCTTTCATATAACTTACTGGCAATGCTAGAGCACACACGCAAGTGTACGTAGTCTTATCAAGTAGTAAAGTGGCCTTCAGGAAGCCAAGTATCAATTCCTCTGAGACTTGATTAGGCAATGATTTGATTTCAGTTCACAATTTAGATTCAAATAATGTGAGAGTGACCAAAAGATTTTTGAAATTTGTAATTGGAAAGAAAGTAAATAATGCGTAAAGAAAAGTCTTGGAATAACCAATATGAGAAAACCCAGGGTTAAAGAACTTCGAACAATCATACTATGTAATTGAACTTCATTCGTTAACTTGCTTATCTTGGTTGTTGCTTCGTAAGGTTAATTGCATGATTATGGTTTCTCAATCTCTAATCCTTTACCTAAGTTAAACCTTATAACTACATAGTTGAGCAGGGATGTAATGGTCTACTTAATTTCTTTAAGCTATCATCCTATGTTTGAATCAAGTAAGACATCTAAGTACATCTCTGTCCTAGATACTAATTTAAATTTCTTATTTCATAAAAAAATAAAAACCATACTTTATTTATTCCCATGTTCTATCTCCCTATTTCCTCTCCTGGGTTCATAAGGTTGAAAATTTATGTATGTTCTGGGTGATCAATCCATCAAATAGTTAAATTAAGAATAAAAAATAACCAAATATGATAAGAGAATCCAAAGAAATTAATTCAAAAAAATAATAATCATGTTCTTGGCTTTAACTCCGGAAAGAGGGTTTTTAGCCACTCATAGTCATAATCAACATCCAATTAATTGTATGAATGATTAAAACCACAAATAAAGCTAAATTAAAGAAATAAAACCCTAAAAATAAGTTGTGGTACCCTCTAATGTTGTTCCAAGTGATCTAGGGGTTCCCTGATGCCCAAAATGTATTTTAAGACGTTATATTTATAGTATATAAGTCATAAACCCAATGGGATTGGGTTTAACCATTGTTATTGTTTATAAATTCACTCTTTATTCCCATTTTGACGGTCACCGCTGAGCGTTATAGTGCCAAATGCCATCATTCGGATTTTTTTGCAATTTTGGTTCTCACCGCTGAGCAGTCTAATTGTGTTGATCTTCTGTTTTGGGACAATTTTGGTTTGACCTATTATGGTTGAGTAGTGGGTTACAATTTTGGGCCTCTTTTGAATACATTGGTGAGTCGCACACTCCGATTTGATGCTCCACGCGCTCTCACTCACCCAAGACATTTTAGGTGTCCAAATTGGGTTCAAGTTATGTATTGTGCTTCCATGATCCATTCCAAGCCTTTCTGAGTTATTTCCACTTGATTTGGAGCTTTTATATCTTTCATATATCATAAGAATCCATTAAAAAAGCATCTTATAACATTAAACACAGCAATTTAGAGCTCAAAACAATACAACACCCAAGACGGTGAATCAAAAACACGAGCTAAGCATAGGCTAAATTCAATTTTATCTTTAACTCATTATTTTGACCCTTGGATTGATCCAATTGAACCTTGAACATTATTAACAAGTTGTTTCACATATAAATATATTATAAAAATCTTGGGAAATCATTAAAACACACTATAACCCAACGCAAGATACTAGACAAAAACCTAGCTCAAGCTAGTTACACTAGTTTTCTTGGTTGAACTCTAAATGCTCAAATTGAATCAAAACTCAGGTGAGAACACCATTAAACATTGTAAACACATATGTGGACATAAAATTGCTCATTTATAACATTATCAACACATATAGCATAATAATCATCCTCAAAACAAGGCTAAAAGGCAAGAATAGTATGCTAGAATGCATAAATACACCCAACTTCACCACCCCACACTTAAAGCCTTGTTCGTCCTTGAAAAAATCTTAACTATAAACATCATGATCTGTAAAAACTCCACACTTCTAATACAACAAAGAAATTTAAGCTAGTACTACAATGACTACAAGGAATGCAAGTTTCTACACTAAGCATGTTATACGCAATTAAAAGCTCAAGAATCCTACTTCCAAAACATCCTAGCCTCAAGAATGGACTCCACAAGTGAAAAAATCATGCTAATTTCTCAATAAAAGACATCACAAGAATCACCCATATTCATCAAACATGTGCCCCTTACCATAAGAGATTTACCTATGATCACACACAATTAAGCAATTTATAACACAATGGGTACAAGAATCAAATTACGCTCACTCTCACAAGGAATTCATAAGTTACTGATAATGAACCATAGTCTTTCCCTTAGTGTAATGATCCACTAATATTAAAATGTAAAGCTTAGGATCAATTAGGACTTTTTTGGGTAGTAAAGTAAGCTAAGGGGCGGATAGGAACTATTTGGGAATAGTGACTAGACTCTCTATGCACTTTAATAAACTACATTATATATTTAAAACCAATCTCCAAAAACCCATTTGAACTATTTTTGTCTTCCCCATTCTTTTATTTTATCCCATCTCTTTTAAGCATTTTCACAAACACATGGTGGGCATATTGTTTATTCCTTCAAGATTCAATTTTTCTCATTTTCTACAATCATGGGAATATTTATAACACCATTTATATCACTCCAAAGCACCACACATCAAATATAAACACCAATAACTATTACCTTAGGGCATCAATTTCACCTTTTTCTTCTTCAATTTCTCAAACTCCTTACTAAATCAATTTTTTATTAAAGCACTTAGGAGATTTTTGGATTAAATTATAGTCTATCAAAGAAGGGATTAGGCTACTTATGTGGCTACCAAAGAAAAGGCTAAAGGTTCAATGGGGGTAAATTAGGATAATGCACAAAGGGTAGGACAAATATAAGGTATAAAACAAGGCTATCAAAGAAATGCCTAAATCATCTCCTAAGCCTACACTCTTTATTTTACTTTACACACACACTGGGCAAGTTCTAGACATCATATGCAACAAGAAATATACAAATACCTCACACGCACATGGCACATGCTCAACTCATTACGATTATTACAGACTCCTAGCCAAACAATAGCATAAATTCTATTTTAAGCCAACAAGTACAAGAGTCTCAAACATGAGCCTAGGTGTCTCAAAAGTAGCAATTCACTTAATCAACATGATTTTTACAATCAGACCCACTTGCATTATGTAATCAAAGATAGGACTAACTCAAATATCTTACACAAAAATTTTTAAATTGAGCCAATATTTGGAAATTTCCCCATCCACACTTAAAAATCTACTTTGTCCCCAAAGTGAATTTAAAGATAAGAGATAGAAATACTCTCTGAGGACTCTAGGCCTAGCTAGTAGCATCTTTATACATAAAAGAGATCCTAGGACCCCACACTCAGTCTTCGCCATGCTTTAAGTTCAGTTTTTGGTACTCAGACTTCCCATTAACCTGTGACTCAACCAAAAACAAAAACTACGTGAAATAAAAATTAAAAAGAAAACATACCTAATTACCTTGGGTTTCCTCCCAAGCAGCGCCTGATTTAGTGTCGCAGCACGACACAACTCAACTCAACCATATTTCTTTACCCTTGTACTTCCTTTTGGGAGCCATTTTTTATTTGTTTTGACCTCTTGAGGTTGCACTCTCAAGGTCAATATTTTTCTTAACTTCAACCTTCATCATGTTGAGAAATGGTGGATTCAACTTGGGCCGCTCAATTAGGTAATTCGAAGAGGTCTTTGGTGGATTAAACACCCTACACTTTTCTCCTTTAATAATTTGGAAATTTATGATGGGTATTTTGTAAACATCAAATACCACCTCTTTATCATCTACCCTCATTTTGAGTATGCCTACTCTAACATCAATCATGGCCCCTCCAGTTGCTAAGAATGGATGCCCCAAGATGATTCATACCTGTTTATCCACCTCAAAATCAAGAACAATAAAGTAAGCAGGTAATACCAACATTTATGAGGACATCCTCAATTATTCCATCCGTATGTGTAAATGACCCATCTGCCAGCTGCAACACCATGATGGTCGGTTTTAGCTTTCCCAAGCCCAATATTTTAAACAGTGATAGAGGCATCAAATTTATGCTTTCCCCTAAGTCACTCAATGCATGGAACACTTTGCTTCCAATTTAAATTGGGATAGGAAACCTCCCCTGGTCTTTCAATTTCTTGGGAGTTTTTTGTGTTATCATAGAACTACACTCTTCAGTTAGTATTATAGATCCTACATCCTACAGATTCACTTTATTATCCACCATAGCCCTCAAGTACTTTGCATACTTGGTCATACTCTGCAAAATATCTAAAAGAGGTAAATTAATATGAAGCTCTCTAAATGTGTCAAAGAACTTTTTGAATATTGCATTTTTCTTTGCTTTTATCTGCCTCTGAGGAAAGGGTAGTGGAGGTATCTTCTTCACTTATGGTTCATCAATCACTTTCTCTTTTAAGTACTCAGACTTTCTAATTTTTCAGCAACTTTTTCAGAAACCTGTTGGGTCACCGCATCAATATGTACCTCTTTTTTTTTGTGAGGGGTTCTCCTTGAAGCTTTTTACCACTCCTTAAAGTGATTACCATAACCTGCTTTGGATATTTTGTATCTACTGGCAAACCACCTTTTGGTCTAGTATTAAATTCTTGTTGTAACTACCCAATCTACAACCCTAAGCTTCTCTAAGCCACTTTTTGATTTTGTAATTCTGTCTGTTGACTTTTCATAGCCGCAACCATTGTGCTTGGCTAACTAAGATTTGTTTCAATATCTCCTTCATGTTGCTCGTTGAATGATTTGATTGGGCATGTGGCTGTGGGCATTCCATGGCGGATTTGGTGGCTGAGTTTACCACTACATGTTGTAGGCATTACCATAATTTAGCCTTTAAGAATTGCCTACATACATCACAAATTCTGAATTTGAAGCATACATGGCCGCTGAATGGCCATTATTTCCACAGACCTTATACCAACTCTCAGCTTGTTGGATGGCATTAACTATGGCTGTAGGTTGTGATGTTTCTAATTTCATGTTGTTGAACGATGTGTTGATCAAATTTTGCAATGCAGAAACCTTTGCTGATAAGGCTGTGAATTGGTCCACCTCCAATACACTCGTAATTCTTTTTATGGCACTTCTAGAATCTGAATGCCACTCTTGATTTCTTTGTGCTATGCGGTTCAAAAATGTGTACAGCTCATCATAAGTCAATTCCAGTGCTTGACCACCTACGGCTGAATCTAACAAAATCTTTGTGTTGTGATCAAGAGCTTCTACGAAAGTGTGAGCAAGTACTCATTGGACTGTTGGTGGTGTGGACAATCCTGAAGAAGAGCCTTAAAGTATTTCCAAGCATGATTTAGGTTTTCATTAGGATTCTATTTGAAGCCCACTATCTCATTATGAAGTCTTACAGTCTTGCCTGATGGAAAAAATATGATGAAGAACTTTTTAGCTAAGTCATTCTATGATACAATTGAATTGACCATCTCCATATTTACCTACCTTTTAGATTTCCCCAAAAGTGAATGGGGAAACAATGTAAGCCTCACATAATCTGTACTCGCCCCAGGCGGAATGAATGTATCAGCAAACTCAATGAAGGTCTGTAAGTTGACTTGTGGATCCTCGTATAAAATCCCTGCAAACTATCCACTGATAATAAGAAGCTACACCATATTGTATTTTAACTTAAAATTCCCCCCCCCCCAAGGTACTGGTCTTTGAATTAGGGAAGTCAAGTTCGTCGGAAGTGGGACTGCCACTTCCCTAACTATCCTACGAGTTGCTTGCTCTTCAGCCACTGGAATAGTATCTCTTGGTCTTCTTATATTTGAGGAATTCTGGGGAGAAGGATTGCTTCTATCCTATATTGGTAAAAGTCTTGCTCGGGTTTAGGGCTTGGTTCTACCAATTACCGATCCTTTGCCTGTTTATCAACCTAAAAACCTATTTCCTGCAATAAGTAAACAAAGACCAAGCATAAAAACACTGAATAAATCTAAAAGTAAAACTAAAATAAACAATTTCCAAAATACAAGTCCCCAACAACGGTGTGAAAAACTTGACAGCGCACCCAAGTGCACACGTAAGTGTACGTGGTCTTATTAAGTGGTAAAGTAGCCTCAGTAAGCTATGTATGGATCCCTCAGAGACTTGATTAGGCAAAGATTTGATTTCAGCTCACAATTTAGATTCAATTAATGTGAGAATGGTCAAAAGGGTCATGAAATTTGTAATTGCAAAGAAAGTAAGTAATGCGTAAATAAAAGTCTTAGAACAATCAATAGGAGAAAACCCAGGGTGAAAACATTTCTAACAATCATACTATCTTGGTTGTTGATTTATAAGGTTAATTGCATGATTATGGTTTCTCAACCTCTGATCCTTTACCTAAGTTGAACCTTACAACTACATCATTGAGTGGGGATTAATGATCTACTTAAGTTCTTTACACTATCAACCTACATTTGAATCAAGTAAAGCATCTATGTACATCCATGTCCTAGATACTAATTTAAATTCCTTATTTCTTACAGAAATACAAATCATACTTTATTTATTCCTATGTTCTATCTTCATATTCCCTATCTCGAGTTCACAAGGTTGACAATTGATGTATTTTTGGGTGATCAATTTATTAAATAGTTAAATTAAGAATAAAAAAACAACCAAATATGATAATCAAATCCAACGAAATTAATTCAAAACAATAGTACTCATGTTCTTGGCTTTAACTCCGAAAAGAGGGTTTTTAGCCACTCATAGTCATAATCAACATCCAATTAATTGTATGAATGATTAAAATCACAAAGAAAGCTAAATTAAAGAAATAAAAACCTAAAAAGAAGTTTTGGTAGCCTCCAATGTTGTTCCAAGCAATCTAGGGGTTCCCAGATGTCCAAAATATGTTTTAAGATGTTATATTTATAGTAGATGAGTGATAAACCAAATGGGATTGGGTTTCAACGTTGTTTTTGTTAAGAAAGGCACTTTTTGTTCCCATTTTTATTGTCATCACTGGGAGGTATAGTTCCAAATTCCATCACTGGGCATTTTTTCAATTTTGGTGCTCACCGCTGAGCGGTTTAATCGCATTGACCTTTTGTTTTTGGATAATTTTGGTTTGACCTATTATCGTTGAGTGGTGGGTTAAAATTTTGGGCCTATTTTGAATACATTTGTGAGTTGCACATGCCGAGTTGATTCTCCACGCGCCCTCACTCAGCCAATACATTTCAGGTGTCCAAATTGGGTCCAAGTTGTGTATAGTGCTTCCGTGATCCATTCCAAGACTTTGAGTTTTTTCTACTTGATTTGAAGCTTGTGTATCCCTTATATATCATAATAATCAATTCGCAAAGAATCCTATCGCATTAAACACAATAATTTACAGCTCAAAACAACACCACATCCAAGATGGTGAATCAAAAACACTAGTTAAGAATAGGCTAAATTCAATTTGATCTTTAACTCATTGTTTTTACCCTTGGCTTGATCCAATTGAACCTTAAACATTCTTACCAAGTTTTCTCACATATAAATACATAATAAAACCTTGGCAACTCATTAAAATATATTATAACCCAACACAAGAGACTAGACCAACATCTAGCTCAAGCTAGTTACACTAGTTTTCTCAGTTGAACTCTAAATACTCAAATTGAATCAAAATTCATGTGAGAACACCATTAAACATTGTAAACACATAATTTGACACATAAATTCTCATTTATATCATCATTAGGAAACAAAAACCTTTTTATTTGATTTCGAAACCACCATGTACACTTACTAAGCCAAGTGTGAAATACGTGGGTTTGGAATTATTTAGCAAGGGGAAGAGTTACATGCCTTAGACAACTTGAATCACCAATAATATTGACTTCACTTTGCATCTTGAAGATCAACCTTGAAACCTAGCCCCTAATCCTCTAAAGGTGAGCTTAAGAGAGTATTTGGGGTGTTTGATACATCAAAATGGATGTTTAGGAGGCTACAAGCACTTATATAGTGAGAGGGATTAGGGTTTTAGGCATGGGAAATGACTACAAGGCCCTTAGTTAAAAGTTGAAAAATAGAACCGCCTAGGGGTATGACTCAGGGAACCGTACCCTAGGGTACGATTGGTACCCTAACTCATACCCTAGGCCTCACCTAGGAATCAGAAACTGGTTAGGGTATGACTACACATCTTTGAGTTGCATCCAAAGGGTAAGACTATTGCACTAACTCGTACACATCACCCTACCAAAAATAGTCCACTTTTGATTGAATTATCACTCTATATGATTGGCCTTGGTATGACTCGTACCTTAAGGTACGATTAGTTGGAGCTTCACTTGTACCTAGAACAATGAGTGACCCTCACCACACTGCCTAGGGTACGTTAGGGGGTCACCAACTCTTATTCAAAGGGTACGAGTGGTACCCTTAGTCGTACCAAGTCGAGAGACATCAAATGAGGGAATTTTTCAATCGTTCAAAGTCTAGGCGTTTCATAAGATAACTTTGAACATTTTTCAATATATTACTACTTTAGTAGCAAATCGAAGCATATATATGATGTAGAGAGTTCTTTACTCTAACATATGACCACTTATAGTCATAGATCTATAAAAATATTATCATTTTTGGTGGTTAACAAGTTTGACCGCAACAAAAAAGGAAAATATAATCACTTTTGATGGTCTAATTTTTAAAATTTTCTAAAGTTACTATTATATTTGTTGTCTTTTCTTGAATTTAGAATCAAGTAATAGAAGTTATTAATTCAAAAGAAATAAATAAAGTAAAACCTTACTTGGTTCATATTGATTAGATATCAACGTGTTGCTTCATTGTGAAGAGCATACTACATGCCTTTTAATTTTTCATCAGCGAGAAACATCAAGAAAATAAACTTTTTCATTCATTTCCAGTAAGACAAAAATTGGCCCAATCAATATCTCACGAACAATATTCTTATTATTGTTAGAAGTCAGATAAAAATCAGAGTCTCCTGTTGATTATATGTAATTAAATAATAATATCAAGAACAAGAATAACAAGTATAGAAGAAGAAGTTCTTATTTCTCTTGAGAGATTTTGGGATGAATTACAATGAAGGTAACCTTTTTTATTTATAGGAAAAATTTAACTTGGTACCAAAGGTAGGGTTCCTAACTTTTCTCCAAAGGAAGGCAGAAACATAAAAATGGACATTAAATATAATACATATATATATATATATATATATATTTATAATAGTGTTAATTTTTTAAAATTTGATTTGGATTTTCTTAGTTCAACAAATTCTTAAGGGATGTCAACCTTTTTCTACAATTGTATCCAAAAAAAAAAAAATTCTTCATTTTTTCTTTAAAACTTTATAAGTATTCATATCCATGCGATGTGCAATTGGTATCAAAAGACTTAATTACGTTTTATGTTGATTTGATTTGCTTGAGAACATTAAGTCATTTTAAAATATATTTTTTAACTATATTTTTAATTTTTTAATAGCACACTATGAACAACAAAAATTCATTGAATTCAAATTTGTAAGTAATTTGAATTGTATTAAATTCAAGGTATATAAAATTTGATTAAGTATTAAAGTCTAATAAATACAAATTTAATTTAGTTTCATCTGGCTAGTTCATTGGCTACATGTGATGAGTCCAAGTTTTCTAAGATAAAGATGTTATTTTATACTAGAGGCTTAATTGAGTGTTATGTGTCAATTAACGTGGCATGACAAGTCAAACTAATGACCTAATAGGATTATGCCACATATAAAATGACACAGAATGACTAGTCAAATCAAAGGATAATGAACATGTGTCATGTGTACAAATGACATATTTCAATCAATCAAATATAACCATATTACTTAAATATGATTCGATAAGGAGAGTTTTTTCTTATTTCAAAATTTATAAATTAGGGTCTTCATAATTAAGAAAAGTCACAAGAATTCTAACAAGAAATCCAAAAGAGTTTGTAGTCAAACACCACGGATTTCTCTTCAAGTTACTAGTCAACCATCAAGTATTTCTCTATAATTTTTAGGGACCATGAACACTAAATTCAAGATCAACTCAAAATCCCTTGAAATAATATTCAAAAAGAAGACCACAAGATTCATAGAGATTGTAACATCCAATATATTTGAAATAAAATTCTATGATTGTATTATTATTTTTTTGATGTGAATTGTATTGTAAATAAATTGTTATTGCCCAACAGGACAATCTTTAACTCTCATCTAAAATTTTTAGTCATCAAAGTTTAAGAGCATCAAAATTATTTTCAAGAATATCAACTCTAAATCAACTTCCCTTGAGACTACTGACTCCAAGTTTTTTGTCGACGAGTATCATTATTGTTACTTTTAGAGGCCTTGGACAACTTTCATAAAAGAGCATTAACTCCTGCTTTTGAATTTTCATCCCAAAAAATCAAGATCCTCTATGAATACATCAAAAGGATGAAACAATGTTGTTGAAAGGATTAAGAAGACACTAGCTTTACTTTATCTCTTTGGATTCAAAAAATCTACCACAAAGAAAGATATGATTTGACCAATAGATTCTCTTTGCTTGAATTGCATGATGCGAGACTGAAAAATATCAAATTGTGTTAAAACGTCATTCTACTCTCCAGCATCCCCAACGATCATATAAATGATAGTAATTGATGCTTCATATATGGAGGAGTAACTCACAAACTTGACAAAAATAATCAAAGTTTGATTTATCTTAAATTAAAACCTTATTCATTTCAAAATAAATTATCAATATCAATGCGATATAACTTATATGATGAGAGATGAAATTTTGAAGTTCAAGCACAATGAAAGAAGTTAAACAATTTTTGCTTGAATTTCAATCATAATCACTTTTGTCTTACTTCAGACACGGGAGTTCTAGGGAAATTGACTGAAGTTAGTGCAAAAATAACTAATGAATGAAGTTCAGAAAAAATAGCTAAACTTCAGGTAGAAACTTATGAACTTCATTCATATGTAACTTTAAACATTTTGTCAAGACTAACTTCAAATACTACATAAAAATGAGAAACTCAGATAAAATATCCATTAAGTTAAATTTCTTACACAAATTACAACTCACTTATTATTTAATTACTTAAATTGATCGTTCAGTCATATTGTTATCGCCGAAGTGTAATTCATGTTTGTGAAATTTATATCTTTCTCTATTAGTAGAAAATTAAGAATTGTCAACGAATGGTAGCTTTATAAGTTAAACATGTAAATGTAAGGTTGCAGGGGTTTCGTAACACGCAGTGGAAGACATAGAGAAGCCCCCGACAGATCTATTTACATTTAAAATTTATCATAATAAAAAGAGTAGGTTTCAAATCAAATTTGATAATGATAATCGTAGCTCAGAATTTCTTTGATACTATGGAGACTCTATGCATATCAACACTGAGATCGATCTTTGTTATCAACTCCTTAATCAACAGAACTCGAAAATAAATTGAATTAACAATATTGTATTAATATTTTTGTCAAAAATCTCAACTCATCATATACATAATAAGAAAATAATTTATTTGTGATTTTCTCTCTTGATTTGGTATTGAACCCACGCACTTTCAGCTAAGTGTTTTATCTTCGAAACAATTCTCGTATTAAAATCTTTTTTCATGATGAAAACATTTTTCATGGTGAAAAACCTATTTCATAATGAAAACTTTTCTCATAATGAAAACTTTTTTCCATGAACAATATTTGAAACTTTTTCCATCGCCCTTTATATAGAATCACCTAAAAATATTTAAGATAATAGTTTAATTGAGGTAAAAGTCTATTAGTAGAAATAAACTTTATGAAATTTTCTTAACAAAATAATGAAACTAAATTCTCATTCATTTTTCACGCACAAGTCCTTAGACACTTCGAATCCAAATTCGATTTGAATTTCACATGTTGCAGCCACCCTTCAAAGGAATTTCCTTGTTCATAAGTGTTGCCTCATTCCAAAGCCAAGTCCTTCAAGGACATATATGTGAATAAGTCCTTATATATATATATATATATCAAGAGATATAATTTTAATTTTTCTATTCTAAATAGAATCCTCCAATTTACTCACAATATTAATTATATTCTCGGTGCTATCGAAGAACATAATAATATGTCATTTGAAAAAATAATTTTTTATTTTACGAACTAAATTCTTCAATTTAATTATCAAATAGTAAAATAATTAATCTATTTACAAAGACCCAAACATTCATTAGTGTGTAACCCCATAAGTTTAAAATTAAATCAATAGTAGATTGATCATATCAATATACTAATCAAGGTTGGCATCTAGCAACACTCCTTAATGATCAGATAACATGAAGTATATAATTTGCTCTCAAGAACCAGTAGAAGAATAATGTAGTATTTCTGCTGCCTTTATATCTCCAGATCACCCTGTTATATGGTCTAACTGTCAAATTGCAATAGGTGATTAACTATGTTTCCGTGTCAGATTATAATCAACTATTGAATGACCTAATAAGATCTTTTATTCATTCATTCAATTGCCCTGGCCAAGGTCTTGATAATTCATTTTTAATACATGAAAACATAGAGCTTAAACATTTCACCAAGAGTTGACAGATTCTATCTTGTGTCAATCATTAATTCTACAAGTACTTAATCATACCCAATATTCTTTCAATAATTTTAATGTGGAAATTGGTGAAGTGACCACCCAGGTCATTTTCTTAATTTTCGTGCATTTTGGCATTTTGAGCCTGTCCATAATAGTTATAGGTCATTTACGACTTATAAAAATCATTGGTACAATAATTGAATAGGTTTTTTGAGTCTTAGGCTCATTTCTCTGTTTAGAGTTTTTGTTGTTAAGAAACTAGTCTTGAAACAAAACTCCTAGTAATTTGCCTTCAATTGAAATTTTAAATTGAAATTCTAATAAAGCCATCAGCTACAAAATATTGATTTTAATCTACGTGGAATCTTGGTTCAGGTCTCGAGACTTCTAAACTAATTTTAATTTATAGGGTAGAGTTTGATTATAATAGAACTAGTTATGGAAGCTACATTTAATTAAAATAATCTCGATGAAAGTTTTGACTATTCAGTTGAGTCTAGAAAGTCGAGTTAGGTATGGTGGCATAGTTTATTTGGATGCATGGGGTTCTAAATGAATCCCTAACCCCTAGTCAAAGTCCGTGTTTATAAGACAACCTTCACATTCGTAAATAAAATCCAGCATGGTCGGCTCATCTATATTTTTTATGTTCGGTTGACTAACTGTGTTCATGAAGGGTTTTTCCAATCTAGCTCTACATTTTCATTAGGGTCCCGTATTTTCGAAGAACCCCTGACAGTCCATTTATATTTCTCTCTTGATTAATCATTAGCCTATTTTTAGGGATATTTTGGATATTAGAGCTCCCAAAATCTCGAGAACTCTTAGTAAATAAAAAATTGTAGCCGGGGTGAGAAGAGGACGTGATGGTGATCCTTCCTTGCTAAAATATTTGTTAGTTTCTGCTCTAAATTATTTTTAAACTCTAGATTCTCTTTTTTATTTTACTTAATCTTTAGGGTTGATTTAAGCCTCAATTGAGACTCCGTGTATTTTCAAATTTTGAGCACTCATTCCTTGTCCTTCTAGGGACCTCATGATGGATTCAACTTTGGGGTTTCATTAATGGGCCCAATTTTAACCTAATTTTGGGTCCAAAGTTTTTTATAGAAATATGGGTACAATTTTACTCTTATTAATGCGTAGATGATTATTTTGGTAGTGCGATGCCATCTTTGGGATCGTGGATAAAAGGTGCACAATTTATAAATATTTTAAAAATATGGTTCGACATCGAGGTAGGATTCGGTCTACTTTTCTCTATAAGATTGTGTAGTATATGAATCACATGCTAGGTAGGAATTATAGGATAAGATTATGACTAGTATATCCTGACAAAACCTATTTAGGGAATTTGGGATAGAAATTTGACTTGAATCTCAGCCTAGAATTCTTGTTATGGCCTTAGGATCCTATCACCTTTAATAATAGACATGATTAATCATAGGTTGATGTTAAAGATCCTTTGGTATAAGAATTACCATTTGACTTAGGGAATGAGGTGGTAGTTTTTTTATTAGATCCTTTTAGTAATTTATGCCCTTAATTATCGTGGTTTCTCGAGTTATGAGGTTTTAAGATATTGATTGTATATTGTTGGGACTAAGGATAAAATTACAATACTAGATGGAGACAAGGTTAGTACTTTCTTCTTATAAAGAAAGTGGTTATATTTATGGATGTGTAGACGTTTATGGTTGTATTATCTGGATACTAGTGATGGCACGTATACTTTAGGCATATTTACATGTACTTAATGGTACGATTCCATCCAAACTCTTGATTTTATAATTATTTTCTAAGAATGGATTTATTTCTACTTTTCACTTTTAAAATGGATTCTTTAACAATGAGAATCATATCACCTTATCTAATTATTTATGAACTTTCAAAACTAAATATACTATTTTGAAAACAAAACCACGATTGATTTAGATCCATTACTATTCTACTCTTTTCACATTATTATTTACTTTGATCGAGAGAGATTCTGACCATTTCTATGCTATAATACAAATTTAATCTTGATGTTGATCTCCGGCAACAGACATAGATTTACACTCTTTTAATCATTGGTTTAGTCTTTTCAATCTTTAACTTACATATATATATATATGTGTGTGTGTATGTGTGTGTAAGTATATACATATGTATGTATGTATATATGGCATACTGAAAGGAGTTGATTGATTATGATGGTTATTAAAAGACCTTGTTTAAAACTAGAATTGTATACAGAATATCTCAAGTACCACATGGGGCCCTTTGTCTTTTAGCAACAGTGTCGGAGAAAGATGGTGGCATAGGTCCTGCCTTTGCTAGCTACTGATCTAGAGGAAGTGTATACACTTATTACTTTATGGATGTTGGATCAAACATGGTATTTGTGATTATGTTGCATTCATTTATTTATATGTACTACCTATCACCAATATAACTGTTTGGTGCTTATAGCTATCGGCCTTATGGGGGGTTGTATATGTATAAGTTACAATTGTTATTTGTTGAGTGTTTGGTTGAACCTTTTGAGCTTATGAGAGCCTTTTTAAGTACTATTTGTCTGGACTAGCTGGTTACTTTACTGTTGGTTTATCTTTAGCTCATGGCAGGATGATTATAAAATGGTACCCAAGATTGTCGATACATTTCTAATTTCTTATCTCTCTCTATTATTGGTAAGTTATATTCTTAATAGTTTATATCATGTTTAGTCATCATTTGGTTAGAGGCCCTGATTATGCTAGTATTAGCTTACCTACTAGATTAGGATTCCTTGAGATATAGGTTGGCTCCCATAAATTATTATTTTTGAGTTAGTCCATTAGATGTCTATGTGTGTGTATATATATACTATATATATAGTATTACCCTATATCCTCCTTCTTCCTTATATATTAATATTTTATATGTATTATTTGGCATTGTACTACTATATATATATCCTTCTTTCACTCTTCATTTATATATTTACTAGTGATATTTGGTATTTCACATTAGTCCCTGATTACTATTAGACTAGGATATTTATCCTTATGGATCCATTAGAATTATTATGTTTAGTTTCTTAGATAGTTATTTGTAGTTTACATTCCTATTTTTTTCATCCTTGCATTTTCTTTGGAGGTTAAATGGTCGATTCCTACTTAGTACCATGTGTTTGGTACTCATACTACAGTTCTGTAGCCTACAGATCATAGTAAGAGTTTTCACCATTGATGTAAACATCATGCGAAGTAGCTATGGATCAGAGATCTAGGGTGAGCCCTAATATGCGGAGTATTTTTGCTCTCCCTTTTATTGATTAGACTTATCTCTATTTTATATTTCAGATATGGTTGTACAAGTACATTTATTTTGTATTTCATTTTGTAATGTGATTGTATTAGAATCTCTTGTACTAACTTTATTAGGTCTTCAGGTTATTATATATATGTATATATATATATATATTTATAGTCTCTTTATCATATTCATTCCACTGCTTTCTTTTATTTATCTTGATAGTCTATTACTAGTTGTTCTAAATTATAGGTTGACTTACCTACTTGTGGGTTATAATAAGTATCATCATGACCTGAGAAATTAGTTCATAAATTAGTATTAGATCCTAGGCTTACCGATGTGTTGATGCAATAGCTAAGTGTCTAATAAACTCCTACGGATTGGAACACTGTATCCTATCTTTGGGAGCCTATAGGGCATTCATAGGAAATTCTATTCTTGACTCCTTATTTTGTGTTCGCATTTCTATGAACCTCTAGCACTTTCTCTAACTCAACTCTTTCCTAAATGGATGAAACAAGGTTATCGATATATGCGGACAAGACTTTCACTTATTTTTCTAGAGCTTTATCTCAATGTCAAGCTAGGGAGTTAGAGATTAATGTCAAAGATCTTCAATGTATTCCAGAGAATTTGACGCCAACCCAAGATCCGATAAAGTTATGGTTTCCTCTGTTCTTAGGATTCAGCATTAGGGATTTCAAGTATTTTATTTATACTTTATAGTCAAAAATGGTGTTTGGTACATCGAGTGGTTCTCAGACCAGAGTTGGGTTTGTTGGTGTTTGGTGCGGTTCACTATCGATTTTTATAATGAGATTATATTTCTCAAGTAGGCTATACATACCCTATACTATATCCTTCAGAGCATGACACAGTGTATGGATTTATCAAAGGGTTAACTTTGCCACTCCACTTTGTGTCGGAACATTTGATAACAGCTAGATCATCTTTCCCTCAGGTTGTTAATCATGAAAGGACTATAGAAGGGGCATGTATTTAGATGTATAGGGATGGGGTTAAAAGGATATATCATCAGTACAGTATTATTGGTATTTTATTCAAGAGTAAGGACCCTCCCAATTAGGATTAGCATCACTTCTAACCTATTAATTCCGTACAGGTAGAGTCTTAGGCTATATGTGTCTCTCCAATCAGTCGTGGTAGTTATATTGGGCAGAGTTTTTGTTAGATACCACAGAGTATTCAATATAGATCTATAGGTCATAGCAATCATTCTGGATTAGTGGATACAGTGGCTTTGAGAGTTCTAAGGTATTCTTTAACTGTGGATAGGTTGGTCATTCATCTAGGAAATGGCCCAGGCAAAATTTGGCTATTCAGAAAGAGTCAACACATGTTCCTCGCTAGCTTAAAGCTCCTAAGGTATGTTATGATTGCAGAGAGGGTGTTCATTTTAGTAGAGAGTGCCCCAAGAATTAATTGGTCAGCCAGTTGGGGACAGGTCATGTTTCTCACCAGGCTAGAGCTTCCGAGGTTATTTATGATTGTAGAGATATCATTAATTGGTCAAGAGAGTATCCTAGTATGGGATTACTAATTATTCAGATCAGTGATAGTGGTATGGAACCTTTGGTTAGTTGTGGTGTGATTGGTGCCTCAATTAATGATTCAGATGATTAGACAAGATTTGTACACACTTAAATTCATACTCCTTTAGGTATATCAGTACTATGACTTTAAACTCAATTGATATAGGTGTGATTTAACTTAGTATCTCTTATTTCGTAGTTGAGTTGAGTTTGGATTTTCATACCTATCGATGATTATATGTCTTGATTACTATATTGACTGATTGATGTATGCCTTTATGTAGATTTATGCTTATTTGACTACCACATAGAGGAATTTTTTTAATAGTGGATTGAATAAATTTGTATTGTGATTTTCTAGAGGTGTAGAATTTGGGTTGAAGATCTTTTCCTTTGGCATTAAGGCCTTGTTATGACCTTAGATAGGTATTGATTATGTTTTTCATTTTCGGTGCCTCTTACGCCTTATGTTATTATTGTTTTGGTTATTATCTTGATTTTATTTACTGTTAATTGATAGGTGGCAAGACTAGCATTATCTTATTAGAATCCCTCTCCTCGTGTTTCTCATTCGTTGGCCTAGATGGCTAACTTTATTGGTGGAATCGCCCTCTTTTAGTGAGGGAAGGTTGGTTGTTTCTTGTTTATTAGCAAAGTTGGATTAGTTGTTGAGACAGAGAGAGTGAATAAGTTGGTCTTCTATGATTTGTTATGATTTTAGAGTTGGGAAGTCGGTTCTATTGCCTATTTCTAATGTGGAAAATTCTAAGGCTTCCTTTTGTGGTTTATTGAGATTTTAGCATTGGCTATCTTTGTCAATAGCCTATTCCTAAGGTTGATAAATTTGAGATTTAACCCCCTGATTTGGGTAGTTTATTGCCCAGTTATGGTCTTGACCTTCATGTTAATTTTTAGTTGGGTACATTTCTTTTACTATGATGTAGTCCATTGTTCATTTGAGTCGAGGTTGGTTTTCATGGGTGAATTCAGAAAATTCTCATTTCAGCAGTTGTTTGGCCTAATGTGACTTCATGGAGTGTTTCTACTTGGGGATGATATGTGTATATGGATATTTATTGTTGTAAATTGAGTATTAGTTTGAGCAAATACTGTCTAAGGTTATATTTCCTTGAGTTTCTTGAGTTTTGACTATCACTAATAATGTATGCAACCTTGGTAAGTTCTTAGTTATGCCTTGATGTGATATGCCATTCACTAGGTGTGGATTTGATTATTTGTGTCTTCAATTGGTGGTTTTCCTCCGATGTGATTATGTTCTTTTATAGCATTTTAGTTTTGACTATTACAAGAAGTGTATGGTAAAAATTGGAATCCTGATGTTGAGATTGATTTGAGTATTTGATATCTATGAAATTCATGGGCTTTAGTTTTGGATTTAGCTCTCTTGAATGGTGTCTTGGAAGTTGTGATAGATTTTGGGTTATGGATGCTTAATTGTCAACATGATCAATTTGGATAGTAGAAATTGAGTAGTTCGGCTTCGGCATTGAGATTACAGCTAGGGATTGCATAGCTTGGTTGAAAACCCATTTTTGAGGTTTTGATTGAGTTGAACATATTTGGTACTCATACTATACTTCTGTAGATCATAGTAGGAGTTCTCATCATTGATGTGTGCATCATGCATAGCAGCTAAGAATCGGAGATTTGGGGTGATCTCCTAGCATTCGGAGTATTCCTGCTCTCCCTCGTATCGATTATACTTATCTCTATTCTGTATTTTGGAGATGTTTGTTCAAGTAAATTTATTCAGTAATCTAACCATTAGGAATTATCAAGTGAGTCTGTTCAATGGTCACATCTGCATGTGCATCATCAATGTATATGATTTAGCTAATAAGATCAACTAATATTTATCTTATAAAGATCACTCTATATATATATTGATCTAACCGGATCACTAATACCCTGATTAGTAATCCTATGATCAAGAACAATTTTAAATTAAGTTCTAAGAAACATGACACTCTCATTATCATGATCTCTATCATGATGTCAATTTCCAGAACTCAATCAAGGACCTTATCATATTAATCAACTAATTTGATAGAATGTGAAAAAGAATGTTAGATGCCATATACTTATATCAAATTACATTTATAACATGTTCGAATCATTAAATGTGAGATTGGATCTAGAGTATACCACCATATCCCTTACAATCTTTCACTTGCACTAGAGCTGAGCTTTAATGTACTTTATCCTTAATTTTCACTTATGCCTGGTCAAACTTATTTGCACCAAAAACTTTATTGAGTAAGTCTTCCAGAAAATTTAATTAGCTATTTGTATTTATCTGTATAGATCATCTATCTTCATAGATCTTTATTCTCAATAAATAAATCTTCTTTTATGTTTTTTATGGAACACTATTTAGATAGCTAAATTTCGATATACTGGTATATCAATATATAAGAATTATATATCTTCAATATACAACACTAAAAAGATAATTATGCTCCCACTAATCTTTTTGTACAGACAAAGTTCGTCTTTGCACAATTGAACTCTTCAATTGCCTTATTGAAGTGAATATTTCAACTTCTGAAATGTTTGCTTTAGTTCACAAATGGATCTATAACTTACCAACTTTCATAAATAAAATATTATATCACCTCTTTATAAGTATTTGAATTATTATCATTATGATCAAACTAACCTAAGACATTATCTGATGAATCATTAGATCTAATCTATTTGGCGTACGATAATATTCATAACTTTCTAAGAGGTTCATGTACAACTTTGCTTACTTTTATATAGAATCTGATTGTTGTCAATTAAGTTTAGAACTGGTTCATTAAACTATTATGAACTTCATTAAATTCTTGAATTTCAACCATTGAATATGACAACTTCCTCATCAACTTCAAGAAATCCAATAAAGGTTCCTCAACTTATGTCTCATATTTTTGATCTTTTGTTTATTCATTAGTTTCTTGAACTTCACCAAGTTCTATTTCTAAATCATTATTTTCTTTTAAAAGAAATTCCTTTTTCAAAAGGTTATTCCTCACTTTATAATTAAAGGGTGATAGAAATCATACCTCATAATTCCTTCGGAATATCCACTAAAGTCAAACTTATCAAGTCATGAATCAAGTTTATGAGATTGTAATCTTCTAACATAACTTGGACAACTCCAAACTTCACTTATTAAAGTTAGACTTATGTTCCTTTCATATCTCATATGGTATTGCAGAGACTGACTTAGTGCGCATTTTATTATTTAAGTAGATTATTGCTTCTAAAGCATATTTTCATAAGTTTATTGGAAGATCAGTGATCTCATAAGGATCTCACTATATCTTTTATGGTCTGATTCCTTCCATCATAAACACCAATGTGCTATGGTGGTGTTGGATGTGTTCACCATGAGAGAATCTCATTCTCTTTGAGATATTCAGTAAATCATCATATTCTTCCAACCCATCAAACTTTAGTATCTTGATACTTTAACGAGTTTATTTACTACTTCATAATGAATTTTTTTGAAATTTTCAAGAGATTCGGATTTGTGTTTCGTAAGATACACAACTCATATATCATCAATGAAGGTGATGGATTAATAATATTTACCTTTAGCTGAAATTCTCATTGACCAACAAACATCAATATGAACTAGTTTAGATAATTCAAAAGTTTTTCTTCAATTTCAATAAATGGAGATTTGATCATTTTTGATTTGAGATAAGATTTCACAACTTAGGTATGATTCATAATTATATTTGTCAAGATCACTTTTCTTGTATAACTTATTAAATTTGTTCTCTAAAACATGATCAAGTTTATTATGTCAAAGTTCATATGATTAACTTGATCATCTTTTTTTCTTGAAGACTTGAAACATACATAAGGGAATTAGCATTCATATTAGGTAAAACAAAAATATCATGTTGAAAATAGATATTCACATAAACTGAAATTATGTTCGAAACAAATTTAAGAACATAATAACAATTTTTCAACATAAGTATTTTGCTTGTAGGCATTACAAGAGAAATTCATCATATAATTAATATTGCAATGCTTGTACCATTTTTGAATTGTATATTAACTTCTCCTTTATTTAACCTTCTACTTATCTTGAACACTGTCAACATATTTTAGATTTTATAGTTACTATTGGTATCTCTTACCCATATCGAAGAATCGACGATGATTATATAAATCATGAAAATAATTTTTCATCCAAGTCTTACCTTATTTCTTATCTTTCAGAGTTCCAAGAAACTCTGTCATTTTTTCTTCCAATGTCCTTTCTTCTTTCATCAAAAAAATTCTTCTTCAAATTTGGATGGTGACTGAAAGATCAATCTTGAGAAATCCTTTTCTCAAGTTTCACCTCAACTTCTCAAGTTATTTAATAATTTCATTCATATGATTGATATATGCTTGATTAAAGAATTTACAATAAACTTAGATTCAATAAAGTCTTTAATAACTAGTATCTTATTTTATGTTTTGTACCTTACACTAGTTAAACATCTTCTCAAGACATCCAACAATTATTGTGAAACCAACTCCTAATGTTTTCTCTGGAGTTCAAAATTCGCAAAAGTGTTAAATAATGCATATGATTAGAAGACATTCTTCAAAATATTTCTGATAAATTCTTATATACTAGCATTATCCTCAAGTGGGATTATTTTGTCAAGATTATTGATCTTATCAATTAGCTTTTCATTCTTGAGAAAAATTCTCAAATTTACATACCAATCATCAAGGTTCGATCACACCAACTTATCGACATTAAATAATCCATGTAATAATATAACAAACATATTGAGAAATTAAAAGTACAAAAATAAAAGCAATAACACAAGAACACATTTACATGTATCATAAAGACATGGACTTTTATCTAAATGATATTTTTATTAATCACCATATACCCTTATTATGGTGTAAGTAACCTCTATTTATTTTAGTGGATAAAAGGAATCCCTCAACAATATGTGTGAGCCCCTCATTTCTCATACATGCTTTAAAGGTAGTACTCTAATCAACTATATCACTATACAATTTATGTGAATAACTCTATGTTAAATAGCCACCTGGTTGGTAGGTCATTTCTATCTAAATAGTTGAGTTTAACTATCATGACAACAAAGAATCAGTTAAATTGCATACTCCCCGGGTTGGCCAAACAATAGCATAAAAATTAAATAATTCTTTTGCCCACACATCTAAAATACAATAAGTTTAATTTATTCTTGAACTACAAGTCTCCTGATTGACAGACCGTTCCTTTTAAAAAAGAAATAAATAAAAGTATTTTGATGGATAGCTTACAATAAAATATCTTACATTTTATTATTTAAGAACTCAAATTTTAGTGGGAGGAAATTGTTAGTAAAATAACTTAATAACATGGCGATCAAATCACTCCGAGCATATGAATTTAGTTTAAGTTGTTTACATGCATAGTCCGAATTTGACTTACATCACATGTAACAAATAATTTAAAATTATTGAAAGAACAATCATGAAACATATAAATAAATTTAAATACATTATTAACTTATATATCTTATATACATATATATCTCATATATTATAATTCATACCACATACAAAAATTAATATTACTCGTTAATATCTCATGAATCAATAATAATAAAATTAATAGTAAAGTTCAATAACTTTTGAATAAATTAACATTGTATCTTATACCTAATTCTACATTCATGTTAGGAACATTATCCTGAATTAGTCATATGTATCTGTCTATACTTTTATTCATAATAAAAGATATACCAAAATAAATTATAGTTGAACTCTTCAAATATAATACATAAGACGAATCTAGAAATGAATTCTGAACACAAAGAGTCGTGGCTTTGATACTACATTAGGATTGCAGGATGTTTGTAACATGCAGCGGAATATAGGGAGCAATCGTAGACAGATCTATTTGCGTTTAAAATGTATTAGCATATAAAGAGTAGGTTTCAAAACAAACCTAAGGACGACAATCGTAGCTCAAAATTTCTTCGATGGTACAAAGATTCTATGCATATCCACCCCAAAATCAATCTTTTCTATCAACTCCTTAATCAATAGAACTCGCGAACAAATTGAATTAACAATATTGTATTGAGATTTTTGTCAAAAATCTCAACTCCCAATACACATAATAAGAAAATAATTTTATCATTAATATATTTTCTCTCTTGATTTGGTATTGAACTCATATACTTTCAATAAAGTATTTTTATCATAAGAACTATTCTCGTAGTGAAAATCTTTTTCATGATGAAAACTTTTTTCATGGTGAAAAACCTTTTTCATAATGAAATTCTTTTCTCATGAACTTAATATTTGAAATTTTCTTAATCATCCTTTATATATAATCACCTAAAAACATATAAAATAATATTTAACTTGAGTTAAAAGGCAATTACTAAAAATAAACTTTATGAAATTTCCTAAACCAAAGCATGAAACTCAATTTTTATTGATTTTTCATGCAACAAGTCCTTCAAGACTTTGTATCCAAATTCAATTTGGATTTCACATGTTGCAGCTACCCTTCAAAGGAATTTTCTTGTTTATAAGTGTAAGACCCCGTAAAAGTTCTAGTTCAATTCAGTCTCATATAGCTTGTAATGAGGGGTCCCAGACTTAAAAAAATTCACCTAAGTATTAAGGCTTAGAATTATTTTTAGCCTTCGTAATTGGATGATCTTATTTTTTATTCTTACGACCTTAAAATGTTGATTTTTAAGTTGATTCATGATCAGGGATGTCAATAGATCATATTGAGTGAGTTTTGAATTTTTCAAACATCATTAGAGACATATTTGGATGTCCAAAATAGTGAGTAAACATGATCAGGCCATGACGCATCAATAATTACGTCGATAGCATCAACGCGGTACGTCGTCAATCATGTCAACACCATCAATGAGGTGTATCAGTTATCGCATCGCTGGGTGCAGTTTTAACATTTAGTTATTGGTAGTGGGGGAAATTAAGTCATTTTTCTCCCACATTAAATCTCCATAACACGATATTCTGACCCTAAATAGGCAAAATATATTCACTCATTCATAAATCCTCTTAAGAAATAAATCCTAATTCATCAAGATCAAGTTTCAAGAAATACCCAAAATCTTCATAGATTCTGTTACTCAGGTATGTTAGGTGTTCATCCTTGGGTCTCCTTCCACCCTTGGTGTTCAATAACCCTTTTCAAAACTTAAATTATGATTTTCATATTATGTATTGAATTATGCTCATGTTTGGGTTATTGTATGGGTTTCAAGTTAAGATCTTTTATGAGTTCCATAAAATTAAGTTTGCATATGCGTTGAATTATGAATCTCTCATGTCAAAACCCTTGAATTTGTAAGTTGCATGTTGTAGTTTTGATGCCCTATGTGGTTAGTTCTCAAGTATAAAACTCATGCTCCCCAAGTGTTTGATAAAATATTGATATGAGTAAATTATGCATGGTAACCTATTGTTGTGTTGCTAAAGTTGTGGTATGAGTTTATCAATTATGATATCGAGTCCTGGGGGTATTTATTACCCAAAATCTAGCTGTTTACTTAGTTGCAGTAGTTACAGAATAGGCCCAGTAAAGGCCAAGAATAGTAGTACTCCATCAGTTAACAAAAATCAGCGAACTCAGTCCAGTTTAGTTAGTCAATACGATCAGGTTCAGATCATTCCAGCTTAGTACAGTCTAGTTATCAGTGTATTTCAGTTGGGAGTAGAATTCAGCACCGACTGAACCTAGCGATGGGGGCATTTCTGCCAGTTAGGGTTTGACCCTTAGTAGCAATCCCTGAGTTACAGAACTAAATAACAGTGTAGGGTTAGTCATCCTCCTGCAAGACTAGAGTTGATGCAATCATATATATATATTTCATGAGTCTTACTACCATATTATGGTTGACATAGAATTGTTAGTATCCTGTGGTAAGGTGTTAACACCTTTCCAACTGGGGTCGCAGGTTGGACCCTAAATCAGTCTATATCGGGGTATGTTGGTTAGATGAACGCTCCCACAATTACAGTTTTAATCTCAAAATTTAGTAAAGAACTGAATCAGTTCTATAGAACCATAGCGATCAGTTATCAGTTACTCAGCCATCAAAATTTAGTACTTAGTTTCAGTATAATCTCAAATACATGATGTATACCGATATGTGCAGTATTGCATATTCAATAGTTACAGTTTTGCATGTACTCTCATCTAGTTACTTCATGATGTTCATTAAGTCAGTTATTATCTCATACATATAAACCCATGTATTTCAGCCTTACCTCACTTAGAATACTAGTACATTCCACGTACTAATTGCATACTCTCTTTTATACTATGATGTCTCATATCATAGGTTCGAACGCTCAAGTTCCTGACCGTACTTAGCAGCTCTGGCTATCAGTAGTAGTTATAGTGGTGAGTCCTCATATGTGAAGGACAAAGTTGATCTATTTTAGTATTCTAGCAGTTCAGCAGTTATTTTAGCAGAGTTAGTTGGGGGTTTGTCCCATCAACTCCATATTTAGACAGTAAGAGGCTCTTAGACTAGCATAGTCAGTTATTCTATTTTCAGATGTTATTATCAGTTATACTCAGTTATTATTTTAGTATTTTGAGAACCTTATGGAATTTTTAGATTTCTTTTGTATATATATATTCCAGTATTATATTCAGCACTTACAGCAAGTACCAATCATAGGTTAGCTTATGGTCCTTTGGGATCGTAAGCACCGTGTGATGCCTAGGGTGTACTCTAGGGGTGTTAAAAACTTTGTATCAGAGCCTAAGGTTATAAAGAGACTTAGGGAGTCTGAAATTTACATCAAGTAGAGTCTTGTGCATGGGCATGTGGTGCACCACACTTATGGGAAAGAGGCTATTAGGCATTTTTAGGAAAGAAAGTTCCCTTCTTTCAGTGTTCATATCATGCGAGTGAGCACTTGCTCAAGTTAAACTCTATATCTAATTCAACTTTTCCCTGTGTTTATAGAACATGCTTCTCAGAAAGACCAACTGAAGAAGAACTGGGAACCAGCCAGCACCTCTGCCCATTTAGAAAGATCCCCTGAATGAGCACGTTTCTTATGGAGAATTCAAAACAGCTTTCACCACTCTAGCCCATTTTGTGGTAGCTCAGAATGTTTGAATAACTACTATTTAGGACAACCCAGTAGATAATACTATTGTAGCCAGGATTCAAGACTTCACACGAATGAATCCTTCTTCTTTTTCAGGGTCTAAGTCTGACGAGGATCCACAAGAATTCATTGACATGGTGCAGAAAGTAACAAACATTATGGGTATAACCAATAGTGAGAGTGTTGAGTTAGCTTCCTATCAGTTGTAAGATGTGTCTCATACATGGTTTAAGCAGTGAAAGGCAGATAGGGTCACAGATACAGGGCATGTAGAATGGGAGAAGTTTGCTACTACCTTTTTAGATAGGTTCTTTCCATTGAAGTTGAGGGAGGATAAGGTATTAGATTTCATCAACCTGAAGCAGGGTAACATGAGTGTGAAAGAGTATTCCCTCAAGTTTACTCAGTTGGCCAGGTATGCTCCTTATGTGGTAGCTGATAGCAGGTCTAAGATGAGCAAATTTAGTTTTAGTATGTCTGATAGTATGGTCAAGGAAAGTAGGACCACAATGCTAATTAAGGAGATGGATTTAACTAGGTTAATGGTCCATGCTCAACAAATTAAGGAACAGAAGACAAATGAGAAAGAGAGGGAAAATAAGAAGTCTAGAACAAATAGCTTTTGTTTTTCTCAACCAAAGTCAGGGGGTGGTAATCATCCTCAGTTCCGCTTGAAATCTTTAGTCCTAGCTCCGTCCTTAGCCAGTTATCCGGTGTCTGATGTTGGGCGTATTTACATGCCTAAAGCACTATAGTTTACCCATATTTTAGCTATGTTTTAAGGACAAAATATATAATTCCTGCACTTTTAGTCCATTGTCCTGTAAGTGAGCTAACCAACGTGATTAGCATGTTTTTAGGTACTAATGACGAAGATTTCAGCAGTTTGTTGGACCTTTTGGTAGCAAAGGGAAACTTCGCATAAGATGGAAGGCAGCTTTTGGAAGCTTGAGGACTAAATATGATGCATGGAGAATCTGTCCAGGCAAAAACAGTATTTTTACATACTTAAGTGTGCAGCAGTAACCTAGTAGGAATATGACAAGGATATTATAAAAACCCTATTTGCTGAATTTTTCATCAAGCATTATCATGCTTTCGATTTTATTTCTCATTAGACACTTTTAGTATTATTCAGTTTACAGATTCTGTATGTTACCAACAGAGAAAACACGCTACAAAAACGGCAAGAGAGGAAATCACGTCAATCTCATATTGACTCAAATCCATCCTCATCGTGACATTGCTATAATCTTGGTATGATGATGATGTCTTCGTGGATTCCCTTTGTGATCATGAGTAGCTAAACTTCTCTGTTAGGGTTATGGAAGCCTTGTGATATACTATCTAGTACTATGAGTTTGTGAATTCTTGATGCGTATGCTACTTATATCATTACTCCCTTCATCTTAATTAAATTCTTGTGGTTGCAAACATATAGAATACGTCATTATAACATTGACTTGTTCGAAAGAAAAGTTATATGTTTGGAAAAGAGAGTGTGACAAGGAAATAGGGCTACCAACCCCTATTTACACGTTAGTACCGTAACTGGATTAACCTCTTGGAGAATTTGTACCGTTAGTTATACACTTTAAGCTCGAGAGAGTTAAAGTGAAATAATTCTGGATGGTCGAGAGACACTAGGATTTACCATTAGAATACGAATCTCTATAAGTGCATGTATGACTGAATTCCACATAACTCATAGTTACTAGATACGTAGAACTCATAAGGTGGACATAACCCTAACTTATTATTCTCTGTGATTAAATCTTACTAAACAAATCGTTTTCTTTGTTACTTTGATACTCTTAATTCACGCTACAATTAAATCCCCCCTTTCCGTAGAATTTTCGACCAACAGTCTGCTAACAATTACAACACTTAGTGACCAAGTATTCCCTGTGGGATTCGATACCCAACCCAGTTGGGTTCTATATTTGACAGCGACCGCTTACACTCTTACGAGAGCTATAGTTTGGGCATTATCAGTGCCTAAATTCATAAATGATAATAAAGATAGGGCACCAGTCTTTAAATCTCAGGGTAAAGTGAATAGTGCTTGAACAAATCCTCTTTGCCAGAATATGGAAGAAATTATTAGGGTGTCTACAGGGCTGGAAATGATGTGTGCTTTGGGTGTGGTAAGATAGGCTATAGGATTATAGAATGTCCTTAAGTGGGTTCACAGAGTCAGCATAACTATCCCCCAGTTCAGTTCGGTCGCCCATCTCAGCATGGTGCCGCTTTCAGTGCCACCAGTGGGTAGCACCCAAATAATCTCTATGCACTTCAGTCCCTACAGGATCAGGAGAGTTCCCCTGATGTAGTTACTAGTACACTTGTAAGTCTATCATTTACATATTTATTCTTTGATAGACCCTGGATCTTCTCTTTTTTTTTTGTAACCCCTTATATAGCCGCCAACTTCGAAATCAATCTCAAAATCCTAACAGAGCCTTTCTCAGTCTCTACCCCAGTGGGTAAGTCTATCATAGCTCGACGGGTATACAGGAACTGTCCGATTATGGTGTCTCATTAAGTTATTTCAGCAGACCTTGTAGAGCTAGAGACGATAGATTTTGACGTCATTCTCAGTATAAATTGGCTCCATTCATGCTATGCTTCAGTTAATTTCAGAAATAGAGTTTTCTATTTTTAGGTCCTGAATAAACCTGTCCTGGAATAGAGGGGTAGTACTTTAGCATTTAGGGGTCAACTTGTTTCGTACCTTAGAGCGAGAAAAATGATATCCAAGAGGTGTGTCTATCATTTGGTGCAAGTCAAGGACTCTAGTTCCGAGACTCCTAACATTGAGTCAGTTCCAGCCGTAAGTGAATTTCTAGATGTGTTTCCCGAAGATCTTCCCAAAGTTCCTCCCGAAATGAAAATTGACTTCAGAATATACCTTCTTCCTAATACTCATCCTATGTCTATTCTGCCATACAGAATGGCTCCAGCTAAACTTAAAGAGTTCAAAGAACAATTGAAATACCTCTTAGACAAAGGATTTATTAGGCCCAGCGTATCTCCTTAGGGTGCACCAGTTTTATTCATGCGAAAAAAAGAGCATTCTCTTAGAGTGTGTATAAACTACTGTCAGTTAAACAAAGTCACCATTCTATTCATGGACTTGATGAACCTCGTGTTCAAGCAATACTTGGACATGTTCATCATAGTCTTCATTGATGACATTCTTGTTTACTACCTCAATGAAAATGATCACGCAGACCATCTCAGAATAGTATTTCAGACTATTATAGCCCATCAATTGTTCACCAAATTTTGTAAATGTGAATTTTGGCTAAGATCAGTAGCTTTCCTTGGTCATATAGTTTTAGTTGTTGGCATTAGAGTTTATCTTCAAAATACCAAAGCTGTGAGAAACTGGCCTAGACTCATCTCTCCATCAGATATCAGGAGTTTCTTGGGTTTGGCTGGCTATTACTAGTGGTTTTTTTAAAGGTTTTCATATATTTTGTCCCCTATGTCCAGATTGACTCAAAAGAAAGTCAAGTTTCAGTAGTCAGATTCTTGGGAGAAGAGTTTTCATGAGTTGAAGATCGACTCACTACTGCCCCAGTTTTGACTTTGCCTTATAGTTCAGACGGATTTGTTGTATATTGTGATTCTTCTAGAGTTGGTTTGGTATGTGTTTTGATGTAGATAGGTAAGGTTATATCCTACGCCTTTAGACAGCTTAATCCCCATGAGAAGAATTATCCCACCCATGATCTTGAATTAGCAGTTGTTGTGTTTTCTTTAAAGATTTAGAGGTACTTGTTGTATGGGGTGCATTTTGATATATTCATATACCACAAAAGCTTGCAGTATATGTTTTCGTAGAAAGACCTAAACTTGTATCAGAGAAGATGGTTAGAGTTGTTGAAAGATTATGACATGGGTGTTCTGTATTATCCAGGCAAGGCCAATGTAGTGATAGTTGCCCTTAATAGGTTTTCCATGGGTAGTGTTGCTCACATTGAGGATGGTAAGAAGAAGTTAGTTTAGGAATTTCATTAGCTTGCTAGACTAGGTGTCCGTTTGGTAGATTCGGCTGAGGGAAGTGTTTAGGTGCAGAATAGTTCAGAGTCTTCTTTAGTTTCTGAGGTGAAATAAAAGTAGTATAGAGAACCTAGTTTAGTTAAGCTAAAAGAGTCAGTTAGATACCAGAAAGTAGAGGTTTTCTCCCAAGAGGGAGATGGTGTGTTGCATTGCTAGGGCAGGCTATGTGTGACATGTGTAGATGACGTGAGACAATGAATACTTGCTGAAGCACATGGTGTGCATTACTCTATTCATCTAGGGGACACTAAGATGTGTCGTAATTTGCAGAAGGTCTATTGGTGGAGTGGGGTGAAGAGAGAAATTGCAAAATTTGTGGCTAAGTGCTCTACTTATTAGTAGGTGAATATTGAGCACCAAAAGCCTAGTAGTTCCAAGAAGGAATTCAGTATTCCTTCATGGAAGTAGGAAGAAGTCATTAGCATGATTCAATTTGGGTTATTGTAGACAAGATGACCAAGTTCGCTCATTTCTTGCCAGTCCATACCTCTTATTCAGCCGAGGACTATGCCAAGCTCTATATTTGAAAGATGGTTAGGTTACATAATGTCCCGTTGTCCATCATTTTAGATAGAGGTACGCAGTTTACCTCTCACTTTTGGAAAGCTTTCCAGAAGGGTCTTGGTACCTAAGTCTATCTCAGTACAGCCTTTCATCCTCAGACATATGGTCAAAAAGAAAGGACTATTCAAACTTTAGAAGATATGTTGAGAGCGTGTGTCATTGACTTTAAGTACAGTTGGGATGATCACTTACCTTTGATTGAGTTCGCAATAATAACAGCTATCATTCTAGTATTCAGATGGCTCCATTTGGGGATCTTTATGAGAGGAGATGTAGATCTCCCATTGTTGGTTTGAAGTAGGTGAGGCTGCAATAAGAAGGCCTTACTTGGTGTTTGATAATTTAGAGAAAGTGCAGTTGATTAGGGAGAGGCTTAAGGCAGCCCAGAGTCGACGGAAATCTTGTGAAGATATAAGAAGAAAAGATCTAAAATTTGAGATTAGTGATTATGTGTATTTGAAAATCTCTCCCATGAAGAGGGAGAAGAGGTTTGGTAAGAATGGAATCTTAGTCCCTGAAATATTGGTCCTTATATAATTCTGAGTTGTTTCGAAAAGGTAGCCTATGAACTTGAGTTGCCTGCAGACTTAGCATCAGTTCACCTAGTGTTTCATGTCTCCTTGCTAAAGAAGTGCATAGGTGACCCAGCAGTTGAAGTCCCTGTAGAGAATGTAGATATTCAGAATAGTATCTCTTATAAAGAAGTTCCAGTCAAAATCCTTAATTGTCAAACTCGCGGACTAAGGAACAAAAAAGTTCCCTTGGTCAAAGTTCTTTGGCAGAATCAGTCCGTTGAGGGAGCGACTTGTGAAGCAGAAGAAGACATGCGAACCAAGTACCCTCACCTCTTCTCTACAAACTTAGACTCAGCCTAAGGTAACAACCTTCCTTATATTACTATATTCCATGCTCAGTTATAGCCATATAACATTCTCATATTATTCATGTATTCATGAAACAGTTCAGTCATGTGTCATGTCTCCAGAATTCAGTCATGCTTCAGTTATGCATATTAGTGTAAGTACAGTTCCTCTCAGTTTAGTCAGACTCATTCGAGGATAAATTTTCCTAGGGGGAGATATTGTAAGACCTCGTAAAAGTTCTAGTTCAATTCAGTCCCATATAGCTTGTAATAAGGGGTCCCAGACATAGAAAAATTCAGCTAAGCATTAAAACTTAGAATTATTTTTAGCCTTCGTAATTGAATGATTTTATTTTCAATCCTTACGACCTTAGAATGTCGATTTTTAAGTTGATTCATGATCAGGGATGTCAATAGTTCATCTTGGGTGAGTTTCAGATTTTTTGGACATTCTTAGATACATGTTGGATGTCCAAAATAGTGATTCGATGTAATTAGGACACGACTCATCAATAATCGCATTGATAGCATCGACGCAGCGAATCAGTAATCACGTCAACACCATTAATATGGCGCATTGATTATCGCATCACTGGGCGCATCGGTTAATGCATCGCTAGGCACAGTTTTCATAATTTGTTACTGATTGTGGGTGGAAATTAAGTCATTTTTCACCCACATTAAACCCCCATAACACGAAATTCAACCCCTCAATAGGCAAAATACATTCACTCATTCACAAAATCCTCTCAAGAAATAAATCCTAATTCATCAAGCGCAAGATTAAGTTCCAAGAAATCCTCAACAATCTTCATGAATTCTGTCACTCAGGTATGTTAGGTGTTCATCCTTGGGTCTCCTTCCACCCTTGGAGTTCAAGAACCCTTTTCAAAACTTGAATTATGATTCCCTTGTTATGGATTGAATTTTGCTCATGTTTGAGTTATTGCATGATTTTCAAGTTAAGATCTTTTATAAGTTCCACGAAATTAGATTAGCATGAGCGTTGAATTATGAATCTCTTATGTCAAAACCCTTGAATTTGTAAGTTTCATATTCTAGTTATGATTCCCTATGGTTAGTTCTCATGTATAGTATCCATGGTCCCCAAATGTTTGATAAAATGTCCATATGAGTAAATTATACATGGTAAGCTATTGTTGTGTTGCTAAAGTTGGGATATGAGTTTATCAATTATGTTATCGGGTCCTAGGGGTATTTATTACCCAAAATCTAGTTGTTTACTTAGTTGCAGTAGTTATAGAATAGTCCTAGTAAAGGCCAAGAATAGTAGTACTCAGTCAGTTAACAGAACTTAGTGAACTCAATCCAGTTTAGTCAGTCAACACGATTAGGGTCAGTTTAGACAAGCTTAGTACATTCTAGTAATCAGTGTCTTTTAGTTAGGAGTAGGATTCAGTACCGAGCGAACCTAGGGATGGGGGCATTCCTGCCAGTTAGGGTTTGACTCTTAGTAGCAATCCTTGAGTTACAAAACTACGTAGCTAGTGTAGGGTAAGTCGTCCTTCTGCTAGACTAGGGTTGACGCAATCATATGTATATATTTCATGAGTCTTCCTGCTAGATTAGGGTTGACATAGCATTGTTAGTATCCCGTGGCAAAGAGCTAACACCCTTCCAACTGGGGTCAGAGGTTGGATCCCAAATCAGTCTATATCGGGGTATGTCGGTTAGATGAACTCACCCACAGTTACAGTTTTAGTCTCAAAATTCAGTAAAGAACTTAGTCAGTTCTATAGAACCATGGCGATCATTTATCAGTTACTCAGCTATCAAAATTCAGTACTCAATTTCAGTATAATCTCATATACATGATGTATACCTATATGTGCAATATTGCATGGTATGTTCAGTAGTTACAATTTTGCATGCACTCTCATCTAGTTACTTCATGATGTTCATTTAATCAGTTTTCATCACATCCATATGAACCCATGTATATCAGCCTTACCTCACTTAGCATACCAGTACATTCTACGTGCTGATCGCATACTCTCTTTTGCACTATGATGTCTCATATCATAGGTTCAGACACTCAGGTTCCTGGCCGTACTTAGCAGCTCAAGCTATCAGCAGCAGTTATAGTGGTGATTTCTTATATTTTGAGGACAAAGTTTATCTATTTCTGTATTCCAGCAGTTCAGTAGTTATTTCAGTCAGAGTTAGTTGGGGGTCTGTCCCATCAACTCCATATTCAGACAGGTAGAGGATCTCAGACTAGCATAGTCAATTATTCAGATTTTAGATGTTATTATCACTTATACTCAGTTATTATTTCAGTCTTTTGATATCCTTATGGCATTTTTAGATTTCTTCCGCAGATATATATTCTAGTATTATATTAAGTGCTCACAGATGTACCAGTCATGGGTTAGCTTGTGGTCCTTCAGGGTCGTAAGCACCGTGTGATGCCCAAGGTGTACTCTCGGGGAATTACAAAAGTGTTAGTCTTATTTCGAAGTCAAGTCTTTCAAGGACTTATATATGAACAAATCATTATTGGAATTTCCATAAATATATATGTGACATACAAGTTGCTAACTCTAATTCAAAATTGGATCCAACTTATAAGTTTCTTGTTTAATAATATATTATTTTAATACCATATATAAATAATACTAAATATCACATGCACACATGCGTGCACATACACACACAGACATATATATTAATCAAGAAATATTTTTTTCTATTCTAAATAGAAAACTCTAGTTTATTCACAATATTAGTTGTATTCTCAATGCTAGCGAAGAACATAATAATATTTTATTTGGACTAATAATTTATTTTTTTGACTAACTAAATTCTCCAATTTAAATATTAAATAATAATATAATTAATTCATTAACAAAGACCAGAACACTCATTAGTATGCGGACCTATAGGTTCAAAACTAAACTAGTAGTAAATTGATCATATCAACACACTAATCAAGGTTGGTGTCTAGAAACACTCCTTAACGACCGGATTGCATGAAGTATTCAATTTACCCTCGAGAACCTGTAGAAAAATAATGTAGTATTTTCTTTTGTCTTTATTGCTCCGGATCACCCGATGATATTGTCTAACTGTCAAATTCCCATAGGTGATCTACTATGTGTTCGTATCAGATTATAACCGAAAATTGAATGGCCTAAAAAACTCTTTTCTTATTTCATTCAATTGCAGTGGCCAAGGTCTTGATTAGTCGTTTATAATACATGACAATATAGAGCTTAAATTCCTTACCAGGAGTTGACTGATTTCATCTTGCATCAATCAGTAATTTTACAAGTATTTAATCATACCCAATATACTTTTAACCCTGTCCGTGTAGACATGTCTCGACCCAAAATCTAAGGGTCATTATGGCACCTGTCGCAGCGAACCTTAACAAGTAAGTCTATCATCCAAGCTGATACACAGGGGAGAAATGACAATAGTGACCCCAAGACAAGGCTTCTAGAAACACGTTGAACCATACAATTGAAACAAATGCGGAAAGAACTACTAATACAATCCATGAATCAAATACATAAGAAAATACAATTGGAACAACTCTGTCTCTGAATACTAGTAAAGACATAGTCTATACAAAAGATAGAAGTGGACTCCAGATACATGAAAATCCAACAGCTACCTTGGATAACTCCAAAGGCATCTAAATCAATCACAGTATGGCACACTCGAACTAGGACCTACACGAAGGGTGTATGACATAACCCGTCTTGGGGCCTTGTCGTAATGGTATCCCAAGTCCGACTAAGACCGGGAATCACCCTCATTACCCAACCAAACCTCCAGTCTTCTACCCTGAGTTGGCTGAATTCCAAGCATTTAATAAAGTAGTGTAACAACTCACATAAAGACACTAAGAATAAATCACAACCGTGACCGACCCAACAGAGTCTACCATCCCATAACCATAATCAAACCATACCAAACCACAGCAAACAAGTCCATAAACCGAGACATAACCAAAGACATTCCAAAACATAATATAATTAATCTTAAGATGTAACAGGATGGAACAACCAATAATATCGTTCAATGATGTCAGCCCATCAAATTATTCCAATGCCAAAGCTGACACCAATACCAATCCTTCCCATTCTAACTTATAGAATTACCACAAAAACTTTATCCAAAAGAATAATGAAATTTGGTTAGGATATGCCCCCAACCATAGAAAAAACCAATGTCCAAAATAAAACTAAAATGTCTAGAAATATCCATAACATAAAATGGAGCCTTCCGAAATGATGGAAGCTCGCCACTTTAGTCCAAATGTTGTTCTCGAGTCAATCACTATATAGGAAGAGTAGAACGACCGATTTATGCATAGCATGGATATACCGCCTCCATTAGATGGGCACCGGGTTTAGCATGCCTTTAAAACCTTTACCTTGGTTGTGTAGCTTGTCATCCTAAACCACCCATAGGCTATATGGGTTATTCTTTCCCTGCTGAAAGGGCCCCAATGCATGTAGGCGCATGACCAGGGAAGTATCCCATGGTATGACAAATACATCCCCCAAATATAGAGTGACATCATGCCCACAGTTATCAAGACCAACCTCATATCGGCAAATAAGAGTTTCCAGTTTTGAGCCCCCTAAGACCTCCACCTTCCACGGCTTTGTTGCACATCCTACTATTATTTCCCAATTAAAACCAGTTTCCAAACAACCAAACTATTGTCCATTTATTAACCATGGCCATTAATATTGGTATCATCATATCAACCTTTACTTTCAAGTATTATCCATAGACAACTATTTAGAGGTTTAAGAAGACTTTTAAGTGACCTTTCATTTACCATATTAAACCACTTGGGAGACTTCCATGTTCCCCACAAGCATAACTAATTAGCCTTTAGCCTTTTCAAACCACTTAAACCATGCATAATTTCTTTACCAAGTTTAAAACATGCAAGAGTTCTATTAAAAGTAGTCAATGCAATAAACGTATATTTATAAGCATTTTATCAAACACATTGGGGGCATAATATGACCAAAACCAATTCCAATTACCAATAAACCATTCCCATGTAATCCAATTATCCAAAACCACCATTAATGCATATAAAAGCATAATTAAGACCTTGGGAAACCATAACCAATCATTTAATATCAAAAAAACCCAAATCATATTTGAAAGCCAAAATCATGTAATAGTAAAACCATGAAAACAATCATATAAACCATGACTTTAAGTAAAATTAACAATGAGGGAAGAGAAACATGCCTTAAACTAAGATGATGATGGAAAGAAATCACTAAGACAAGCCCAAAATTGATCCCTTAGTTGAAACCCAAGCTCCCCTTGCCCAAAAGCTCTTGAGAGAATTATGGAGTGTTTAGGAAGAGTTTATAAGTGTTAGTGAATAGAATAATAGGGTAAATAACCTTCCAGGTAGGTTATAAGTCATGGGACCCTATTAGGATAAGTGGGGAAATGTCAAGAATACCCCCACTTAAGTTGCACCAAAATCCCATTGCAAAGATATGACTGATCCATATGAGTCGTACCCTCTGATACGACCAGTATCCATCATTCGTACTCTAGACTCAACCCTTGGATCAAACATTTTCCAGTATATGACTCATCCAACCAAGTCGTAACCATAGTATACGATTAGTATTTACGACCCAATCACTGGCAGAATAAAATACCATGAGGATTGGATACTGCCTACCATATGAGTCCCTGGTATAATCCGTACCCAATCTTATGGCTCATGGTGTGCCACTCGTACTTAGATCCAACCTAAGTAACCAAGTCTACGATTAAGTTAAGGAACCAAATGATGTATAACCACCAATACGACTCGTACCCCTAAATCGTATCCATTTCAGTAACCAAAAACCATCCCACCAACCAACACTGGTCAGTATACGACCGGATCATAACATTTGTAACCCAACATATGGTTCATACCCATGAGTCATATTGGGTCCACAGATCAAAATTTCAGGAAATTTTCTGAAGTCCAGAAACTAGGGTGTTTCAGTCTCCCCCACTAAGAACATTCATCCCCGAAAGATGGACAAGGTAGGGGTAACCACATGTTAGAGTCATTTGCATTATCAAATATATTCCCCAAAATAAAGATTCAAAGATATAAGACTTTTCTTTAACAAACTATGGAAACAAAGATATGTTGAAGAACATACCTTCCACACGAAACCTAGGAGCAAAAAATAAATGTGAATGTTTGGATTTCATGTCCTCTTCGACTTCCCATGTAGCTTCTTCCACCTTATGGTTCTGCCAAAGAACTGTAACCAAAGACATATCCTTGGTACGCAACCGATGAACCTATCTATCCCAGATCTCAATCGAGACTTCTTTATAAGATAAAGAATCAGTGATATCTAGTCTTTCCTAAGGAATAATCGAAGAAGGATTACCAATGCGCTTCCTCAACATGGAAACATGGAAGACCAGATGAACCAAGCTCAAGCTAGAAGGAAACTCCAGCTCATAAGCAATATTACCAACTTTTCACAAAATATAATAAAGACCCACATACCGGGGACTGAGCTTCCTCTTCTTATCAAGCCGCACAACTTCTTTCATGGGACATACCTTAAGGAAACCCTAATCCCCAACCTCAATCTCTAAGTCTCTATGCCTAACATCCACATATGACTTTTGGTAACTTTGGGCAGCCTAAAGACTATCTCGAATAATATTCACCTTCTCCATGGCCTGGTAAACTAAGTCAGGACCAAACATGTCCATCTCACCAAGACCAACCAATAGGATACCTATACCGCCTACCATACAATGCCTAAAAAAGGGCCATACCAATACTAGATAGATAGCTATTGTTGTAAGCAAACTCCACCAAAGGTAGATGCTACACCCAATTGCCACCATAATCAATCACACAGGACTGAAGCATATCCCTAAATATCTGAATAGTTCTCTCTGCTTGCCCATCTATCTGTAAATAGAATGTAGTAATCAAACTCACCTTGGTCCCCAACCCTCTCTAAAAGGATTGCCAAAAGTGAGACATAAACTGCATGCCATAATAAAATATAATCAAAATAGGCACCCCATTGTAATACCCCATATTATCCTTTAGTTCAGTTCATCTCCTAATGCATACATAAGAAGCTTAAAACCTGAAAATTTCACTAAGTGATGGAGACTTAGTCATATATTTGACTCCTTAACTTCACAGATTTTTAAGTTGACCTTTCGGGCTCTAAGACGATGGTTTTTGAGTTGATTCATGTTCAGGGGTGTAAGGAGCATATCTCAGAGATGTTTTAGAATTTTGGATGAGGTTTGAACCGTGTTAGGATTGTATTTCTAGTGGATCACCATGATCACACTGCATTGCGGTAAAGTGCTAAATCACACGCGTCCTTTGGATGGCAAAATTCTAGTGGCTCAATATGATAAGCTCGTGTCGTGTCAAGCCCCTAAATTGCACTCTTCCTTTGAATGGAAAATTCTAGTGGATCAACATGATAAGCTCGCATCGCACCAAACCTCTAATAGCACTCGTTCTTTGAATGGTAAATTCCTATAGCTCAACGTGATTCCACCGTGTCACGGTAAAGGTATATTTTCCATATTCTGTATCCATTTTTCGAAATGCATATGTCATGACCTTTACCCTAGTGTGTGGCGTGCTTATTAGGTGAAGAATTTTCATAGAAATCACTTAGAGCCAAGTTGAGCTAAGAACTTTAGATTCTTCCAAAGTTTGGGGTTCGATTCTACAAGGGTCAACTTCGAAAGCGCGTAGCTAAAGACCCACCAAATTGTAGATAATTTAATCAGATTTCAAACAATACCAATTTTGCCTTAATTCGATACCCAAGTTATAACATTTTTCGTATAAGGTAGTAAGTTGCCGCAATGGTACCGCATCGCGGTAAGGTGAAGAATCATAATCCGGGTTACGAATTTTTGGTTTAAATAAGTGAGGGCCAGTTGGGTCTTTTCCCACCTTAACCCAGGTAGTAAAAACAGCATATTAGATGTAATTCCAAGCAATATATACTTATTATTCACCAAATTTCTCTCTAAGAAACCTTAAAACTCAAACTTTAACTCCAAGAAATCCAAAGTGTCAGCATTCCTTTTTCAAGATAATCAAGACTTCAAGTTTCCGGATTCAAGAACTTAAAGAAAAAACTTCAAGAACATCATTAGGAATTCAAAGTTTAATCTTCTACATCCAAATAGTCAAATAAGGTATGTGGGATTATGAACAAGGATACTCCTTTCATCCTTGTGCCCAAAACTAGTCTTTAAAGTCGAATTTACATGATTTTCAATTTAGGGTTCATACATAATTATCATTATTTGAAGATTATGATGTTACAAGTGATTTAAATGTTGAATTACATGTATAATTTCACATCTTTATGCGTGTGACTTGACTTTACAGATTTAGAATTGATTTTCATTATCTTGATTAGAATTATTAAAGAATTTTAAGATTTTATTATTGAGCATGAACTTTGTGATGATTGGATATAAGTTTATAGCATGAATTTTAAGCCCTAAGTATAAGTATTGATATTTCAATAAGATTATGCTTTTAAGAATCCCATGATTAGTTTATATTTTGATTTTAAACAAGATTTAATCTTTTGATCCTCAGCTAAGATATGGAATCCACTTTATAATTTTGATTACAAATTTTATTATAGTTTAAAGTAAATAGATGCACAATTGGTTTTCTTTATAAGCCTTTATGCAAATTTTAAGGTGGATATTCTACAGAATGAGTATACAGATTAAAGAGAGTAGTATTTAGCACCGAGTTGGGTATGGTCACATGTCCCAAAACTATGAGCCAATGTAGGTACAGATTACTCGGATTATTCTCATTTATATGGATGACAGATATAGATTATGATCACTTATCTTAGGTTATACTCCTTGTCAAGAGTATGACACCTCTCCCCAACGTGAGGTTTTTCTATAAGGGAACTAGACGTTGGACACTATGATAGCTCACATAGTGTATGTTGATTAGAAGAACCTCCCTAACAGAAAAGAATAACAGAACTGCTTTTAGAAACTAAATTTAAAGACTCACTGTTTTATTCAAATATTTCTTTACATAAGACATTAGCTACGAGATTTCAGCTTTCAGTTTACAGATATAAAGGTGAGGTTTTTTTTTACAATTAGCCTGTATGATTTGAAAATAAACTTAATTTCAGTTCTACTTACTCCACTATTAGAAAGAGTAAAAGTACAACTTTTAGAACTAAGTGTTATGGCTCACGAGATTTACATAGTATGCTTTATCATTCATGATTTATGATTTTCAGCTTTCAGATATTCAAGGCAATATGAGTCATTTACACTTAGCATGCATTCTTAAAGAGTTTATATGAATATTGAGTTATTGTTTTAACTTATGCATTCACCCCCACATGCTCAGTATATTCCAAAAGTACTGATCCACATATACGTCTATGTGCTACATTGTCTCATAACATAGTACCAGTTGTAGCACTCACATCATAATCTGACAGTTGCAACTTCCAGTCAGCAGGTGATGGGTTCTTTTGATTCGAGGACTCGAGTCAAGTCTAATTTTACTAGATTATCTTATATTTAGTCATATTAATTAAGGATAGTTGGGGTCATGTCCCGGCTACCTATAGTCAGTATTAGTAGAGGCTTCATAGACAGTTAGTAAAGTTAATGTATTTGATTCCAGTTTCGTTTTGTAAAATTAGGGTTGTAAGCATTTTAATTTAGTTTTGTATTGATCAGATTCAAAAAAGATTTATCTTTCGCATATTTCATTTAAATTTATGTATTTTATTCAGTTGCTCATGGATTATGCCAGTAGAAGGGTTAGCTCGGGATCACTTGTGGTCCTAAGCACCCTGTAATGACTAGGGGTAGTGTAGGGTCATTACACCATTGCAGCTTCACAATCTCCTAAAGATACAGATTCACATAATCCTTCACTGAGAAGGTAGTCCACACTGGCAAAAAGTATGCAGACTTAGTCATCCTTCCCACTATGTCCAAAATCAAATTATATTGATTTTGAGACCAAGAAAGACTAATAAATAAGTCAATATTGATTACTTCCCACTTCCATTTGGGCAAACCAATTTTTTTATACAACTTTTTTTGCCTCATGTGCTCAACCTTAGCCTATTAACACACCATGCACTTGGCCACAAAATCATCTACATCCCTCTTTATTCCATTCCACCAATAAATCTCCCTGAGATCATGATACATCTTAGTCGAGCCAAGATGAACAACATAGTTGTCACGCCTCAAATCCTATTGGGGCGTACTGGCACCCATAACCGAAGAGGCCCGGGAGAACCAACTCATAACCTTATACTTCCCATGCATACCTTTATGACAACCCGAAATTTGGACAACATCATGTCGCATATAAAAGGAAATAATCACCTGTATAAGCTTGAGCACACATATATATGTATATACAATACTTGGTCGTTGGAGCAATCACGTCTATTAACAAAACACCACCTTGACTGTAAATTAGGTCTACAAAGCCTCTAGACAATACACAGAGTTTAACTAAGGTCGGGACACACCTTGCCATATAACTAACTTCTATACAATACCAAAAGTGACTGGATATGATATGGAAAGCCCCAAAGCAAATTGGAGCTCACCAAAAGCAGCTAGATATCCTGGCTCCTACTTGTGCGGTGTATAAGCTGAGGTACCTGTTCCTGCAGCATGAAATGTAGGTCCCTCGTGGGGGACGTCAGTACAAAATATGTACTGAGTATGTAAAGCTGTAGATAATCACATATGATATAGGAGCTCAATAGAAATCAGAAACAAGTGAATAAATCGTAATAGGAGTGGACCACACTTATTAGAACTTGTGACAACCTATACATTGTATTTATTCAATCACTTTACCTTCGTTCTTATCATCTTTGTAATCATTACTGTACTGTACTGTACTATGACCATTAGGCTGCCTCCAGTACATATCAACTGGGATCGACCCATGATAGGCTTATGCCCCTAGGATACCACCCATAAACACATAAATAGGGATCGACCCATGATAGGATTATGCCCCTGGGATACCACCCGATAAGAGAGAACTTCCATCACTTAGTTCAATTAATCTTTGAGATTGTTATTTCGGTCGCCACCGCATTTTTGATACTTTGAAATAATGATACATCAATAAGAGATATATAAATAGACCATCAATGCAATAACAATGAAGTAACATCAATGAAGTGTTTTGGAGTCATCAATGCCATAACAATGAAGTAGGAACTTATTGGTATATCAACGAAACGTTTTGGAGTCATTAATAGCACATGGATCTTGTTTGAGTAACCGAACACCTTCTGACATTCATTAGTGCAATAAACATGTAAGATTTGGAAGACAAGTAAGTATTGGAATGTCTTGACATCTTGTAGGGTGGAAACAAGTTTACTGGTAACGTAGGACATCATACAAAACCATTATGGATCAGATGTTATTGAATAACTTTGGAAACTTTCTTAATAGAACAATTGTTCACTTTCATGCCAAAGATATGGTATAGAGTATGCTTTACATACCTGACTGTCAACCTTCAATACTAGTCCTAAATGGACTTCCCATCTTTTCGGATTACTTATCTACAATTAACATATATAGCAATCTAGTATTAGCACTAAACGTCACAATTCAATTATTTGAATTCACCAAACTAGTGGTTAAGTAGTAAGCCTTAACTACACCATAAAGGGTGTCACTTTAACCCTTTTATACTCCAATTACATTCACATGCCATGCATATTCATACAACATCCTCCAATATCAAGTTTGGATTCATTTATCCTTCCAACCAATCCATTAAACCAAATTGAGTCATAGACATAAATAATCATCAATTCAATAGTATATCACCATATCCACCTTCCATAACTCAATTACCATATCCACCTTCCACAATTCAATACAACCAAACCATGTAAAATAGTCCAAAACCCTATTTCCATCACCTTTCAATAACAACCAATACATATAATCCTCTATCACACATATACATATGGAAAAGACCAAAGGCAAACAATATTCATACCTTAGAATTCACCTCTTGATTATGAAATACTATTTGCACAAATAATAGGTGTCGTTCGAAGCTCTCGAGATGACAAACACAGTTATCGAATTACTTTGGAATTTCTACGGTTGAATCAACAATAATTTAAAGGTCAAATTTGGCTAGGGTTTGTTCTTTCTCAATGATTGATGATGAACATAAGTTTTTCAACTCATATGCATGTATATATACACATATTTCCATCCATAATATAATAAAAAATGACGAAAATGCCTTTAAAATTTAAATAATGTTAAATATGTCCTTTGGTGGACTGTTTTGATAAGCTAAAGTAGATCGACCATAACTCTTTGCTCCGATATCGAATTTGGGTTAAATTGGTATCGTTTGAAGGATAATTCAAAAGGATTTCATTTCATATAAAGTAGGCCACCCAGTTCGTCCTATACAAGGAGTTATGGTCATTTGAAGTTGACCCTAAAAATTTGTTTTGATAGGCTGAAGTAAAACGAGTATAACTCCTTACTCAGACGTTGGATTTGGATGAAACCAATTGTATTGGAAAGAAGACTCAAATTTCTTTCTTTTCATAGGTCGAAGCTCTCCCAGTTCATTATATTAAGGTAGTTATGATCATTCGAAGTTGACACAAAAATTCGGCTGGCCTCAGTAGTTTGTGTGCAGGAAATTTTCCTGCACATTACTATTCCCAAATATCCCGGCCACCATTTTATAATTTTGAACGTCCTCGAATATATTCGAAACCTATCCAACAACAACAACAACAAACCCAGTGTATTCCCACATAATGGGGTCTGGGGGGGGGGGTAAGATGTACGCAGTCCATACCTATACCTCTAAAGAAGTAGAAAGGCTATTTTCGATAGACCCCCGGCTCGAGACACGAGATACTACACAAATGCATAGTCAAGCATAGAACAAGGTGTCATAACATAAATACGACACCCCTAAGTAATAAAACAGAGAAAAGAAAACACACTCGTAATAAAACATGGAACAAGGTATCATAACAAGAATAATACCTCCACCAAGTAATTCCCTACACTAGCGACCCAAACTGGCACTAGCCTTCTGCCCTAATTCGCGTCCTCCAGATCTTCCTATCTAGGGTCATGTCCTTAGTGATCTGGAACTACTCCATGTCCCGCCTAATCACCTCACCCCAGTACTTCTTCGGCCTACCCCTACCCCACCTAAAACCATCCAAAGCTAGCCTCTCACACCTACGAACCGAGGCATCCATGCCCCTCCTCACCACGTGTCCGAACCATCTCAATCGGACTTCCCGCATTTTATACTCCACTGGCGTCACACCAACCTTATCCCTGATAGTCTCATTCCGAACTCTATCCCCTCTAGTCAGCCCACACATCCAACGTAACATCCGCATTTCTGCCACCTTCATTTTTTGAATGTGGGAGTTCTTAACTGGCCAACACTCCGCTCCATACAACATGGCCGGACGGACTACCACCCTGTAGAATTTGCCTTTAAGCTTGGGCGGCACATTCTTATCACACAACACCCCCGATGCGAGCTTCCACTTCATCCATCACGCCCCAATACGGTGCGCGACATACTCGTCAATCTCACCGTCACCCTGAATCACGGACCCGAGATACTTGAAACTATCCCTCTTACATACCTCCTGTGATTCCAACTTCACTACCACCCCATCCTCCAGCCTCACGTCATTAAACTTACATTCCAAATACTCTGTCTTGCTTCTGCTCAACCTGAACCCTTTAGACTCAAGGGTTTGTCTCCACACCTCTAATTTTTCATTCACACCCCCTCGTGTCTCATCAATCAAAACTACATCATCTGCAAAAAGCATACACCAAGGCACCTCCCCTTGAATACGCCGCGTCAACACATCCATCACCAAAGCAAATAAAAAGGGACTAAGGGTAGATCCCTGATGCAATCCTGTCAAGACAGTGAAATGCTCTGAGTCTCCTCCCGCCGTCCTCACCTGAGTTTTCGCTCCATCATACATGTCCTTAATCGCTCTGATATACGCCTGCGGGACTCTACTCACCTCTAAGCATCTCCAAAGCACCTCCTTGGGGACTTTGTCGTATGCCTTCTCCAGGTCGATAAACACCATGTGCAGGTCCTTCTTCCTTTCCCTATACTGTTCCACTAGCCTCCGTACCAGGTGAATTGCCTCCGTCGTCGAGCGGCCAGGCATAAATCCAAACTGGTTTTCCGAAATAGACACTATCCGTCTCAGCCTCACCTCGACCACTCTCTCTCAAATCTTCATAGAGTGACTCAATAACTTAATCCCCCTATAGTTATTGCAACTCTGAATGTCACCCTTATTCTTATAAAGAGGGATCATGGTACTCCACCTCCAAGCCTCGGGCATTTTTGCCGTCTTGAAGATTTCGTTAAACAATCCAGTCAACCACCTTACACCAGCCTCTCCAGAGAACTTCCAAAAATCCACCGGTATCTCATCCGGCCCCGTCGCCCTACCCCTTCGCATCCTGCAAAGAGCCTCTCTAAACTCTTCTACCTTAAAACATCTACAATAACTAAAATCCCGACACTCCTCTGAGTGCTCCAGCTCCCCTAACACAATAGCTCTATCCCCTTCGTCATTCAAGAGCCTATGAAAATACGACTGCCATCTCTTCTTAATGTGGCCGTCCTCCACCAACACTATACCGTCCTCTCCCTTAATGAACTTCGTCTGGTCGAGGTCACGACCCTTCCTCTCCCTAGCCTTAGCGAGTCTAAACAACTTTTTTCCTCTCCTTTCTCCTGTAACCCTGCATACAAGCTATCAAAAGCTGTCGTCTTAGCCGCCGTAACTGCTAACTTAGCCTTCTTCCTAGCTAACTTGTACTCTTTCCTATTTACCCACTTCTCTTCTTTGTCCTTACTCTCAACCAACTTAGCATACGCCCCTTTCTTGGTCCCCACTTTCTTCTTAACCTCTTCATTCCACCACCAATCCCCCTGGTGGTGCCCGGCCCAGCCCCTAGAAACACCCAACACCTCACTTGCATTCTCCCGGATGCACCTAGCCACCCTATCCCACATACTATCCACGTCCCCCCTACACTCCCACACCCCCATTCCCGCCAACTTCTTCCCTATCTCCCACGCATTCACTGGCGTCAAGCTGCCCCACTTAATTTTAGGTCTACACTCCTCACCCCTCCTCTTTCTATCCTTCTTTATACCCAAATCCATAACCAAGAGCCTATGCTGGGTCGAAAGATTCTCACTCGGAATTACCTTACAGTCCTTACACAACACCCTATCCCCTTTCCTAAGCAACAAAAAGTCAATCTAGGTCTTGGCTATCGCGCTTCAAAAGGTGATCAGGTGATCGTCCTTCTTCGGGAAGCCCGAATTCACCACCACCAGCCCAAAGGACCTCAGAAAATCCAATAGAGTAGCCCCCTCTTCATTTCTTTCCCCAAAACCAAAACCACCATGCACATCACCAAAGCCTCCCGGTAACGCCCCGATGTGCCCGTTGAAATCTCCTGCTACAACAATCTTCTCCGAGCTAGGCACGCCTCTCACCACCTCATCCAAAGCCTCCCAAAACCGCCTCTTCTCCTCCCCCTCCAAGCCTACTTGCGGCTCATAAGCACTACACACGTTCAGGGTAAACCCCCGAATGACCACCTTAATAGTCTTCAACCTATCGTTGATCCTCTTTACCTCTACTACTTGATCCCGAAGCTCTTCATCTACTAAGATGCCAACTCCATTCCTACGCCTCTCGCTCCCAGAGTACCAAAGCTTGTAACCATCCACATCCCAAGCCTTAGACCCTACCCACTTGGTCTCTTGAACACATGCAATATTAATCCTCCTCTTTCTAAGAATCTTCACAAGCTCTATGGACTTACCCTGAAGAGTCCCTATATTCCAAGACCCAACCCTCAGCCTACCAACACTATCCACACGTCTTCCTCTACCACCCCTGAGGCCAAACCTTGGCCTCCCTCCCACTCCCGCCAATTCCTCTTCCCCCACCCCCACAACAGCCCCCCGCCCCAACCCCCCCGGACATGACCCTATCCAACCATCAACGCCCACAGCCACTACTACAAGAAAATATAAGAAAATATAAACAATGGTAATAACAAAGCAGCAGCAAGAAATACACGGCTCACACAAATTCGAAGAAATAATCAAGAAACAAAACTAAACTCAAATAGAGAGCAAACACCAATGGACTCAACACCCAAAACCCCAAAAACAGAGCCCCAAGCCGATAGCCCAAAACAAAACACACAGAAACTACCCGGCCTAGCAGCTAGGACCCACCCACAAAAATTTTCAAAACGCACCGAAGCCAGTCCACAATGTACTCACAGGAAGCCGGAACTAAGAACAGGCAGAGACAATAAACAGGCAGCAAGAAATAGACAGGAGACAAACAAAAAACCAGGAACTACACAAAAACAAGGGCAAACCACCCGGAAGCAAGCAACAAACTAAACGACAAAATACATAAATAAATAAAAAGTTCAACGAAACCCAAAGTGAAAAGAAGTATCTAAATATTAAAGTAAAGATGTCACCGGTACGCTTGTGTGCTGCTGATTAAGAACATATTGGTGTTGGAATTAGCTACCGGAGCGTCGCCGAAATTCCACCGGCGAGTGGCCGGCTGTTTCTGTGACGGAGAGAGTGGAGGCGGTGGCTGTTTGAGAAAGAGAGACGGTGGCGGCGTTGTTTCGCCGATGGCGGCTGGCGGCGCTGGGCGGGTGCTGTTGAGGTATGAACAGGGGGAGAGAGGGGGGAGGCGGATCAGAGCCGGAGGTCGGCGAAGGGGGGCGGCAACGGGGACCGGAGGTTGGCGAAGGAGAGCAAAGGTGAAGGGGGCCGGAGGTCGACGAAAGGGAGCGGCGACGGGGGCCGAAGGTCGGCAAAGGGGGCCGAGGGTCGGCGACGGGGGCCGAAGGTCGGCGACAGGGGCCGGAGGTCAGCGAAGGGGAGCGGTGACGGGGGCCGGAGGTCGGCAAAGGGGAGCGGCGACGGGGGCCGGGAACCGGGACTGGTTTTGGTCTAGAGAGAAGGTAGAGAGATAGAGAGCCATTTTTGGAAATCTTTATATCGTTGGAAACCTATCCATTTTTGGAAATCTTTATATCGTTGGAAATCTTATTCAATAACCTTCGCATGAAACCATCGATGGGCTAATTCCGGTATAAATAAAATAAAAAAATTAATTCCATATAAATAAGACCAATACATGTACTTGAATACGCCAATACATGTACTTGACTACGGGGTGTTACAATAGCACTACTCATGCGCCTCAGCCAAAATTCTTTGTCCCAACCCATCGACATCAGGATCACAAAACCTCACTTGGTACCATAAAGTACCATCACTACTAATCTCAAACACCATTACCTTTTGCCCACCAACGTCACTCTTAATTTTTATCAAGATAGGATCCAACACTTTCTTCTCCTTAATCACTGCACCAAGAGATGATCGAACCACCACACCACCATCCTTGGAGTCTAAGAGGAAAACTCCGAGATTAGCCAAGCGGTGAATATACTTCACCAATTCCCTATTTTCTTCCTCTACATGAGCCAAACTCCCTATGGATAACCTGCTAAAAGCATTAGCAACCACATTAGCCTTACCTGGGTGATAGTAAAGACTCATATCGTAATCCTTGAAAAGCTCAAGCCATCTCCTCTGCCTGAGGTTAATCTCTTTCTGGGTGAACACATACTGTAGATTCTTATGATCAAAAAAAATATCCACGTGAACATCATACAAACAACGCCGCCATATTTTTAAAGCAAACACAACCGCCAACAGCTCCAAATCATGAGTAGGATAATTCCTCTCACGTACCTTCAACTTCTCGGAAGCATAGGCAATCACCTTCCCTTATTGCATCTACACACAACCAAGCCATACCCAAGATGCATGCAATAAACCATGAACCCATCATTGCTTTCAGACAAAGTTAGAATTAGAGCCAAAGTTAACTTATCCTTCAACTTCTCAAAACTCCCTTCACAAGAATCTGACCTAGAAAACTTGACCTTCTTCTGAGTTAACTTAGTCAAAGGAGAAGCTATCGACGAAAATATTCCCACAAACCACTTGTAATACCCAGCTAAACCCAAGGAGCTCTGACTGTCGGAAGGAGTCATGAGTCTAGGCCACCCCTTCACCACAACAACCTTTTGTAGATCTATCATGATCCCCTCACTAGAAATAATTTGACCCAAAAAAGTCACAGCGTTCATCTAGAACTCATACTTAGACAACTTGGCATACGATTGTTGATCCTTTAAGGTCTGCAACACCACACAAAGGTGATTAGCATGATCCACCTCACTCTTAAAATAAACCAGAATATCATTAATGAACACAATAATGAAAAGATCCAAAAACTGAAAAAAAAAGTTTGTTCATCAGATCCATAAATGTCGTTGGAGTATTAGTCAACCCAAATGACATCACCAAAAACACAAAGTTCCCATACTAAGTTGGAAAAGTCATTTTAGGGGTGTCCACCTCCTTAATCTTTAACTGATGGTATCCAGACCGAAGATCTATCTTAGAAAAGAACTTGGCACCATTTAACTGTTCAAACAGATCATCTATCCTTGGAAGAGGATAGTTGTTCTTGACTGTCACCTTGTTCAGTTACCTATAGTTAATGTACATCTAAAGGGAACCATCCTTCTTGCACATAAACAACAATGGTGCACCTCAATGAGATACACTAAGATGAATAAACCCCTTATCCAGAAGATCCTTAAGTTTCTCCTTGAGTTCCCTCAACTCAGTCCAAATTGGAAGAGTGTCTAGAATTAGTTCAATACCAAATCTATTTCCCTATCAGGAGGAACACCAGGAAAATCATCCGGAAAGACCTCTGGAAACTCATTAGCCACTGGAACTGATTGAAAAGAAGGACCTTCTGAGTTAGAATCTTTAACTTGAACCATGTGATAAAGACAGCCCTTTGAGATCAACCTCTGAGCTCTAAGATAAGAAATAAACCTCCCCCTAGGAGGTAAAGAAACACTCTCCTATTCTATAACCGGCTCACCAGGGAACCTAAAGATAACCCTACAGGTCCGACAATCCAAAGACACATAAAAAGAATGTAACCAGTCCATCCCTAGAATAACATCAAAATCCACCATATCCAACTCAAACAGATCCACTAAAGTCTTTTTTCTACGAACAGATACCACACACCCCTATAACCCTCTTACCAATAATCGAGTCAGCTACTAGGGTAGAAACTGAAAAAAGATCTAAAATAACTTCTAGATTAAAACCAAAAGATATAGCCACATAAAGAGTAACATAGGAGAGAGTGGACTCTGAATTAAGGAAATAATATACATCACGAAAGAAAAACTGTAATGTACCAGTTATGACATCTGGTGATGCCTCGAATTCCTATCGGGGATGCCAAAGCTTACAACCTGTTCTGGCCAACACTAGAACCAAGAGCTATAACAGAAGCAGATGCAACACCACCAGGTGTAAGAGCAAAGATGAAGCCACGGGAATCTTATTCACTCCCATAGAAACCTTATTAATCAGACAATTCCTGAGCCGATGGCCTTTCTGGACACACTTGAAGCATATGTCCTTTCCTTCATCGTAATAATCCCGATGAGGACGACCATAGAACAATAAGGAGGATATGAAGAAACTGACTGACCTTTACTTGCCTAAAATTGGGCACCCTATACCCAAAAATTATAACCAATATAATGATGTTTATCGCCCGTCTAATAAGGAGCACTCGTAGAAAAGTAGGAACTAGAACTCACCTACTTCTTCTTCCATTTGCCACTATCTCGACCACGCTGAGACCAAGCACCTTCCTAGTCAGAAAACCTGCTCTTCTTACCCTGCCTATCTCCAAACTCCACTTGCATCCTCTTCCCATCCTCTATCTATTGTATATGAAAAGTTAACCAAGACATCTCTATATACTTAATCAACAAAGTAGTCTTGCTCTCAAAAATTAGATCCCGATTCAATCCAAAAGTGAACTTCCTCATTTTAGCCCGTATGTTAGCCACCAAATCAGGAGCATACATTGACAATTGATGAAGCTTCAAACAATATTTGTTAATAGATATTCTCCCCTGCTTGAGGTTCACAAACTCCTCCATCTTTGCTTTCCTAAACTCCTAGGGAAAGAAATGATCCAGAAAAGCACCAGAGAAGACATCCCATAAAAATGACTCCTCCACATCTTCTTTATCCCTATCCCACTCTTCATAGCACTGATATGCAAGATCTTTGAGTTGATAAGCTGCAAAGTTTACCCCCTCCACATTAGTAGCGTGCATCACCTGGAATATCTTCTCCATTTCATCTAAGAAGCCTATGAATTCTTCTCCGCCTTTACTCCAAAAAAAAAATAGGAGGACTCATCTTCATAAATTGGCCAACCCTTGTGGCCTCAATAAACAAAGCACCAGACACACCCCGCACAGCCTGAGCAATAACCAGTATTGCAATAGCATGAATAGACTGGCAAAATTCTACTTTAGTCACCTCGCCTTGAGGAGGACTAGTAGCAATCGATGGAACTCCAGAACTGGTGACCGTAGGCATGAAGTTACACTATATTTGGGGGATGTACTACACATCCCGCTATTATTGCCCAATTAAAACCTGTTTCCAAATAACCAAACTATTATCTATTTATTAACCAAGGCCATTGATATTGGTATCGTCATACCAACCCTTACTTGCAAATATCATCCATAGCCAACCATTTATAGGTTTAAGGGGACTTTTAAGTGCCTTTCCATTTTCCGTATTAAACCACTTGGGAGACTTCTATGTTCCCCACAAGCACAACCAATTGGTCTTTAGCCTTTCCAAACCGTTTAAACCATGCATAATTCCTTTACTAAGTTTAAAACATACAAGAGTTCCACTAAAAGTAGTCAATGCAATGAACATATATTTATAAGCATTTTATCAAACATATTGGGATCATCATATGACCAAAACCAATTACAATCACCAACAAACCTTACCCATACAATCCAATTATCCAAAACCACCATTAATGCATATAAAAGCATAATTAAAACCATGGAAAACCATAACCAACAATTTAATATCAAAAAAAAACAAATCATATTTAAAAGACAAAATCATGTAATAGTAAAACCATGAAAACAATCATGTAAACCATGCCTTTAAGTAAAATTAACATTGAGGCAAGAGAAACATGCCTTAAACTAAGATAATGATGAAAAAAATCACCAAGACAAGCCTCAAATTGATCCTTTAGTTGAAACCCTAGATCCCCTTGCCCAAAAGTTCTTGGGAGAATTATGGAGTGTTTAAGAAGAGTTTCTAAGTGTTAATGAATAGAATAATAGGTTAAATAACCTTCTAGGTAGGCTAGAAGTCATGGACCCTATTAGGATAAGTGAAGAAATATCCATAATACCCCCACTTAAGTTGCACCAAAATCTCATCGCAGGGATACGACAGACCCACACGAGTCATACCCTCTGATACAATCGGTATCCACCATTCATACCCTGGTCTCAACCCTTGGATCAAACACTGTCCAGTATACTACTCATCGAACCAAGTCGTAACCACAGCACACAGTTCGTATCCATGACCCGTATCCCTGGCAGAATAAAATACAAGGAGGATTGGACACTGCCTACTATACAAGTCCCTTATACGATTCGTACCCTGGCTTACTACTCATGGTAAGCCAGTTGTATTCAGATCCAACCTAAGAAACCAAGTCTATGATTAACTTAAGGAACCAAATGATCTGTAACCACCAATATAACTCGTACCCCTAAGTCGTATCCATTCCAATTACCAAAATCCATCCCACCAATCAACACTGATAAGCATACGACCGGACCATACCATCCATAATCCAACATAAAGCTCATACCCATGAATCGTATTAGGTTCAGAGATCAAAATTCCAGAAAATTTTCTAAAGTCCAGAAACCAGGGTGTTTCAGTACAGTAGGAGTGCGTACGATCCGTTTGTACTCAGTAGGTATCATAGGCCAATCGATCAAAGTAGAAAATAAAGAAAATAAAACACCCACTAAGGACACATTACTTGTAATCAGAAAACATCACACAACGGTATCCCACACCGCTAGCACTAACAGTTTTATAGTATCCACATATAACATAGCAAAATATCAAAAAGGTATACAGATATACATTTATACCACATATAAGCAAAGAAAAGAGAACAACGTCTACGGGAGCATTAAGTACAAGTAAGGAAAGATAGAGCAATAGATAGGTAACAAGTCAAACAAAATATACAATAACATCACAAGCATAATAAAGTAAATACAATAAGAATAAAGATGATGATGTAATGCACGAGGTTGTCGCACAACCTCTAAAACCGTCACATAGCCTCCGAGATTGTCGCACAGTCTTCGTATACACCTACGGAGCTAAAGCTTCAAGACGTAGGACCCATGGGTTCATCAACCCATATACAATTCAATATCCATGAATCATCTCTGACACATCCCTAGGAGAAGGTCTAACAAATCTATGTTACCAATGTTTCCAAAAGTTCCCAGTATTTACAATGTTTCTAACAATTCCAGTGTTTACAGTATTTCTAGTATTTTCAGAGCACATACATGACATAAGTCTTAAATCAAGTACAAAATACAATAACAAATATATAAAGCATACAACAAATAAGTGAAATAATGTGTATAATACCATGAGAATAATGATGCAATGTTTACAAACAACTAACAATGAGAATATCCAATAACCAATCAATTTACCAACATATGAGCCTAGATTTCCGCTCAATATATCCAACCATCCATGAAAACCAACATGATTCATATGCCAATGGAGTATGAACGCATCAACATACCGTCCAATAAGATACCATTATTTTCGTGTATATAGGCTATCAACATCACATAAGAACTCACAGGGTCACACGTAGCACATAATATCCTAAAACCACAAAACACACCACATATATGTCCACACACGGGCACAACACAATAAGATAACAATTTTTCATATTAGTTCCCACATCCTTAACATGATTTTGTATTAAAATTAACCACCCAGCCCAGTATGAAAGAAGTTAAATCATAACCTACCTCAAATGCCAAAAAACAAAATAAAAACTATCAATCCTAAAGCCTCACTCCTTACGAACTATCTTGTAATCAACTAAAACATCAAAATATAGAATCTAAGTGTCAAAAAAAAAGCCAACGATATCTATATTACCTATTTTAAAGTCGGATCAAAATACACCCTCGAAATGGATTTTCGAAAAAGAAAGGCAAAATCATAACTTTATTTTAAAAACATGTTTCCCATATATTTAGAAGTCTACATATGAAAACCCAAGCAAAAGCGAGTTAAAAATAAGGTCCAAAATCAAAGAAAAAACATTTTCAAACTTTACTCGATTAAATTCTTGAAGTTCATTTTAAAATCAAGAATCGAAGTTGTTTTAAAGATGAAATTGAGAGGAAACTGATAATTATGAGGTTAGAAATTCATCCAAGTGAAAAGGATAGAAATTGGGGTTTAAATTCAAGAATTATATTTTTAGGCCTTACGGACCAAAATCATGTAATTCTATACTTGATTCAAGTTTAAAACAATTGAAGAAAATCATATGATAGAGATTGAAGAAAATAATTGAAATAGGTGTTATGGAGCTTACCCAGGCTTAGAAGTGGAGAAAGTTGCTCAAAATCATAAAACACTAAGGTCCAAGTTTAAAAATGGTGAAAAAGGGCAAAAACCAGGTATTTATTTCCCTAAGCATCGCAATCGCGTACCAGGTGTCCCGATCGTGGTACCTAGCTTACAAGGGTGCGATCGAGGACTAAGTGTCGCAATCGTGACATATGTCTGTAGGCCCCAATAGTGATCGCGATAGGAACATCACGATTGTGGTGCACCAACTTAGTGGCGTACCAACTAGGGACTTCGTGCATTTCAAGTCTTCGCTGGCCCCTCAAGATTCATCCAAAATCTCATGAACGTAAACAAACTATGCCACCCTATCAAAATAAATACTCCAGACACAATGACGATATCTGATTTTCAAAAAAATATCATTTTCACAAAGTTGACTCCTGAAACTCAATATTACAAATTTTTTAACTGAGGTCAAAATGAGATTTAAAAGCCATAAAACCATACCAACCACGTTACCACCAAAAAAATTGATGTTCCAGATCTACTAGCGCAGTCTGTTCTACCATCTGTCGGACGAATCAAAAGATATCAACTGAAATCACCTATAAGGCTCTTAAAGTCGCCAAAAACCACGAAACCATATAAATGGCATCAAAATACATCGGGAACTATGCCAATCATCCCCACACCACATAAATAACTCAACCCAACCACGGGGAGGGGTAAAATAGTCAAATTACATAGAAATACATTTTTCATATATTTCATCAAGATTCAGGTCGTTATATTATCCACCACTAATAATCTAGTTCATCATTGAACTAAAGGTAAGAGAAATACCTGAATTAGCAAAATGTTGGGGATAAGAACTATATATATTAGACTGGACCTCCCATATAGGCTCACCTACAAGTCGATGCCTCCACTGGACCTTTACTACAGGAATAACTCTAGGGCACAACCGCCTAACATCCCTAGCCAAGTTGGAGACCGGTTCCTCAACAAAAGACAACCTCTCATCTAACTGAACCGACTCCCAAAGAATAATATAAGATTTATCCATAATGTAATAGTAAAGTATGAAAACATGAAAAACTCGATGTACAAATGATAAGTCTAGGGTAAAGCTAACTCATAAGTCACATCACAATAGTCCGAAGAATCTAAATAGGCAAGTAAACCTAGGGCTAAGCTTGCCCCTCTTTTTGAATCTCATCACACCTTCATGGGCGAAACTTGAAGGAAAACACAATCACCAATTCCAAGTCTCAAGGCATGAAATCGACGATCTGCCTAGCATTTCTATTTACTCTGAGCCACTCTGAGTCTATCCTAAATGATCCGGACTCTATCCAAAGACTCATGAAGCAAGTCTGTACCTCGAGTTATAACCTCATAAACCTCAAACCAACCCATTGGAAAGTGACAACGCCTACCATGCAAAGCCTCAAAAGGAACCATATTGATACTAGAATGGTAGCTACTATTATATGCAAACTCTACCAAGGCTAAATATTGCTCCCACTAACCACCAAAATCTGTCACACAAGCGTGGAGCATATCCTCTAAAACCTAGATAGTCCGCTCTAACTGACCGTGAGTCTAGGGTTTCAATACGATACTAAGATAAACTCGAGTACCCAACTCATCTAGAAAAGTCTTCCAAAAGTGAGATGTGAACACAAAACCTCGATCTGAAATAATAGGCATTGGCATACCATGAGGACTTATAATCTAACAAACATAGATACAGGCCAGCCTCTCAATATTGAAAGAGACCTGTACTAGAATGATATGAGCAGACTTGGCCAATCGATCCAAGATAACCCAAACACTATCAAATCCATGAGAAACGTGAGGAAATCCAATCAAAAAGTCCATAGTGATCCATTCCCATTTCCACTCAGGAATGGGTAACCTCTGAAGTAATCCATCAGGTCTCAAATGCTCGGCATTTACCTATTGGAAATAAAGGCAACGAGCTATAAAATATGCTAGATCCATCCTCATAACACCCCACCAGTAATATTGTCTTAAGTCACGATACATCTGAATTACTCTTGGATGAATGGAATACCTTGAACAATGAGCCTATTCCAAAATCAATCCAGTCACCCACTCTTGGCATACAAACTCGGCCTCCAATTCTCAAGACACCATCTAAGTCAAGTGAGGCTTCCTTAGCCTCATTAATCAATACCTTATCCCAAATTAACCTCAATCCAATATGATCAAACTGATGATCTTGAATCTGCTCCATTAAAGAAGATCTAACCTCCACAAATTCCAAAACACGCCCAGGTGTTGAAATATTAGGCCTAACCATCTGGTTAGATAAATATTGGACCTCAAAGGCCAAGGGCCTCTCTGGGGTCAACAGATATGCCAAGCTATCCATGCTAGTTGACTTCTGGCTAAAAGCATCTGCAACCATATTAGCCTTGCCCGAATGATAGAGAATAGTCAAGTTATAATCCTTAAGAAACTCAAGCCAACGGCACTGCCTTATATTAAGATCTCGCTGGGTGAAGAAATACTGAAAGCTATGATGATTTGAGAAAATCTCACAACAAACTCCATACAAGCAGTGCCTCCAATACTTTAAAGCAAATCAATCATGCACAACTCCAGATCATGGGTTGGGTAATTCTTCTCATGGGGCTTTAACTAACGAGAAGCATATTTAATCACCTTACCCTTCCGCATTAACACAACACCTAACCTAACACATGAAGCATCACAAAAGACGATAAAACCCCCGCCCTCCTTAGGAAAAGTCAAGATGGGAGCTGAAGTCAACAAATCCTTGAGTTTTTGAAAGCTTGCCTCACAAGAATTGGACCACTAAAAGGAAATATTGTTCTGAGTCAACTTAGTCAATAGAATTGTAATGGATGAAAAACCCTCAATAAAATGTCGATAATAACCTACCAGTCCAACAAAACTATGAATCTCGATGGGTGAAGTAGGCCTATCCCAATCACGAACTGTTGAACCCTTGGGTAGATCAACCATAATATCCTCCTTAATCACCACATGACCCATAAAAGAAAAAAAGTCCAACAAAAACTCATACTTAGAGTACTTGGCATACCACTTGTCATCCCTCAATCTCTAAAGCACAATCAGTAAATGCTTCTCATGATAAGCCTCACTCTTGGAATAAACCAAGATATCATCTATAAATACAATAACAAAGGAGTCGAGATATGATTAAATACTCGGTTCATCAACTCCATGAATGTTGTTAGGGCATTGGTCAACCCAAAAGACATGACCGAGAACTCATAATGACCATATTGAGTCCAAAAAGTTTTCTTTGGGATATCCAAAGCTCTAATCCTTAAATGGTGATACCCGAACCTCAATCAATCTTCAAAAACAATGCGGTACCTAGAAGTTGATCGAACAAATCATCAATACAAGGAAGATTTCAATACTTATTTTTAACCTTCACCTAATTCAGCTGTCGGTAATCAATAGATATACACATAGACCTATTCTTCTTCTTCACAAACAAGACAGGCACACCCCAAAGTGATATACTAGGTAGGGTAAATCCCTTATCCAATAACTCCTGCAACTAATCCTGTAATTTCTTCAACTCGGTTGGGGCCATCCTATAAGGAAGAATAGAGATAGGCTTGGTGATCAGCTCAACATCAATGGCAAAATCAATATCACAATCTAGAGGCATACTAGGCAAATCTATAGGAAACACATCTACAAACTTATGGACAATACGAAAAGACTCCAAGAAAAGAGGTAAAGCAACATTAGTATCATGAATATGAACTAAGTAATACAAATATCCTATCTCAATCAATTGATGAGTTTGAACATAAGATATAACTCTTTAGGACCTGAATGAAGCACTCTTCTAAGCTATCATCGGCATACCCGACGAAGCTAAAGTCACAGTCATAGCATAATAATCTAGGACAATATAATAAGGAGCTAAATAATTCATACCGAAGATGCATTGAAATCAACCATATCTAACACATGCAAATTTACCCAGGTCACATGCCTAGAAAAAGTCACAATATAAGATTGATATAATTAATCCACCACTAAAGAATCTCCTAGAGGGGTAGATACACGAATAGGTATGGTAAGAGGCTTACTAACAAAATCAAAACCCAAAGCACAATATGCAGACACATAGAAGAAAGTCAATCCCAAATCAAATAACATAAATGCAAATCTAAAATAAATGAGAATGATACGATCATAGCATCAGAAGTCTCTGTCTCTGGTCTGGAGGGTATAATACAGCACTTTCCATGACCACCAACTGGTGGAGTAGCCCCATGACCACCATACAAGCTCCACTACCTCTGCCCCTCGCGCCTCTAGTAGAACACCTACCTTTCATAGTTGAAATAGGAGTAGCTCTAAAAATACAATGGGGATACTCCTTAGCCAATATAGCCAGTCTCATCACATACATAGAAAACCCTAAACTTGTCCTGATGATGCACCCTCTTGGAACCTCCCTGAGACGTTTAAGGAATAGATCCACGCATTCTTGACTGACCCCCTATACTCTAAAATGATGCCCCTAACACTATCACTTGTGTTGTGGCTCGCTAAAAATAGGAAGCATAGCAATTCTAGCTGGTTGAGACCCCACCTGGTGAGGTAACATAAATGAAGGATGAACTCTTGACCTCAAAATACCATACTCATATATAGGTGCTAAAGGAATAGCACTCGGAGTCCAAGGAGTACCAAAATTAGAAGTAGGTGAAACTAGATGATCCACACTTATGACTAGAGGAACACCATCAGCATACTCTAGCACAGGCAGAGGTACAATACTCAGAATTAGAGGGAATACTAAATGAACTCAAAGAAGCACCCTCCAAATGAGTCAACAAAACAACCAGCAATCCCTCTAAGACTGAGGTAGGAAAACTCAGTAGAACCAAAGTAGGACCCATACCTCCAACATACTCAACACGAGGCTCAGGGGAAAGTCCCCTAGCACTAATCCTAGATGGGGCAGATCCATGTGCCCGTCCACTTTCTTGAGCTCGTCCATGACTCCATACTCGCTCTCTAGATGAAAGCTCCATATCTCGGACCTCATGAGCTGCACAGAAAAGAGTAAAATATGAATCAGAACACAAGGTACAAAATAAAATTCACACGATAACGAACAAATAAGGGAAATTCCTAAAGACATCCTATAGGATCTCAAAGATAGATACGGACGTCTACATTCTGATCTGTAAGACTCTATTAGATATATCATTCTTACAACATTGAGACCAATGAACGTGTCTCTAATACAAATTTGGCATGACCCAAAATATAAGGGTCATGATGGCACTTGTCGCAGTGCCTTGACAAGTAAGCCTATCATCCAAACTAGTACACAAGCTAAAAAAATAATAATGACCCCAAGGAAAGGTTCTAAATCAAAGTCAAACCATACAATTATAACAAATACAGAAAGAACCATAATCAATAATACCAAATCCCAAAACCTGATGTCACAGTTTAAGAACTGCTAATACGATTGATGAATCAAATACATAAGAAAATCCAACAAGAACCACTCTTTCTCTGAATACTAGTAAAGACATAATCTATACAGAAAGATAGAAGTGGACTCCAGATGCATGGAAATCCAACCGCTACCTTGGATAATAGTGAAGGTGCCTAAATTAATCATTGTATGGCATACTCAAACTAGGACCTACACCAAAAGAGCATATTAGGAGTGTGTATGGTCTATTGGTACTTAATAGGTATCATAGGCCGACCGAGCAAAGTAGAAAATAAAGCATACAAAATACATCGTAAGGGTACGTCACCTGCAGTCAAAAAATATCCCACAATACTAGCCCACATCACTTGCACTAACACATCTATAATATCCATATATAACGCAACAAAACACTAGAAAGGAATACAAGTATATATTTATACCACATATAAGCAAAGAAAAGGGAACAACATATATGGGAGCATCAAGTACAAGTAAGGGAAGCTAGAATAATGGACAGGTACCCAGTCAAACAGAATATACAATCACATCACAAGCATAATAAAGTAAATACAATAAGAATGGTGATGATGATGATGTAATGCATAAGGTTGTCGCACAACCTCCGAGACTATCGCACAGCCTTCGAGGTTGAATAGTCTTCACATACATCTACGGAGCTAAATTTGTAGAACGTAGGACCTATGAGGGTTTCATCAATCCTCATACAACTCAATATCTATGTCCATCTTCCCCACATCCCTCGGAGAAGGTCTGTAAAATCCAATATTTTTAGTGTTTCTAGAATTTTCTAGTATTTCCAATGTTTTTTGTATTTCTAATATTTCCAGAGCACATACATGACATAAAACACAAATCAAGTACAACATACAACAAAAACAAGTATATAGAGCATACAACAAACAAGTAAAATAATGTGTGTGGTGACATGAGAATAATTATGCAATGTTTACAACCAATCGACGATGCTCATCAATATACCAATATATGAGCCCAAATATCCGCATAATACATTCAACCATCTATGAAAACCAACATGATTCATATGTCAATAGAGTATGAACACATCAACATATGCAATTAATACCACAATAGGCTTTTCGTCCAGTATAATACCATTAATTTCAGGTATATAGGCTATCAACATCACATAGGACCCCACAGATCACACATAGCACTCTCAAAACCACCAAATACATCACATATAGGCCCTCGCACAGGCACAATACAATAAGATAGCTATTTTTCATGATCAATTCCCATACCCTTAACATATTTTTGTATCAAAATTAACTACCCAATGTTGACACCTAATTTTTTAACCTCTATGACTAAATTTAATTTTTGAGTTTCTTCAATTTTAAATAAAATTACAACATTTATTTTATTCGAATAACAAAAAATTTTAAAAATATTTATATAGGTAATTTTGTCACTTTATGTAACGATTATATAATTTTTGTATTTATGAGATTGTATAACTTTGTTACTTAAAAAGTTATTTCATGAAACATTAAATTTTTAATCAAGGGCTATCTTGAAAATTAATTTAAATGGGCAAAGTAATTTTTTTCTTAAAAAGTAATTTATTTGAAAAATATTTGTTAGGTTTTACTGAACCAAGAAGCTTAAGATTAAATTAGTTAGTTAATTTATTTTAAATTTTGATTTAATTTAATTTATTTATTTTAACATTAATTATAATCAACTTGGTCACAACTGCAATGCAATTAGTCAATTGTTTTTCAATATGGTTAAAATTTAAATAAAATTGACTAAGTATTAATTTATAGGCTATTTAATAAATGGCCAAAATCTTGCTAAATCTAATTGGGGTTATTTTTTAAATAACCCCAAAACCAACCAATCCAGCAGCCCCTTTCCCCCTTTTTGCATTGGGCCACTAGCCCCAAAAAAAAAACCAACAACCCATTTTTTTCAAGACCCCTACCAGCCCACCTCAACCGACCCAGCCCATAACTCTTTAAACTATTCTCCTAACAACTTCAATGTAAACCAACAGCCAATAACAACTTCAAACAATACCCATGATTACAACCTGGTGACTCAACTCCTGCAAACCGACCTGTTTGATAACCCAACAGCAACATCATCGAACAACAACCCAGCCGACAACGTTACCAATAACTACAGCAACTTGTATCAGCAACAATAATAACAGCCAAAATTTTAATGCAACAACAGTAAAGCAAGTCAACAACAACAGCTATTAATCCAAATTTTCCTCAAAACTATGTAATTTCATATGAATGTGAACAGTCACGATTAATTTATGTTTGAATTTGATATTTTTATCCTCAATTTCTTATTTCTCCTCCCTTCCCCCCCAAATTAGTCTAAAACCTCCTATAAATATTCATTGAAGAACAAAAGGGAGAGGAGAAATTTCTTAGGAAAAAAATAAGGATTTGGGAGGCGCGTGCTTCTAATCCTACATAACCAAAAGATTCTCAAAGAAACATACTCAAAAATTCAATTCTGATGAAAATTAAACTCCGAAGATTCAAAATCTAAACTCCGGTGGTGGAAGTCCATCGTCAAGTCTCGTTGTCCTAAGTTCGTTGCTCTAAAAGAGGGGAACACTTCATTTCTCTTGAATTTTTTTTGTTTTTTTTGTGTTTGTAAAAAAAATATGTAAAGTTTAATGTTGTTACGTATTTTATTGATATGATATTTCTTTCATATGGTTTGGTCTTGTTTTAAATTATATGTGGTATTCTTGATTGATCTGTAAAGATTTGAGATTAAGATTCAAAACATGTTCGTAAAGAGAATAATTTAGGACATATTTAATAGTATTTTTTCTTCTCCGAGTTGATAAAATTTTAAAGTCGGTGTACAGCAATTTAATTACTTGACTGTGAACAGTAGTTGATGTTGGTAATTTATATGGTGGTCAACTATGTTGGACTGAAAATTCTTAACGACTTTTTCTTCATTCTCGATATCGAGTGAGGTTCATTCAAGGTTGTGTGAAGGCAAAGTTTTTTAGATTTGAAAAGTTTGATGGGTCTGGAAATCCTTTCTTTCATTTGAAAACTTATTGTGAAAATTTGATTGGTGTGGGTAAGAATAAAGGAATACGGGTCAAGCTATTTAGTCAAAGTTTGAGTGGAAAGTCTTTAGAATGGTATGCTAAACAAGATGTGACTAAATAGCGAACCTAGGATGACCTGTAAATGCTTTTGTGGATCACTACAAGTTTCATGACAATATTATTCCTAATAGAATCTCTATCACAAAGCTAAGATAGAAATCAAATGAGAGTTTTTGAGAATATGCCATACACTGGAGAGAAGAAGCAACCAGGGTACATCCCCCTATGGAAGAAGCTGAAATGATCAGTTACTTCATCCATGCACTAAATCCAGAATATTTTGATCGCATGATAACAATGGCTGGAAAAACATTCATTAAAATTGTCAAGACTAGAGAAATTATTGAAGATAGCCTCAAGATAGGAAGGATAATAAATTTGACAGAACTGCAATCTACTCACAAGGGCTTCCAGACTAGTTCTTTGGGAAATGAAAGGAAAAGAAGAAGGAAGTAATAGGAGTGTCGATTAAAGAAAGTTCTTCCAACTACAAGCAACCTCCTTGATACCAACCCAATGCTCGACATGCTCACTATCCAGTGTTTAATGCAAAAGCGACATATCATGCTCAACCTCCACCACAAAACTATCAAAATAATGCTCCTAGTGTCATCGTTAAAGGAAGCCTCCCAGAATTTTCACGCCATTGGCAGAATATCTTACCATCTTTTTGAAAGGTTGAAAGAAGCAAACTACTTTATCCAGTGAAAACGAAGTTTGTGAATACTTCTGTTAATTGGTATGATCCAAACAAGCGATGTGCTTACCACTCTGGAGTTGTTGGACATAATACAAAAAAATGTACTACTCTCAAGCATAAAATTTAGGATTTGATTGACAATAAGGTGATAATTCTTGAAGAAGCTCCAGCTAATGTTAACAACAATCCATTGCCCAATCACAAGAAGTAGTCATTAGCACCATCAATAAGAAAAAGCATGAATTTTCCTTAAAAGGCACACTTTTGGCGTCCTTCTATCCTACATGTGGAAGTTATCATTTTCTTTTCTTGTAATTGTACTTTCACATTTTATTTTCTTGTAATTGTATTCTGTTGATTCGTTTCCTGTAATAGCACTTTATGATTTAATTTCCTTGAAATCACACCTTTTTAGTTGTAATGAACTACATTCGACATGATTTTCCTTGTGGAATATGTAGGCAGCGTCTGTCGACTTTGGACAACCCCTTAAAATATTTTTCTTTTCGGTAAGAACTACGTTTGACTTGAATTCCTATGAATGGGATACGTAAGCGGCCTATGTTGGCTTCGGTCAATCCCTTAGAAGAATCATCTTTTCATTTAATGTTGGAACAACCTTCCCCATCTCAATGATATATGTAGGTGCCACACTAGCTCCGTCATATTTCCAGTAACATTTTTATAGAAACTAGGGCAAAATTTTTTAGAAGACCTCAAAAATTCATCAAAGGATCCTTTCCCAAGCTAAATGAAGATGACATTAGAGCATATAACTAAGGAAAAAAATTTTGAGAAGATCTCAAGAATTTCACAAAAACTTGACATTGGCTACAAAATTAAAAATCAGACATTGCTGAAACTGCGGCATAATTTTTGAAGTTCCCTATGCTTTAAGTACTCTACATCAGAAATAACTCAAGTATTTTGCATTCTAGACCAGGGCAGAATTTTTGAAAAAATCTCAAAAGTTCCATACTAAATATTGTCATAATAAAGTTTGAGAGATTTTAAACTGAGGCAGAATTTTTTAGTGAGATCCTCAATAATTCCACAACGACCGCACTCCAAGCCTGCAACTCGATGATCAACAAGGTACATCAGAAAAGCAAGGCAATGCCAACACAGTCAGTCTCTCAAAACTAAGAAATTCTCTTTGGATGCAGGAATAGTAAAGTCACAAAGTTGACAACGCTAAGCATGACACAGGACATTATCAGACCCACTGTGGCCTTGTCATAATAAATTGGATAACTTTTCTCCCCCATCTTTCTCTTGATTTATGTTTCCATTACTTTGTTATTATTTCTAACACTTTCTCTGATTTTATAGGAAAATGGTTGGGCATAACAACGAAGATATGGAAATATTATCTAAACTACTATCTCTAAGTCATTATGAGTCAAACAACTTCAACTTTATCTTTAAACCCTATCTTTTATTACACTCCTAACTTAGTTATGAAAAATTGTTGTGTTATTAATGTGTGTTGGTTAAGTTATACTGGTGTCATTATGCAAGACCGCCTCTAAGAAATAATGAAAAGTATCCTCTCAAAGTTTGAGGATTTAATCCAGAAGCTCAGGATATTCTTGATTGTAAGGATGCAGTTCAATGAATCAACTTCTATCTTTTCTTATTATATTTGGGTAATCCACCATTTCAAAACAACATATCTCATTGGGTATTCCACCCTTTCAAAAGGACATATCTCATGTTGGTCCTCTACCCTTTCAATAGGACACATCTTATTTGGGTCATCCGTCCTTTCAAAAGGACACATCTTATTTTGGTCATCCACCCTTTCTAAAGGACTTATCTTATAATATTTAGAGCATACACCCTTTCAAAAAGACACTTCTTATTTGGTTCAACCATCTTTTCTAAAGGAAATATCTTATTATATTTGGGTCGTTACCCCATTAAAAGTGACACGATACATGTTACATTGGTTAACTTTCTTTCAATAAGACACATTGGGTTATCACCCCATTCAAAGTGGCATGTTACAATCTAGATAGGTCGTCCATCTTTCAATGAGAGAGTTTGACCAACATCCCATTCAAAGTGATATATTATATTCAAGATAGGTCATGCGCCTTTCAATGAGACACATAGGGTCGTCGCCCCGCTCAAAGTGGCATTTTATATTCAAGATAGGTCATCTGTCTTTCAATGAGATATGTTGGATCGTTACCCCATTCAATATGACATGTTATATTCAAGATAGATTGTCCATCTTTCAATAAGACACGTTTGATCATCACCTCATTCAAAGTAGCATGTTACATTCATATTGGCTCGTTCGCCTCTCAATGAGAAACGTTGGATCGTCATTCCGTTTGAAGTAGCATGTTACATTTAAGATTGATTCATTAACTATCTGAGTATAGCATGTTCAAACAGGTTTGCACCAATTTATGTTTGTGTGATGCTATATTTTTAACTAACCATTTGTTTTGTTTGAGTTATTGTCGAGAGCATCTAAAAAGATGAAATTCTCAAATCAAAACCACAGATGTGGATGACTCCAAAAAAGTATGCAACACAACGTGAAACTTTTTCTTTCCAGTGAACTGGGACATAGTCTAAAGAGGAATATCAAACTCTTTGGATGTAAGCTGAGGAACGACTTCCACCACCATCAAACCACACCTCTATTAGAAGGCATGTGGGATATTTCGAGATATTCTGGTTTCGGTTTCACTTTCAGGATACTTCTAAACTCGTACTAGAAGTAGCCTTCTTTTCCCTTCAAATTCGAGTGATAACACACTCAGAGTTTTGGAAATTATGTTCGGGTAAATTCTTGCCTATGGATCAGAAGGATATCGCATTCATGGTTAAGAGGTTACAAGCCTCTTTTCCATAATCTTAAATAACTTATCACTCATTCCGAGCCAAATATCGTCTAAAATAAAAGACTATTTTTCTACCGATTGGGTTGAACTGCAAGTAGTCTAATTTTCTGAATCATTGAGATATGTAGGTTGGGCTCCGTATTGAAAACATGACTGCATTCCAAACTTCCCCCAATCCCTTTATTCCTCAGCTTTTCGGTTTCACCAAAATTTAAAAACTGAAATAGCTTGTGATTTTTGTGAAAATCGTGCTTCAAAATCCAATGTTATGAACTACAAGTGGACTGAATTCTCATGTAACGTAAAATATGTAGGAAACCCGATACCAAAAACCGGCCATAACTCTCTAAAACTCATGCGAAAACCAACTCCTTTTGAGAAATGAATTTGTCATCGAAAAAAAATTAGGAACATCAAACTCTCTTTATCCAAGATTACTTGCATTCACCCTACCCAAAGGGAGGGGGCAATTGTTGACACCTAATTTTTGCCCTCTATGACTAAATTTAATTTTTGAGTTTCTTCAATTTTAAATAAAATTACAACATTTATTTTATCTGGATAACAAAACTTTTTGAAAATATTTATCTAGGTAATTTTGTCACTTTATGTAATGATTATATAATTTTGTATTTACGAGATTGTATAACTTTGTTACTTAAAAATTTATTTCATGAAAAAATAAATTTTAATCGAGGGTTATCTTGAAAATTTATTTAAATGGGCAAAGTTTGATTTAAATATAATTTTTTCTTAAAAAGTAATTTATTATGAAAATATTTATTTGGTTTTACTGAACCAAGAAGCTTAACATTAAATTAGTTGTTAATTTATTTTAAGTTTTGATTCAATTTGGCCAACTTATTTAGTTTAACCTTAATTAAAATATTTGACATAACCCCAAAACCAGCCAACCCAGTAGCCCATTTTCCTATTTCTTCATTGGACCACCAACTCAAAAAAAGAACAGCAATCCATTTTCTTTTCAAATCCCCCACCAGCCCACCTGAACTGATCCCACCCCTAACTCTTTAAACTCTTCTCCTAACAACTTTAGTACAAAACAATAACCAATAACAACTTCAAACAATATCAACGATTATAATCCGGTGACCCGACTCCCGTAAATCAACCCATTTGACAACCTAACAACAACATCACCGAACAACAACCCAACCGATAACGTTATCAATAACTACAATGACCCATATCAGCAATAACAATAACAGCCACAATTTCAATGCAACAATAGTAAAGCAAGTCAACAACGATATCTATTAATCCAATTTTTCCTTAAAATCGTTCGATTTTATATAAACACAGACGGTCAAAATTAATTCGTGTTTGAATTTAAAATTTTTCATCCTCAATTTCTTATTTCTTCCCCCCCCCCCCCCCACCAAATCATTCCAAAAAGTCCTATAAATACCTATTGAAGAAAAAATAGGAGAGGACAATTTTTGGGAAAAAAATTGAGGATTCAGGAGGCGCATGCTTCTAATCCTACGTAACCAAAAAATCTCAAAGAAATATACTCAAAAACTCAATTCTAATGAAAATTAAACTCCGAAGATTTGAAATCTAAAATCCGGTAGTGGAAATCCGTCGTCAAGTCTCATTATCCTAAGTTCGTTTCTCTAAAAAGATGAACACTTCATCTCTCTTGAATATTTTTTATTTTTTCTGTGTTTCTGAAAAAAAATGTAAAGTTCAATGTTGTTATGTATTTCATTGATATGACATTTCTTTCATATGGTTTGGTCTTGTTTAAAATTATATGTGGCATTCTTGACTGATCTGTAAAGATTTGGGATTAAGATTCAAAACTCATTCGTAAAGAGAATGATTTGGGACATATTTGATTGTGTTTTTTTCTCCGAGTTGATAAAATTTTTAATCGTGTGTCCAGCAATTTAATTATTTGACTGTGAACAGTAGTTGATATTGGTGATTAATATGGTGGTCGACTGTGTTAGATTGAAAATTCTTAATAATTTTTTCTTCGTTCTCGATATCGAGTGAGGTTCATTCAAGGTTGTGTGAAGAAAAAGTTTTTGAGATTTCTTTTAATCCCCATAAAATAAAATGTTAGATCAAAATAGCACTTTATGACAGCCTGTCCTCATCCTAATAGTTTGTCTTTGGTTTTGATATTGTGTAGTCTTGTACGATCATACATGCTGAATCTTGAATTTTGATCTTTTTATTTGAAATTTGTCGCGTCAAATTTAGTTTTTTAATGAAGGTTTAACATGAATCACTCTTTCCCGTAACTATGTATGAACAACTATTGATTTACCGGGATGCTAGTTTTGTTTTAAGAATTCAAGGTTATTAAGGTCAGCAAATTTCAAGATTCATGCCTCAACGTTTTTTTTTTCTTTCATTGGCCATGTTGCTTCTCATGCCTTATCGGTTGGATAATTATGTTTAGAATTTGTAGGTTACTATATGCATGAGTTGTTCATGTTACATGATAAATATGAATTATGATATGGTTTTAAGTTACTGATGTTTTCTCTCGTGGGAGGCTTGGATTTAATATTTTAATTTTCACTTAGACTTGTTTCTTTAAACTTCAACCAATAAAACCATTTTAGATGGTTGATGTACCATATCATATGAATTACCCAGTAAAATAACTTTGGCAACCTTTTTATGGTTGTTTTTCCTTCATTTACACGAAATCCATGGTCGCCTTGTGTTGTGATTTCCTTCCTTCTTTGTAATAACTTAAGTTAATATCTTGGGTGCTATCTTGATAAGTGCAAGCATCTGTCTAATTCATTTTTTTTTAAACTGATGTTTTCCTCTTCTTTATGACATCATAGAGTAAATAGTTATATGTATTGCTCTCCTTTTTAAGTCATGTGTTAAGAACGTTTGAATAGCTACTAATCTTTTTTCCTTTCTTGTTTATGTGATTCACATGATTATTAGTTAGTCTAACCGGACTCTTTCGACCCCTGTATTTCCTCGAGATTAAAACCATTCTTATTCAAGTCAAAATTCTTCATCAAAATCTGCGCAGGGGCTGATATACATTCGTATATAGTAGATATACACTGGAATAGTTGTAGTTGTATGCTATCATACATGTACACGAAATCAGAAAACTGCATGCCATAAGCTCAAATATGGGTGACTTTAGATATTTGACCCCAATAAAAAATGTCTTTAAAAAATAACCTTCCTTAATTTTTAAATATAGTACAAGTATCATTTTGCCCTTCTACACCTCAAATATATTTTTAAAACTTTCCATACTTATTTGTATCTCAAATTTTATTTTTTATTATTTTCACTTTTTATTTTTTCCCTTAATTTTATTATTCTATTTTTTATTATTTTCACTTTTTATTTTTTCCCTTAATTTTATTATGCTATTTTTTAGTATTTTCACTTTATATTTTTTATTTAATTTTATTTTCATGTTTTAATTCATTTGTCTCAACCTTTGTTTTTTTCTCTTTTTTCTTTTTTATCAAGCATTATCTATTTTTTTCTTTTTTAATTCATTTGTCTTTAACCTTTATTTTTCTTTTATTTTTATTTTTTATCAATTCTCTTTTTTTCCCTTGTTTTTCACAAATTTTATTTTTATTTTTTCCTCTCATTTTTTATTTTCTCAATTTTTTTACTTCTTCGCTTTTTTATTAATCTTTATTTGTTTTCTTGCCTTTTTTTCTCACTCTTTTATTTATTTTTCAATTTTGTTTGATCGTTTTTTTCTTTTTTCAGTTCTCTTTTTTTCCCTCATTTTTCTCAAACTTTATTTTTATTTTTCCTCTCATTTTTGTTTTTCTCAATTTTTTTAATTCTTCGCTTTTTCTTGATCTTTATTTTTTTCTTTTTCTTTTTCTCTCAATCTTTTTTATTTCTCTATTTTGTTTAATCTCTTTTTTCTTTTTTCTCAACTTCTATTATGTTTTTCTAATAAATAAAAAATTGGATAATCCATCAAGGTATCTTCTTTTTTTGACATCAAAGCAAATTTAAGGGCATGAATTGTTGTTACGAAGTTCTTTAAAAAATTTTAAGATAATCGTGTCTCTATGGCGAGAATTGTAGAATATCTCATAAATGAAGGCAGGATGTGGTAGTGTCAACTCTTGTCCGTGGGGCATAGTTTATTATTTGAAAGTCCTTGAACTAAGTCTTGCCTCTAAGGAAAGAGTTGTAGAAGATTCTATAAATGAAGACATAACGTGGTAGTGTCAACTCTTGCCCGTAGGGCATAATTTGTAGTTTGAAAGTCTATGAGCTAAGTCTTACCTCTAAGGCAAGAGTTGTAGAATATCTCATAAATAAAGACGTAACATGGTAGTGTCAACTCTTGCCCATGGGGCATAATTTGTAGTTTGAAAGTCCTTGAGCTAAGTCTTGCCTCTGCGGTAATAGTTATAGAACATCTCATAAATGAAAGCATAACGTGGTAGAGTCAAATCTTTCCCACGGGGCATAATTTGTAGTTTGAAAGTCCTTGAGCTAATTAAATTTTGCCTCTAAGACAATAGTTGTAGAACATCTCATAAATGAAAACATGATGTGGTAAAGTCAACTATTGCCCGTGGGGCATAATTTATAGTTTGAAAGTCCTTGAGCCAAGTTTTTCCTCTAAGGCAATAGTTGTAGAACATCTCATAATAAAAATATAACGTGGTAGAGTTTGAAAGTCCTTGAGCTAATTAAGTTTTGCCTCTAAGGCAATAGTTGCAGAATATCTCATAAATGAAAACATAACATGGTAAAGTCAACTCTTGCCCGTAGGGCATAATTTGTAGTTTGAAAGTCCTTGAGTCAAGTTTTGCCTCTAAGGCAGTAGTTGTAGAACATCTCATAAATGAAAATATAACGTGGTAGAGTTAACTCTTGCCCGTGGAGCATAATTTGTAGTTTGAAAGTTCTTGAGTCAAGTCTTGCCTCTAAGGCAAGAGTTGTAGAATATTTCATAAATAAAAATAAAATGTGGTAGAGTCGACTCTTGCCCGTGGGGCATAATTTGTTGTTTGAAAGTCATTGAGCTAAGTCTTGCCTCGTAGGCAATAGTTGTAGAACATCTTATAAATGAAAATATAACGTGGTAGAATCAACTCTTGTCTGTGGGGGATAATTTGTTATTTGAAATTTCTTAAGCTAAGTCTTGACTCTAAGATAATAGTTGTAGAACATCTTATAAATGAAAACATAACGTGGTAGAGTCAACTCTTGCCCGTGGGGCATAATTTGTTGTTTGAAAGTCCCTAAGCTAAGTCTTGCCTCTAAGACAATAGTTGTAGAACATCTCATAAATCAAAATACAATGTGGTAGTGCCGACTCTTGCCCATGAAACATAGCTTGTTGTTTGAAAGTCCTTGAGCTAAGTCTTGTCTCTAAGGCAATAGTTGTAGAACATCTCATAATAAAAACATAACGTGGTAGAGTCAACTCTTGCCCGTGGAGTGTAATTTCTTGTTTGAAAGTCTCTGAGCTAAGTCTTTCATCTAAGGTAAGAGTTATAAAACATCTCATAAATCAAAATACAATGTAGTAGTGTCAACTCTTGCCCATGAAACATAACTTGTTGTTTGAAAGTCATAAATCTTGCCTCTATAATGTAGTAGTGTTAACTCTTGCCCATAAAACGTAGCTTATTGTTCGAAAGTCGTAAGTCTTGCCTTTATAATGTGATAGTGTCAACTCTTGCTCATGAGATGCAACTTGAATGGAATAAATCGAAGAAAAGACAAAAATAATAAAAATTACGGAAAAAGAAGAAAATGAAGAAAAATATTAAAAAATAAAAATCAAAGAAAATTTAAAAGTTTAGAGAGAATATGAAAAAAATAAAGGATGATAAAAAAAATATTAAATTAAAATAGAGGTAGAGAAAAATTTAAAATGAAAAAAATCAAAGAAAAATTAAAAATAATTATTTTTAAAATAAAAGTAGATGTTGAAAGGTGTAAAGAAAAAAGTAAGGGTTGAGAAAACCTCAAAAGAATAAAAAAAAAAGGAAAGAAAAAACAAAAAATAAAAATAATATCAAAGAAAAGAAGAAAAAAAAAAGTTGAGAGGAAAAAAGTAAGTGCTGAGAAAATTAGAAATAAAAAGATAAAAGACAAAATAAAAATCAAAGTAAAATTAAAAAAAGAAAATAAATAAAAGTTGAAAGATATAAATATGGAGTTGTTATCCATTATGAGGATCATTTATATAATTTACTCCATTGATCAGGGGCAATTTTATCTAAAAGAATATTAGTTAATAGGTAAAGGCTATTTTAAAATAAAAAAAAAATTGGGGCTAAAATTTGAAAGCCACCCCAATTTGAATTTATTTTTGAGATTCACCCATGAAAAAAGGTGCTAAACATGCTGATTTCTACATTGATATACGTCGTACACACGATGGTATACCAAAAAATGCAGAAAAAATGGGACTGATATACACATAGTATACACTGCAGAAAATGAACTAAAGTCCATAATTCAAAGCCCAAAGCTGGGCAGCTTTATTGATGGGCTAATTAATGGCCCAATTTCAATTACTGGATTCATTTTTTTGTAGCTTGTAAGTTTTTTTTTATTTGTATTAACTAGCATTTTAATCAATTAATCTAGATAAATTCCCTAATGTGTTGCCATTTATTTTATCTTAGTTTTATTTTACTTAATTCATAATTTTTCACCTAATTTATATTGTCTAGAATAGATTAATTGGTTCCTTCTATTTTCTCCTTAAAATAAGTCTTTTAAAGATTAAGTATTTTATGCATTTTGTTAATATAGCTAATAGTTTTTTTTCGTGAAGAGGAAGATAGTATTTAGTAATTAAGTAGTAGCGTTACAAGATAAATTATTTGGTACGGGAGGATCCTTTAATACAAAGTAGCGTTGTTGAAAGTAGCTACATTATGAAGAGCAACCTTTCTAGGAAAGGCAGTTCCTATTTTGTCTGCGGTTAGTATCTCCATCGCAAACAAAGGAGGAACTGTCAAAATTTACACCTGATCAAAATGTGTTTCCCCTTCACTGGTTTCAGCTAAACCATTAGCGACCTTATTCTGCTCCCTGCATGTATGCTTTAGGGTTTGATTGCCTAGTCTCTACAATAAGTACCTGTACTCCACAACAATATTACAATAGGTAAGATAGTTATAGGATATCACATTGATGGCAGTAATAGAGTCCGAGTTTATCTCAAGGAGAGTCAGTTATCTAAAGAAAGCTATTCTGAGACCATCAAGGATGGCTAAAAGTTCAGTTTGTTCTATATTTACATAAGTGAAGTTCGTCGTTTAACCCAGGATCCAAGTGCCTTCATGGTCTCTAAAGACACCTCCTAACCTACCAGGCCCCAGTTGTGTCTTAGCACTAGCATCAGTGTTGAGTTTGTAGGACCCCTGATTAAGAGGGTCCTATTTGAGGTAAATGGTAGTGGTAGGTTTGACAGCATGCGCTAAGTTTTCAATGGTCAGAGCATATTCATTAGCGAGTACTAAAGTTCGCTCAATCGATATGTTGCTATCTTTACTGTCAAACAAGTTATCGCTCTTGGTGAGCTAAATATTCCATAAGCAGAATGGGAAGATAGTATCCAGGAGTACCATCTGTTAGAGGGTTTATTTCTGAGGGCTTTCCAGGTATTAACCCAATTGGAGTTGTTGAGGGAGGCAGAGTCAAAGGTTGTAATGGATATGTTTCTGGAGGCAATACTATTCCAGAAGTTGGTAGCTTTGGGACACTGGAAGAAGATGTGAGAGGTGTCATCTTCATGGGTGGTACAGTGCTTACAGTTAGGAGAAACATCCATTCTTAAGTGGCTAAGATATCTTTCGGTAGGGAGTCTATTGTGGGTGAGGAGCCAAAGGAATATTTTTATCTTATTGCGGGTGTTGAGTCTCCAGATCCAAAGGTAATCTTGGTTAGGATCACTGTTGTGGGGATTTGTATGAGACTCGAGGGTGCTGCAGGCACTCTTGAAAGTGAATTTGCCATCTGGGGAGCTATCCCAGATGGGTTGGTCCTCATGACTAGTTTGGGGGAAGGTAACTGTTGGTGATGATTGTTTGAAGGTCATGTGGTAGGACAAAGGATATGGAACTAAGATTCTAATTTCCTAGGTTATACATAAGCTCAACAGTTAACTTGTCCTCTTTTTTGTTTAGAGGGACTTCAATACAACTTTTAATGGACGTGTGATTAGGGATCTATTTGTATTTAAAGAACTTAACCCTGTTTCCTCTGTACACAATTCATCTTTGATTTTAAAGGCAAGTCATCCAGCCCTCTTTAATGCATTTCCATGTTCTGGAGCAAACCCTTTTGTTGGGCTTCCTTTGGTATTATTTGCAGTATTTTTTGTAAAGGATTTTTCCCAAAGGGATTAAGTATTGTTATACATTCTCTAGGAAAGGCTACCATGGGCAACCTTGTTTCTGATTTCACTTTTTTGTAAGCCCAATCCCTCTTTTTTCTTAGTCGTAGAGATTTTTTCCAAACTAAGCAGTTGGATTTTTTTCTTTTCATCAATACTACCCCAGACAAAATTCCATTGGATTTGGTTGATGGTTTTGGAGATTTTGTTGGGTAGTTGGATGAATTGCATCATATGAGAATAAATATCGCTAAGGGTAGATTTTGTGAGGATAAGCCTACCAGTCATGGATAGCATCTTAGTTTTCTACCCACCAAGCCTTTTATGTATGTTGTCAATTACAAATTCAAAATCACTATTAGAGGGTTTGGCATGGAAGATTGGAAAACCTAGATATTTGCCAAATGTGTCACTAGGGCTGATATTGAGGAGGGTCGAGCAAGAGAAGAAAGTGGCAGCATTGCAGTTGGAGGAGAAAATAATCTTGGTTGCATTTACTTTTTACCCAAATTTGGCACAAAAGTCAGTGAGGGGTGAGTTTATGGTTTGGCATGCCTCAGGAATGGATCTTGAAAAAAGAATTAAGTCGTTAGCAAAAAAAAGGTGGGAGATAAAGGGGCCCTGGTGGGAGATGTTGATGGGTTTCCAAGCTTTAAAGGATGTTTTTATGTCAATATCCCTTGAGAGTCTTTCCATGCAGAGGATAAAGAGGCAAGGAGAGAGCAGGTCCCCTTATCTAATACCCATTGTAGGCTTGAATTCATGGGATTTGGATCCATTTATGAGAATGGAAAAAGTTGTAGTGAAGACACAAGACATGATGAGATTGATAAGAGGCTGAGGAAATTCAAAGTACTGGAGGGTTTCTTTCATAAAAGACCATTTAGTCTGTTGAAGGCCTTTTCCAGATCAATTTTTAAAATCATGTTTCCCTTCTTTCCTTTTATCTTTTTTAAAATGAGTTATAAATTCTTAGACTATGATGGAAAGATCAGAGGCCCTTCTATTTTGAAGAAAACTTGCCTGACTTAGGCCAATAATCTTGTGGAGGAGAGGCTTTATTTTAAAGACAAGTTTTTTATATGGACAACATTGGGACACTTGGGGATTAAGCAAAGAAAGGTTTTATTTATTGAAGGGTTCATAGTGCTTGAGTTAAAGGTGTCATTGCAGAAGTCTATCACCTTATGTTGCATTATATTTAGTACTTTTGGAAGGTGGGTTGTATGCCATCAGGGCGTGCAACCTTCAAAGAGATAAAAGATTAGATGGCCCTGATTATCTCACTCTCTCAAGTTAGAAGAGCTCTATTAGAATTAGTGAAAGTATTGGTGGTAAGGTTATTTATCTAGAGGGTGGGGTGAGGATGGTTTGGGAAAGTTAGCTGATTGGTGGGGTATAGAGTGGAGAAGAACTCAGTAATATAGTGGGATATGTCAGTTTTGTTTTCTATTCAGTTTCCAGCCTCATCCTTAAGATTTAGGATTTTGTTCCTTCTTCTTTTATTTAAGGTGGAGTCATAGAAGAACCTTGTGTTAGAATCACCTTGTTGAAGCCAATTTATTCTGGATTTAGTTTTTTAGAAGTCTTTCTTAAAATTGAGCAGGTTGTCATACTCTAAGACAAGGTCACTTTCAAGGTTTTAGAGGAAGATACTAGAAGTGTAGTGGGGTAATCTTTAGATACCCTCAATCCTAGCTAGCAAACTTCTCATGTTGTGGAAGATATTTCCAAAAAAATCTTTGTTCCATTTGGTGGAGTGCTCTTGGAGTTTATTGACGGCTTGTAGGATTGGTATGGGGGGTTCAAAAGAGTGGTGGACCACACTTTCAAAATAAGGGTGTCTAAACTATATGGCTTCCATCCTGAAGGGCCTGTTCAGTATGGTTTGGGTCTGATTTGAAAGGTTGACCAGTAAGGGGCAGTGGTCAGAGTGGGGTTCTGGGAAGGGTTCAGGATACTTAGATATCCAAAGGTTATTAGCAAGGCATCTATCTAGTCTTTCAAGGATAAGACTACCTCTTTTTTTATACCTCTTGTTACTCCAGGTAAACTTACTACTCTTAAAGCCAAGGTCCACTAGGCCATATTGGTTAAGGCAATTCCAGAACAGGTTTGTTCTATTAAAATTAATATTGTTTTCCCTAAATTTTACTTTAGCTTGGAGGACTTCATTAAAGTCTCCCCCTAGGAACCACTCAGAGTTGTGGTTCTGGGCTAGGCTGATGATGTTATTTTAGAGAGTATTTCTAATGGAGAAGTCTATACGAGCATAAATAGCAGTAAAAATCTAGGAGTGAGAGAAGGGGATTACCTTAACTTTGGTATGCATGAATTGATGAGTGATGGATATGTCTTCCAATTTTAGGAGGTTATCTTTCCATATAATAACCATTCCACCAGATCTGCCAATAGTAGAAGATTGGGTTTGATCATCAAACCCTATCTCTGAGGTCATACCCTTATGTTCAGCCATTTTAGTTTTAAGCAGAACCAACATAGCGGGGTTGTGGAGTTTCACTAAGAAAGTACACTGCCTTCTAAAGGTGGCACTATTTGCCCTCTAATATTCCAAATGATAAAGCTCATCATCAGATGTATTGGGGTTGGTGATATATTGATGGATGCCTTCCCTTTCCCCTGTGTATGGAAGGGATTGAACACTCTGAATGGCCTTATAGCTATTCCAGGTGGGATCTAATCTACCATGTTCTACAGAGTTAGAGAGAAGGTTATTAGAATTTTTTGACAAAGTACTATAACAACTTCTCTCGAGGGCTTTTTGAACTCTTTTTGGAAGTTGTCCTCGAGGAGAAGGGTTTCTGGGGTTTGGTCTCCAAGATTTTCTAAAATTTCTTCTACATCCTGATTGCATTGCTTCAGGCAGTTAAGGTTGGAGTTTTCTTCCACTTCTTGGCCTTTTACCCAACTTTCTGGCAAGAGAGACTGTTGTTGGTTCATGAGTGTGACCATGGGGTTCCATGGGATAAATGAGGGGGCCACCAATGTTGTATTGGTAGTTTGAGTAGGGAAGAAAGGTAGGTTTTAAAATATCTGGGACAAGAGATAGTTATAATCCTGAGTGTGTAAGTGCACAGAATTCATGAGGGACTGGGCTTGAAGAATTATCCATAGCTGGTTGCCCAGCTGATGGACAAAATGATCTATCACATCTTTCACTACATTGGCCAGGTAGTGAGGGTCTTGCAGAGATAGACTTACAGGCTGGTCCCCAATGCAAGCATTCAGGGTCAGTGGAAAATCTTGTAGAAGAAGTTCCAGCCAAGATGTTGTGAGTGGTCTTGAGGGGGAGGAGCAGTCACCAGGAAGATGGATGTCTTTTGGGGTGGGTGAGATACATTGAAGTTCTGATCTTTGTCCATTGGTAGCTTGGAAATGTAACAACTGAGTATTGTTAGGTAGTAACTTACCATTTTTAGTAGAGGATTGGTGGTTGGTTTTTGGAGAGTTAAGAGATGTGACCTCATTGGTCATATCATAGTCGAAGAGACCTTCAGTAACCCTCATTTCAAGGTAGTTATGATCAACAATTAAGTGGGTTGATTGGACAGTTTCAGCTGTGGTTTTAATGGACATGACCTTAAGGCTCTGGTCTGCTATAGTGTTAAGCTGAAAATTCTTCTCTTCAGGAATGTTTTCACTTAGAGCATTGAAATTATTATTCTCAGGGTGGGACAATATATTGTCAACCAGTGGGGTCCCCTGGGTAAGGAATTTGGGACTATGTGCCTTAGGAACATGGGACTCTCTGTTCACAAGAGGTGTTCCTTTTTCCTTCAATGAGTTTGAAGGCGGGACCCTCTTTTTGGGGGAGCTATCAATAGCTTTTGCTTTAGCTCCGTTTGGCACTAGAGATGGACTTTACGATCTCTTAGGTATCGGAGATAGGATTTTTGATCTCTTAGTGGGTTTGCGATGTGAGTTAGTAGGTTATAGATTCTTACTTGTCCATGATTCCAGATTGGATACCTGGTTTGAGGATCTGCTTCATTCTGGTTTTCTTTTGGGAAAGCTTACCAGTTTCCACATAGTATTCGACACGTCTGATGTGGGAGGAGAGGTGGTATATGTGCTTGCAAATAGAGAGATCTGAGGGCTTAGTATGTGGGTGCAGCTCCTGAGTTTGTGTCCCACTCTGCCGCAGTCTATACAGAGTACACTAGTACCTTTGTAATCTACTAGTTGTGTATGATCTCCAATGGTGATAGATTTCTTCACTGGGTGACCCACGAGGATTTGTATACATATGTGTGTGTATCTTCCCCTTAAAGTTGATGATGTACACGAGTCAATCTTGAATAAGGAGCCCAATTTTCTGCCTATTTTTTCAAGTATTTGTCGGCCGTTGGACTCCTAAAGAGCTGTGGTAGCCAGACCCAAATTGTGGTATGGGTCGTCGTTGATTTACAAGGTGCAAAGTTTGGTTCCCAGCTAATAACTAACAGGAAGCCCCCAACGATGAACCACAGTCCTCCATGCAAGTCCTTAATCTTATTCTCTTCCTTACTAAACTTTGCGGTAAAAAAATCGTAACCCAAATCGATAAGTACAAGGGGTTCCGACGGTTGCCATAGTTCAGTTGTTTTGGATCTAAGTAGCTAGTGAGAGATATTTCTACCTATTAATTTCACGATTACTGAGTATCACTATGGGAGGTAGATCCATTCTTTTCTAGATCTGAGAGGGTATTGGTTCTTCATCTAGTTTGTCTCCTTTGAGGTTGGAGTGGTTTTTGATATTGTAGGATTGGTTTAGGTTTTGTAGCTTATCTGTTAGGATTTCTTTGAAGGGGAGTTTAGGGATCTCTGTGCCTTCCATAGTGATATCGTCATTAGGCGGTGGATCTTGTGGTTCCGGTGGGCTTATCAGGATATGTTCGGTAATTAATTGGTTGTTCTCTCGAGACATTAGCAAACGATTAAAATGTTCTTTTTAGTATGCTTGACCTTTCGAAACTTACTCAAACATGTTACTAATAGTTTATTTTAGATTAAATTAATTTTTTCCAAATCTAAGAAACTAATTTGTTTTGAAAAAACAACTTTTCAAAAATTAGCAAAGCACTTTTAATACTCTCTTAGCATTTCTTATAACAAATTTGCCTAGACAATCTTCCTCTTTTTCCATAAAAAACATCCTCTTAAAATCCAAAGAAAATTGCAACTTAGTTTAATTCAAATAGAATGTTTCTCCTTTGAATCAATAAATGTCATTTTAAATTTTAAAATAATTTTAATATTTTCTATAAAATTAAGTTTTTGCAAAAATTAGCCACTTTTATTTAGTCAAGTTAGTTCTTTTTGGTACTTATTGGTAAACCATTTTAAACGGACGCTCCTAAGTGCCTTAAAAACCTTCTTAAGGCGTTAATTAAACCCTTACCCAGTTTCTCTAGTTTTAAAGGTTTATTTCTGTTTTTGAACCTTTGAAATCCTTTTAAGTTTTTTTGTTGATTTTTTCTATAAAAATCAAGTAGTGACTCTATGAATTTCTCAAAATTATTTCAAAATTTTCTTGAATTTTTTCAAATAGTTTTAAAGAGGTCCAAACCATTTTCTCGCCAAGTGAAATTCGAAAAGGATAAAACACTCAACCCAGTTTGAAAGAAGTTAAGTTATAACCTACCTCGAGTGCCAAAAAACTGGAATAAAAGCCTTCAATACCAAAGTCTTACTCCTTGCAAACGGTCTCATAATTAACTAAAGTATTAAAATATAGAATCTACACGTCAAAAGAAAGCCAAAAATATCCATATCTCCTATTTTCAAGTCAGAATCAAAACCAACCCCCGAAATGGATTTTCAAAAAAGAAGGATAAAGTCATAACTTTATTTCAAAAACATGTTCCCCATATTTTTAGGAATCTACAGTTGAAAATCCAAGCAAAACGATTTAAAATGAGATCCAAATGGAAGTAAAACCATTTTCAAATTTTAACGGGTAAAATTCCCAAAATCCATTTTAAAATCAAAAATCAAAGCTGTTTTAAAGATGAAATTGAGGAAAAACTGATAATTATAAGGTTGGAAACTCATCCAAGTAAAAAAGGTAGAAATTGGAATTTAAATTTGATAATTATAATTTTTAGGCCTTACGAGCCCAAATCCCCAAATCCTATACTTAATTCAAGTTTAAAACAAGAAATAGATGATAAAGATTGAATAAAATAATTAAAATAGGTGTTATGGAGCTTATCCAAGCTTAGAAGTGTAGAAAGTTTCTCAAGATCACGAAACCTAAAGCTCCAAGTCTAAAAAATAGTGAAAAAAATGTGAAAACTTAGTATTTATATACCCTGACATCGCGATCGCGTTCCAGGTGTCGTGATCGCAGTACTATGATCACAAAATAAGTGTCGCGATCGTGATATATGTCTTTAGTCCCTAATCAATATCGTGATAAGAGCATCGCAATTGCGGGTGCACCATCTCAGTAGTGCACCTGTTGGGGACTTGGTGCATACCAAAGTCTCTATGGGCCCCTCGAGATTCATCTAAAATCTTGTGAATGCAAACGAACTATGTTACCTTATTAAAATTGATGCTCTAGACTCAATGATGATATCAAATTTTTGGTCATTTTCACAAAGTTGACTCTGAAATCCAAACTCATAACTTTTGATCTGAGGGTTTAAGTGAGATTTAAAATCCATAAAATCACACCAACTGCGTTACCACCCTAAAATCGATATTCTGGATCTGCTGGCGCAATATGTTTTGTCATTTATCACACAGATTAAAATATAAACTGAAATCAGCCATAAGGCTCTCAAAGGCGCCAAAAACCATAATATTACATAAATGGCACCAAAATACGTCAGAAATCGTGTCAATCATCTCCACACCCCAAAAAATACCACAACACAATCACGGGAAGGAATAAAATAATTAAATCACACAAAAATACATATTTCACATATTTCATTAAAATTCAGGTCATTAGAGGACATGAGTGTTCGGTATCAAAGTATAATAAATAACTAGTTAATTATTGTGATGATCTCAGGTCAAAGGAAATTCTTACATCACATTCTTCAAGATAATATCCTAGTGACTATTTATGGTAATCTAACCATTAGGAATTATCTAGTGAGTCGGTTCAATGATTACATCTGCATATGCATCATCTATGTATGTGATTTAGTTGATGAGATCAAAATGAGATCAACTAATCTTTATCTTATAAAGATTACTACATACATATTGATCTAACAAATCACTAATGTCCTAATTAGTAATTCTACAATCAAGAAAAAAATTAGACTAAGTTATAAGAAACATGACTCTCTCATTATCATGACCTCTATCATGTCAAGTTCCAAAACTCAATCAAGGACCTTATCATATTATTAATCAAATGATTTGATACAGCTATGAAAAAAAATATTAGATGCCATATATTTATATCAAATAATATTTATAAAAACATGTTCAAATCATCAAATGTAATTGGATCTAGAGCTTACCACCATATCTCTTGCAATAAATCAAGTGCATATTGCTGATTTAAGTTTTTCATCTTTAATACTTATATAGTATCAATTTATTTTTCTTTTTATAATTTTATATCTTTGGTCATGTGCTTACTCCACTTAAGTTTCACCTAAACTAAGATATTTTAGAATGTATCTGTGGTTATATCCTTTTCTAAATTTAGGGGAAAAGCGTAACCCCCCCCCCCCCCTCCCAAAGCCCAAACTTGTATGCTCAACCTTTTTTACACTTCAACTTTATTTATAATTATTTACCCCTCTAAACAACTTTCAAGTGAATTAAATGCGATCCTAATAGTATAATACCAGTCTCATTGTAGAAAAATGTATTACACATGCCTTTAGGCGATGACACGTTAAGTCCACCTCATTGCCACGTCAATAACTACTTAAAAAAAGATGTCCATTAAAATGTATATTATTTAATAAATTAAAACAAAAATCCATGCCCCCCCACCTACTCCTCACCTCACCCCTTGTAATAAAAGTGAGACTTCACAATGTAAAAGCAATTTAAAATATTCTAACAACACCCAAATTCAACTAATCTATTTATTTTCTTAGCCAAAATTGTAATAGTTTTTGAGTTCTTGACAACTTTCTTTGCCAGAGTTTTCTTCGATTTCATCGGAGCAATCACCGCTTCCTCACTTTCTTTGCTAGTTTTCTCGCTACTGCTTAGGATTTCTTTGCTATGACTTTCTTCTTCTTTGGGGACACTGCTTTTGTCTTTTCACAACCAGCTCTGACTGCGGCAACGACGATGAATTTTTTTTGACAACTTTGCGAAGGTGAAAAGTTTCATAAAAGGACCGACTTTAAAAGTGCCCTTGATTTTAGTGAGTTTTTCTTAAGCAACAAGCTTCTTCAATTGAACTAACAGGGGTTTTCTAAAGTTTAAAGGCAAATCTTTTTGTTTTTCCTCTACGAACATGAAGGCTTGAAAGCGAAAAAGGGGGTGGGGGTTTTTTGAAGAAGAAAAATGAAGGGATATTGAAGAAAAGAAGGGGTGGCAGGGTGTTTTTCTTTTTTAAAAAAAATATTTTTAAAATATAGTATTAGTGAGACCGATTTTTTTAAACAAAATTATGCACTTTTATTTATTTTTTCATTAATCTTTATGTCATGTCAGCATTAAGGGGTGATATTAATTCATTTAAAATTTGTTTAAGAGGGTAAATAATTGTTCATAAAGTTAAAGGGTTAAAGTAAGTTGAGAAAATTGAAGGAAAGGTGTCTTTTAAGTCTTGAATGAAGGATTGGTGACATTGACCAACTTAAAGGATCAAAAATAATTAGAAAACTTGATTAAGTTAATTGTTGACTTGATTAATATTTTCAAAACTTTCTAATCTTTTCAAAAATACAAATCAACCCACACCCCTCTCCTTTAAATCAACTATCTCTCTTCTCTCTCTCGACAGTCTTTCTCAACTCTCTCCCAACCAATAGTTCTGCAAAATTTCTCCGTTCAAGCTCTGGCGACAAATAGCTTGGTGAGTTTCTTTTTGACTTTCAACCATCAATCGACGTGAAGAAATAGAGGAACTTGAGCAACTTCTCCAGCGACAACAACTTCGAGTTCTTCATCGTCCTATTTCTTCTTTCACAAGTAAAAAATTATGACTTGAGCCAACTTCTCTTCGAGTATTGGTTAATAATTTCAATATTTATTGCTTAAATTTAAAATGTGGAATGAATAAAACCCTAATTTATGGCATTTCTTCTCTGCTCTTTTCGGTGTGAAATATAATTTTTTATTATTATTATAGTTCTTGTTGTCAAACTGTTGATTTGATTCGTTGGTGATTTTTTGTCCCCGTTGATGTTCTTAGTGTGTGTGTGTTGTGTTGGTGTTATTGGGTTTATTTATTATTTTTCATGGTAAAAATACTGACGTAACAGATTAACTATCTGATGTAACAGATTAACCATCTAACATAACAGGTTAACCATCTGACGCAACAGATTAACCATCTAATGCAACAGATTAACCAACCATCTAATGCAATAGATTAACCATCTGATGCAACAGATTAACCATCTGATCCAACAGATGAAATATCTGATGCAACAGATTAAATATCTAATGCAATAGATGAACACAATAGATAATTCATCTGTTGCGACAGACGACTCTTCTATTTGGAAGAAATCTAAACAATATTGATCCAACAGATAACTCATTTGGCAATAGATGAGTGATCTATTTCAATATATATGTGTTCTATTTTTCTTGTTTCCAACGGATTACTCATCTACTGCAACAAGTTGCTTATATTCTACAACAGATATCCTACCTGGTGCAACAGGTCAGTGATTTATTTTTATTATTTCCAATGGATTACTCATCCGCTGTAACAGGTTGGTTATATGTGCAACAGATAACCTAGTTGGTGTAACAGATAGTGATCTATTTTTATTGTTTCTAATAGATTACTCATTCGCTGCAAAAGGTTGGTTATATGTTACAACAGATATCCTACCTGGTGCAACAGATGAGTGGTCCGTTGGAAATAATAAAAATAGATAACTCATTTGTTGCACCAGGTAGAATATCTGTTGCTACCTGCTGCAACAGATGAGTGATATGTTATAATTATTTTCTACGGATTACTTATCCACTACAATAGGATGGTTATATGTTACAACCAATAGCATTCCTGGTGCAACAGATGAGTGATTTATTTTTATTGTTTTAAATAGATTACTCATATGTTGTGATAGGTTGGTTATATGTTATAATAGATAGCCTTCCTGGTGCAACATATGAGTGATCTATTTTTATTGTTTCCAATGGTTTACTCATCCATACAACAGGTTGGTTATATGTTGTAAAAAACAACATACCTGGTGCCACAGATGTATGGTTTGTTGGAACTATTATTTTACTGTTGTGCATGCTAGATTTACTGTTATCCTTTTTTAATGATGCATTAATCAATTGTAATATATTTTATGCTCCTGTTAATTTAAGATAATATGGATCCCAAAAGAAAAGAAACCGAATCAAGTCCAAGCAAGGGAACAAGTGAAGCAGCTAGGCTACATCTACCACTCTATGAGATTTCTTTACAAGCGTTATCTCAATCAGGAGTAGAAGATAATGAACATGGGGAGGAGGAATATTTCAAAATAGATTTCCCAAATCCTAATAGCCCTTCTATCGAAGAGTTGGTTAAAATCTTCAGCATTGATCGTTATCCTGTAAGAATGCAATGCGATGGTGCCACAAATTTAATAGGTGATTCAGTGGTTAAGTTAACCATGGGAAAATCTTTCGATGCCTTCAAAAAAATACTTTGAGAACAAAAATTGGATTCTTATTTCAGGGAAAACTGCTTTGGGCAATATCTTGATTTGCCGGAGGACAACAATGCTCGTTTCCAAATGAAAATGATATATGATCTTCTCAAGCGTAGGTTTATACATGAAAACAAAGATAAGATGGATAAGTTGTAGATAAATTACTGTGGCATGCCTGTTTATTTTGGTTGGAAGGAGTTTGCCATAGTTACTGGACTAAAATATTATTCTCCTTCTCCTTCTCAAGTTATACCTACTCTAACCCAAAAAAACACCCCGCACACCCAAAAAAAGCAAAGGCAAGTCGAGTGATCATGATGACCTGGTGTCCATTGTTGGTCCAAGCTTCAAAAACAAAAATTTGATAGAAGAATTGATAGGTAAAAAACTTTTAAAGAAGCACACACAATCATTGTGTTCAGTTTGGTTTGTACGTAATATTCTTTGGGTGAGAGATATTAATAACAACATAAGCCTCAATTTAATAAATCTCTCCGAGGATCTTGAGGCATTTAACAGCTATCCTTGGTGTTATGAAAGCTTCAAAATGACTGTCAAATATTTGTTGACTTTATTAATACCAAAGACAGTCAACTTATATGGATTTTCATGGGCTTTCATGGTAAATAATTCTTTTATTATGATATAATTCAATTTTCTATTCAATATTGCTTTTGATTTATTGTCGTTATGTTATAAGTTTGGGCATTTGTGGTCATTCCTTATTTGAGACAACAAGTGAACTACCAGGAAGAAGTTTTCTGTCTAATAAGCCTGAGATGGTTGTTGGCCAAAACTAATAAAAATGCAAAATTTCTTGATCTTTTCAATCCCCCGAAGGAAGCATAAGTCCAATTCTAGTCAAGTTTTTGTTTTAATTAATGATTATTTTAAATGATTTCATTATCATTATAATATAACAACAACAAACCCAGTGTATTCCCACCAAGTGGGGTCTAGGGAGGGTAAAATATACGCAATTCATACAGCTACCTTCGAAGAAGTAGAGAGGTTATTTTCGATAGACCTCCGGCTCAAGATAAAGAATAGTTAACAAGGTCATAGTAATACATGAAACAGGATGGGTGGCATAACCAAACTAAGAAATAACAACAACAATAACAAACCCAGTGTATTCCCACATAATGGGGTCTGGGGGGGTAAGATGTACGCAGTCCATACCTCGACCTCTAAAGAAGTAGAAAGGCTGTTTCCGATAGACCCCCGGCTCGAGACACGAGATACTACACAAATACATAGTAAAGCATAGAACAAGATGTCATAACATAAATACGACACCCATAAGTAATAAAACAGAGAAAAGCAAACAGATTTATAATAAAACATGGAACAAGGTATCATAACAAGAATAATACCCCCACCAAGTAATTCCCTACACTAGCGACCCAAACTGGCCCTAGCCTTCTGCCCTAATTCGCGTCCTCCAGATCTTCCTATCTAGGATCATGTCCTCAGTGAGCTGTAACTACTCCATGTCCCGCCTAATCACCTCACCCTAGCACTTCTTCGGCCTACCCCTACCCCGCCTAAAACCATCCAAAGCTAGCCTCTCATACCTACGAACCGGGGCATCCATGCCCCTCCTCATCACGTGTTCGAACCATCTCAATCGGGCTTCCCACATCTTATACTCCACTGGAGTCATACCAACCTTCTCCCTGATAGTCTCATTCCGAACTCTTTCCCCTCTAGTCAGCCCACACATCCAACGCAACATCCGCATTTCTGCCACCTTCATTTTTTTAATGTGGGAGTTCTTAACTGGCCAACACTCCGCTCCATACAACATGGCCGGACGGACTACCACCCTGTAGAATTTGCCTTTAAGCTTGGGCGGCACCTTCTTATCACACAACACCCCCGACGCGAGATTCTACTTCATCCATCCCGCCCCAATACGGTGCGAGACATCATCGTCAATCTCACCGTTACCCTAAATCACGAACCCGAGATACTTGAAACTATCCATCTTACATACCTCCTGTGATTCCAACTTCACTACCTCCTCATTCTCCAGCCTCACATCATCAAACTTGTATTCCAAATACTCTGTCTTGCTTCTGCTCAACCTAAACCCTTTAGACTCAAGAGTTTGTCTCCACACCTCTAATTTTTCATTCACACCCCCTCGCGTCTCATCAATGAAAACTACATCATCTGCAAAAAGCATACACCAAGGCACCTCCCCTTGAATACGCCGCGTCAACACATCCATCACCAAAGTAAACAAAAAGGGACTAAGAGTAGATCCCTGATACAATCTTGTCAAGACAGTGAAATGCTCTGAGTCTCCTCCCGCCGTCCTCACCTGAGTTTTCGCTCCATCATACATGTCCTTAATTGCTCTGATATATGCCAGCGGGACTCCACTCACCTCCAAGCATCTCCAAAGCACCTCCCTGGGGACTTTGTCGTATGCCTTCTCCAGGTCGATAAACACCATATGCAGGTCCTTCTTTCTTTCACTGTACTATTCCACCAGCCTCCGTACCAGGTGGATTGCCTCCGTCGTCGAGCGGCCAGGCATAAATCCAAACTGGTTTTCCAAAATAGACACTATCCGTCTCAGCCTCACCGCGACCACTCTCTCCCAAATCTTCATAGAGTGACTCAATAACTTAATCCCCCTATAGTTATTGCAACTCTGAATGTCACCCTTATTCTTATAAAGAGGGATCATGGTACTCCACCTCCAAGCCTCGGGCATTTTTGCCGTCATAAAGATTTCGTTAAACAATCCAGTCAACCACCTTACACCAGCCTCTCCAGCGAACTTCCAAAAATCCACCGGTATCTCATCCAGCCCCGTCGCCCTACCCCTTCGCATCCTGCGGACAGCCTCTCTAACCTCTTCTACCTTAAAACGTCTACAATAACTAAAATCCCGACGCTCCTCTGAGTGCTCTATCTCCCCTAACACAATAGCTCTATCCCCTTCGTCATTCAAGAGCTTATGAAAATATGACTGCCATCTATTCTTAATGTGGCCGTCCTCCATCAACACTGTACCGTCCTCCCCCTTAATTCACTTCACCTAGTCGAGGTCACGACCCTTCCTCTCCCTAGCCTTAGCGAGTCTAAACAACTTTTTTTCCTCTCCTTTCCCCTATAACCCTGCATACAAGCTCTCAAAAGCGGTTGTCTTAGCCGCGGTAACTGCTAACTTAGCCTCCTTCCTAGCTAACTTGTACTCTTTCCTATTTACCCACTTCTCTTCTTCGTCCTTACTCTCAACCAACTTAGTAGACGCCCCTTTCTTGGTCCCCACTTTCTTCTTAACCTCTTCATTCCACCACCAATCCCCTCGATGATGCCCGGCCCGGCCCCTAGAAACACCCAACACCTCACTTGCATTCTCCCTGATGCACCTAGCCACCTTATCCCACATACTATCCACGTCCCCCCTACACTCCCACACTTCCATTCCCGCCAACTTCTCCCTTATCTTCCACGCATTCACTGGCGTTAAGCCACCCCACATAATTCTAGGTCTACACTCCTCGCCCCTCCTCTTTCTATTCTTCTTTATACCCAAATCCATAACCAAGAGCCTATGCTGGGTCGAAAGATTCTCACTCGGGATGACCTTACAGTCCTTACACAACACCCTATCCCCTTTCCTAAGCAACAAAAAGTCAATCTGGGTCTTGGCTATCGTGCTTCGAAAGGTGATCAGGTGATCGTCCTTCTTCGGGAAGCCCGAGTTCACCACCACCAGCCCAAAGGACCTCGCAAAATCCAATAGAGTAGCCCCCTCTCCATTTCTTTCCCCAAAACCAAAACAACCATGCACATCACCAAAGCCTCCTGGTAACGCCCCGATGTGCCCGTTGAAATCTCCTGCTACAATAATCTTCTCCGAGCTAGGCACGCCTCTCACCACCTCATCCAAAGCCTCCCAAAACTGCATCTTCTCCTCCCCATCCAAGCCCACTTGCGGTGCATAAGCACTACACACGTTCAGGGTAAACCCCCGAATGACCAACTTAATAGTCATCAACCTATCGTTGATCCTCTTTACCTCTACTACCTGATCTCTAAGCTCTTCATCTACTCAGATGCCAACTCCATTCCTACGCCTCTCGCTCCCAGAGTACCAAAGCTTGTAACCATCCACATCCCTAGCCTTAGACACTACCCACTTGGTCTCTTGAACACACGCAATATTAATCCTCTTCTTTCTAAGAATCTTCACAAGCTCTATGGACTTACCCTGAAGAGTCCCTATATTCCAAGATCCAACCCTCAGCCTACCATTACTATCCAGACGTCTTCCTCTACCACCCCTGAGGCCAAACCTTGTCCTCCCTCCCACTCCCGCCGTTTCCTCTTCCTCCGCCCCCATAACAGCCCCCCGCCCCAACCCCCTCAGACATGACCCTATCCAACCATCAACGCCCACAGCCACTACTACAAGAGAATATAAGAAAAAATAAACAATGGTAGTAACAAAGCAGTAGCAAGAAATACAAGGCTCACACAAATTCAAAGAAATAATCAAGAAACAAAACTAAACTCAAATAGAGAGCAAACACCAATGGACTCAACACCCAAAACCCCAAAAATAGAGCCCCAAGTCGACAACCCAATAAAAGCAGCGCAGGAAACGACAACAGATAATATCAACAAATCAAACACAAGTCAAGATATAGGAGATAATACTAGCATAATACGAAGAATGAAATAACAAAGGTTAGAAGTCACCCGGTTACGCTTGTAGACCAAGTTCTCCTTTCCTGCGAGGTATGTTTGATCCCCATAAAATGATGCAGAAACTGATCATCGAAATATTATCGCCGGAGCTTCGCCCCAGTGCCACCGGAGTCAGAGCCGGTACTGTCGGACTCTGCTACCGGCGCTCCGACAACCAACCAATCAAAGACAACACGAAATTGAAAAACCAAACAGATCGAGCTAGTCGGATCTGGTGACGGAGATCTGGTCGGATCTCGGGTCGGGTCCTGGCCGGCGCACAATGACGGTGAAACGACGAGCTGGTCAGTTGACCGACGCGTTGCGGCAGAGATCTGGCCGATTCTCGGCTGACAAACGGCGTGCAGGTTGGCGATGGGCTGACTGCCGTCATTGACCGGAGAAAGAGAGAGGAGGAAAGGCGGCGACGGGCTGACCACCGGGTTTGGCCGATGCACTGTGGCTGGAGCTGGTCACTGACGACGGGATCTGGGGACTGATGGTGACGACGGCGGCGTTATTACTGTCATCATCGGTCGAACGGAGTGACGACCGTCGTTGGTCGGGTGGAGTGACGGCGTCGGTGTTACTACTGGTTATCGCCAGCGTCGGTGCTGCTGCTCTGGCATCGGTGACTTATTGGAGGAGAGAGAGTGAGTTTAGAGAGAGAGAGTTTAGAGAAAGAGAGAGCTTCAGCTCTCCATGGAAATATCATCACTCAACCAAAATAAGAAATAATAAAAATGGAAATGAGAGAGATAAAAAATAAGAGAGATATGAAAATAAGAAATAGGAAATAAGAAATAAGAAAAGGACACCCACCTAGTTGTACCATACACTAGCGGCTCCTACCAATGGACACAGTCCTAGGATTACTAATTGGCTACACAAGAGCTCCCTAACTACTAGTCACAACCCACATACGCACTAGCCTTCTACCCTTATCCATGACCTTCACACCTTCCTATCCAGGGTTATGTCCTCATTCAGCTGTAATTGCTCCATGTTATGTCTAATCACCTCTCTCTAGTAATTCTTTGGCCTACCTCTAATCCTCCTGAAACTATTCAAAGCTAGCCTCTTACACCTATGAACTGGGGCATCCGTACCCCTCCTCATCACATGCCCAAACAACCTCATCCTTTCTTCTCGCATCTTGTCTTCCACCGAAACCACTCCCACCTTCTCCCAGATAATCTCATTCCTGAATTGTCCCCTCTAGTAAATTCACATATCCAATGCAGTATTCTCATTTCTGCTATCTTCAATTTTTGAATGTGGGAGTTCTTGACTGGGTTACACTCTGCACCATACAACATGGCTGGACGGACTGCCATTCTATAGAACTTGCCTTTAAGTTTTAGGGTCACCTTATTATCACACAACACTCCTGAGGCGGGCCTTCACTTTATCCAACCTACTCCAATACACTTAGAGACATCCTCATCAATCTCGCCATTCGCCTGAATCATAGAACCAAGATACTTATAACTATCCCTCTTACAAATATCCTGGAAATCCGACCTCACCACCACTTTGTCCTCCTGCTTTAAGTTACTAAACTTGCATTACATATACTCCATCTTGGACCTACTCAACCTGAACCCCTTAAATTCAATAGTTTGCCTCCAAACCTCTAATTTTTCATTCACACCCCTCGCGTCTCATCAATCAGCACTACATCATCTTCAAATAACATACTCCAAGGCATCTCATCTTGAATACTTCATGTCAACACGTCCATCACTAGCGTAAATAGAAATGGACTGAGAATCGATCCTTGACGTAAACCTGTCTCGACCGAAAAATAATCTGAGTCTCCTCCCATTGTCCTCACCTGAGTCTTCCCTTCATCGTACATTTCCTTAATAGCTCTGGTGTACGATGCCAGGACCCCTCTCACCTCCAAGCATCTCTAAAGAACCTTCCTAGGGACTTTTTCATACCCCTTCTCCAGGTCGATAGACACTATGTGTAAATCCCTCTTTCTTTCCCTATACTACTCTACCAATCTACTCACCAGGTAGATTATCTCTGTCATCGAGCAACCATGCATAAATATAAACTGATTCTCTAAAATAGGTACGACCCTCCTCAATATCCGCTCAACCCCCCTCTCCCAAATCTTTATAGTGTGACTAAACAGCTTAATACCCCTATATTTGTTGTAACTCTAAATGCCAGCCTTATTTTTATATAGCGAAATCATTGTACTCTATCTCCAAGCCTCAGTTATTTTTGTAGTCTTAAAAATGTCATTAAACAAATCAATCAACCACCTTAAACCTGCTCCACCAGTATACTTCCAAAAATCTACCAAAATTTCATTAGGCCCCATCGACCTACCCCTCCGTATCCTACGAATAGCCTCTCTGACCTCATCAACCTTAAAACATCTATAGTAACTTAAATCCTTGTTTTCCTCCAAGTGCTCCAGCTCTCCTAACTTAATGTTTTTGTCCCCCTTCTCACTCAATAGTCTATGAAAATACTCCTGCCATCTCTTCTTAATATGAACATCTTTCATCAAAACTCTACCATCCTCCCCCTTAATGCACTTCAATTGATCGAGGTCATGACCCTTCCGCTCCCTAGCTTTAGCCAGCCTATACAATCTCTTTTCCCTGTCTTTCTTCTCTAAACTCGCATACAGGCTCTCAAATACTGTTGTCTTAGCAGCCGTAACTGCTAACTTAGCCTCCTTCCTTGCTACTTTGTAAACCTCCCTATTCACCCATTTTTCCTCTTCATCTTTACTCTCAATCAACTTAACATACGCCCCCTTCTTAATCTCCACATTCTTCTTAACTTCTTCACTCCACCACCAACCCTCCTTATGTCGTTCTGTCCGACCCCTTAAAACACCCAACACTTCTCTTACAGCCTCCGTGATGCAGAGGCAGCCCTATCCAACATAATATCTATATCCCCCCTGCACTCCCAAACCTCCATTCCCACTACCTTCTCCTCTATCTTTAGTGTGCTAACTGGCGTCAAGCCACCTCACTTAATTCTAGGTCGACCCTCTTCGGCCCTTCTCTTATTGATCTTTTTGATTATCAAGTCCATCACCAGAAGTTGGTGTTGGGTCAAAAGATGCTCACTCAGAATGACTTTACAGTCCTAACAAAAAATACTATCCCCATTTCTAAGTAGTAGAAAGTCAATTTGAGTCTTGGTTATCGCGTTTCAGAAGGTAATCAGGTGATCCTTCTTCTTCAAAAAGCTCGAGTTTACTACCACCAGCCCAAAGGCCCTCGCAAAATCCAATAGACCAGCTCTCTCACCAAAATTAAAACCTTCATACACATCATCATAGCCTCCCGATAAAACCCCAATGTGCCTATTAAAGTCCCTATTTGACAATCATCATTCTAATATATATACTGGTTTATTTTAAAATGTCCATCCGTGGCTTGTTTTGACCAACCAAGAGTTGAAAATGCCATTTTTTCTTTACAGTTTATGCAAACTTTATCGGACCTCAATGTCATTGATAGAATAAAAATAGAATTGTTTGGAGCAACAGACCTCACAAGAAAAACCATTTTGGAGGGTGGGCTTATTATTGTTGATGATGGTAGTGGTAGTGATAGTGGTGCTACTGTTGGGGCTAACGATGCTCATCTTATAATTTTTGAAACAACAAACCATTATGATTATGATCATATTGGTTACACGGATTTTACCACTTCTAGTAAATGCTCTGCATGCAAATGTCAAGACTGCAAGGAGAAATATGATGGAGTGATTAATGTTATTAATGCATTAACTGCTTTTATAAAGAAAATAACATTTAAGAAGGGTGTCATTTCATCAAAGAAGATTTCGTATCCATACACTCCACTAGAGATCAAGGTGGCTAAGAGGAGAAGGAAAGATATTTCCAAGGCATCATCAAGCATCAAAAAAAGAAAAATTATAACTCCTCTATCTTTGTCTTGCACTGCTGTTTAATGTACAAGAGCCACAGAAGAATAACATGAGCTGAAGAAGGTGAATGTATATCATCTATTCTAATAAACAAATAGGCACATATCTGTTTCAATAGATGATACATCTGCTAAAAATTATCTAACAGATATATATATTTGTTGCAACTGTTGTCTAACCTGTTGCATCAGATGTGTTATCTGTTATAATATATGTCCGTCTATTTCAACAAATCAAACAGGTTTTTGTACTATTTTAATAAAATACCCTGGGAAATTTTTTGTTGAAATTTGTGCGTTAACATGTTGGGTTCTATCTTCTAGAATTAATTATACTTTTTCATGTGGAATGTCTTATATTATGACCCACCATTGCGTAGAGCATCGAATAAGCTTTCCAATGATATGTGGATCATCCAAAACGGACACCCGAGCGATGAGTTATGAACATTCCGATCAAATCGTGAATAGTAGTGAGCAGTAAAACGTGCAGAAAAAAGTACTGAGGCTTGGCGTATTTTTGCTACAACTTTAAATGATCATAACTCCTTGTACATAATTATATAGGTGATCTATTATATATCAACGGGAAGCTCTACGAGTCCTCTTTCTAATGAAATTTGTTTCATCCAATTTGTCTATCGGAGCAAAAAGTTATGGTAGATCTACTTAAGCCTATCAAAAGTGAATTTTTGGGTCAACTTCAAACGATCATAACTCCTCGTACACAATGATTTGGGTAAGATACTATATATTAGTGAAAAGATATGAGAGTTCTCTTTTTAATGAAATTATTTTTATCCAATTTGGATATCAAAGTAAAACATTATGGTTGACCTACTTTAGACTATCAAAACAGTCCACCAAAGGACAAATTCGAGAATTTTTTTATTTTTAGGGGCGTTTTCGTCATCCCCCCCACCCAAAATCCATCCAAACCCTATATTAAAGCCTATTAAAAGCATTATATGTTATATTTCATCAAATTCTCTAAAAAAAAAAACCCTAAGCTCCTACATCCAACTTCAAGAACCTCCAAAGTTCACCTTTAATTCTGCAAATTCATTCAAGATTCTAAGTTCCTAGTTTAAGAACTCCAAGAACCATCATTCAAAGGCACGATTAACATCTCAAAAAGGAGTATCGATCTAATGTTCATCATTCAAGGTATGTGGGGGTTTTCAATAAGAACTCTCTTTCGTTCTTGTGCCCAAAAGTAATTTTCTTTACAAAAGCATGATTTTTATTTGATTTTTATGAATTTGAAGCATGAACCCATATCTTATGATGATTATTATGAAATCTTGATGTTTATGATTTTGAAAGATAAATTTACATGAGTGGAGACATAAAGCATGAATGTTGAACGATATTTATCATGATTTTAATATTTGGGTCATGAATCCCCATTGAAAATTGTGTTTTTTGAGAAAGTGAGTATTATAAGCACGTTGATGTTGAATATTTGATATATTTTGAATGATTTGACCTGTTGGTCTTAATGAAGTTATTTTGAACTCGAGTGTGAAAGAAATCCACAACGTGATTGATTTTGATAGATTGAAAGCATGATGGCTCCCGATGTATATTTATATATTATTGAAATTATTTTGTTGTGGATTATCTTTGAAATGATCTGAGCTTAGTCTGAGAGAAATCTTTAGCACCGAGTGGGAGGTATAAAGCGACCTTACTTCCCTAGAACTACGTGCCCCCGTAGGAGTGATCCTGAGCCTGATTTATATAGTGATCACTAGTTTGTGTAGATTTGATATCGATAGTCCTACTCTGATGTTAAGGATAGGACGACTCTCCCCAACGTGGGTTGTACATTGAACTCCATGTAGCTCACATGGTTTATATCGGTTATAGGACCTCCCAGTGTGTGTGTGTGTTTCCTTGTATCTATGGTAAATGGTGAAGTGATTTGAAAGTGGAATTATGAAGGTTATTCTTTCGAAAGAATTAAATGATATTTACATTATGAGAATCGATATTCTTGATGAACTGAAAGTGATTGACAAATTATATAATGACTCACATGTGTTATTGTACTTATTTCATCCTCTCATGATTATGATGATTTTCTTTGGGCTATGTGAGTCTTTCATACATCTTGCATATTTCTTATAAATATTTACGATGATGATGTTTATACAACTGCATACAACCCTATATACTCAGTTTTTTTCCATAGTACTTATCCACATCTTTAGATGTGGGCTGCATTTTCTCGGAATATAGGTTTAGCTGCTCAGTTCCAGGCTCGACAATGATTCTTTAGGCACGCTGTTCTACATCCTCTGTTGTGGTGAGTCCTCATGTTTCGAGGACGTGATGTCTGATGTTGGTTTCACAAAATTATTTACATTTGATAACTGAGTATGATTCAGTTGGGGCATGTCTCAATGGCTCATTGGTTTTATTGATTTTCTTAGAGGCTTGTCAGACTAGTATAGATGTTGGGAGTTGACTAATAAGTCGTATTTTGTTATTTTTCTAAAATTCTTTTATTTTTAGATGATGATTACTCTGTTGATATTTGAGGGTTATTTATGGAAACCCCGTTGATTTGTGTTGAACTGAATGAAAATGGCTCAAAGGGTTAGCTTGGGGCTACTCGTAGCCTCAAGCACCCTGTGACGCTCCGGGACCCGTTTTCCAGGGCGTTACAAACTTGGTATCAGAGCCTAAGGTTTTAAGGTGTCCTAGGGAGTCTGACAAGCCGCGTTAAGTAGAGTCTTGATCATTGGTGTGTAGCGCGCCACATCTATGAGCAAAAGGCTACAAGATGTTTTAGGAAAAAGTGTGATTCTTTCTTTTAGAAGCCTATCGTGCTTAAAGTTTCTCTCTTTTCTATTGATTCGTGCTCTCCTCTTTTAGAAATATGCCACCATATCGATCGAGAAGAAATAATAATGGTTAGCAACCTCAACCCGCTGACCCATTGAATGAAAATGTGTCTCATGCTGAATTTCAGGCAGCCTTTCAGGCGCTGGACCATGCTGTTACTGCAAATGTTCAGGCCAACCCAGCCCCAGCTCCACAGCAACAGGGAGGTGATTCAGCTACTGCCAGGATCCATGACTTCATGCAGATGAATCCACTAGAATTTTATGGGTCCAAGTCTGATGAGGATCCACGGTTATTTTTAGAAGAGGTGCGGAAGATTACTCAGGTGATGCATGTATCTGAGGAACACAGTGTGGAGTTGGCTGCATATAGGTTGAAAGACCTTGCTTATGACTGGGTTATTACTTGGAGGAAAGGTAGAGGTGAGGGAGTTGTCCCTACAACTTGGCAAGAGTTCCAGAAGACATTCCTGAATAAGTTTTTTCCCTTTAGAGATGAGGAAGGTGAAGGTGGAAGAGTTTATGAACTTCTAATAGGGCTCTATAACTATTAGGGAGTACTGTCTAAAGCTCAATTAGTTGGCCAAGTATGCTCCTTACTTAGTGGCTGATAATCGGGCTAGTATGAGTAAGTTTATGACTGGAGTATCTAGTTTTGTGGTTAAGGAGTGTAGGTCTGCTATGCTGAATAGTGAGATAAATCTTTCTAGGCTGATGACTCATGCCCAATAGATTGAGGTAGATAAGATTAAGGAGAGAGATAGAATAAGAGGGAATAAGAGAGCTAGGTCCGAGCAACACGGACAGGGTCAGACTAGATTACAGGGAGGGAGTCGCCCTTAGTATCAGGATCATTCGTCTATGCCAGCGCCTTCATCTGCTAGTGCTCTTGTGCCTAGTGGTAGACAGGAGCAAGGTAGCAGGTCATATGCATACAGGTCCCAGTATAGTGCTGGCAATAAGCTAAATCGTCCCCTGTGTCCTAAGTATGGTAGGGATCATTTGGGTAAGTGTTGGGGTAAGAAGACGGATTATTTCTGGTGTGGTGACATTGGTCACAGATTTAGAGATTATCCATAGGATGGACAAGGGCGTCGTGACTATCGCCATCAAACCCAGACTCAGACTGTTAGTGCTCTAGTTTCAGCGACTCGCCCAACCCCAGCTCAGGGCGCCTCTTCTAGCAATGCTGGCGGGCAGCGCCAGAATAGATTCTATGCTTTACCATCCCACCAGGAACATGAGGACTCTCCCAATGTTATTACTTGTATGCTTCGTATATTTTAGTTTGATGTGTATGCTTTGTTGGATCCTGGATCCAGTTTCTCATATGTTACACCTTTGATTGCTGTGAATTTTGAAATGAGCCCTGAGATTATTCTTGATCCTATCCTAGTTTCTACCCCAGTGGGTGATTCGATTGTTGCCCAGAAAGTGTATAAAAAGTGTCCTATTATCGTTCTTCGTGGAGTCTTGTTGGCTGATCTGATTGAGTTAGACATGGTAGATTTTGATGTGATTCTGGGTATGGACTGGTTGTATTCTTCTTATGCCTCTATTGATTGTCGGACCCGAGTGGTCAAGTTTCAGTTTCTGGGTGCATCCGTGTTTGAGTGGTCTGGTAATTCTGTGTCACCCAAGAGTCATTTTATCTCTTACCTCAAAGCTAGAAAGCTTATTTCCAAGGGGTATATTTACCATTTGGTTAGAGTCAAAGACACTAAGGCTGAGACTCCAACTCTCCAGTTTGTTAACGTCATCAATGAGTTTTCTGATGTCTTTTTGGATGATCTCCCAGGGATACCTCCTGATAGAGAGATAGAGTTCAAGAATGATCTTCTTCTCGATACTCAGCCCATTTCTATTCCTCCTTACCGTATGGCCCCTGTAGAACTTAAGGAGTTGAAAGAGCAACTCAAAGATCTACTAGATAAGGGTTACATAAGGCCCAGTGTTTCTCCTTGGGGTGGTCCTGTGTTGTTTGTGAGAAAGAAAGATGGCTCTTTGCATATTGCATTGATTACCGCCAACTGAATAAAGTCGCCATCAAAAATAAGTACCCCCTTTCGAGAATAGATGATTTGTTTGACCAATTGCAAAGTGCAAGTTATTTCTCAAAGATAGACCTTTATTCCGGCTATCATCAACTCAAAGTTAGGGAGTGTGACATCCCAAAAATTGCTTTCTGAACTGGTTAGGGATATTTTGAGTTTCTTATTATGTCTTTTGGGTTAACTAATGCCCCAGCAGCTTTCATGGACCTCATGAATTGAGTGTTCAGACCATATCTGGATATGTTTGTCATAGTGTTGATTGATGATATACTGGTGTACTCTCGAAGTGAGGATGAACATTTTGATCATCTTTGAACTGTCTTGCAAACCCTTAGAGATCACAAGTTGTTTGCCAAGTTCAGTAAGTGTGAGTTTTGGCTAAGGTCAGTTGTTTTTTTGGGTCATAT